>SJXQ01003558.1:682099-698199 GCA_006408695.1 Aepyceros melampus
GCTCCGGTGTGTCCAGCTCATACAATGAAAGCTCCCTGGACGCCAGTCTCTCGGCACACTGGCCTTCTTGCCTCCCTGCCACTCGCTGCCTCCTTCTTCCCAAAACCACCCCCAAATGTGCAAAGGCGTCTGGACGCCTCACGCGGGCAGGTCAGCACCTGCTCACTTGTACGCCGGCCCGGCCCAGCCCCGAGCGTCCCCCGGGTGATCCACGTCTGTGGCCCCGGGCGCTCCGTGGTCAGCAGCAGCGGTCACTGTCCTCAGCGTGGTCTCTGGTCCTCCTGTCCTGCCTGCCTGGCCTCCTCCTGAAGCCAGCTGCACTGAGGGGTCTTCGTGTGGGATCTGTGTGTCTCTGGGGGTCTCCCTGAGGTCACGACCCTTACATCATCCTGTGACGATGACCCCACCTGGCCCGTTCTCCACGCTTCAGACATGCACAGATACCAGCCCTAACTTTCTGTCCTTGGAGAACAGCAAGGAGTCCCCAAGGCTGGGTGAAGCAAGGACCCTAAAGCTCTCCCCCCACACACCTGGCCCTGCCCCAGACTCTGGCTCATGGCAGAAATTGCTGACGCGCTTTCTGGGGCCTGGGGGACCCCACAAGGGGAGCCTGAGTCGCTGGTGGCTTGTCTGCAGAGATGACAACCTACACTCAGAGGGGAGCCTCTGCCCGTTTCTAGGTGCCCTTCCGCTAGCTGGCAGGGGTCCCACCTGGATGGTGGGGGTGCGGGGCAGAGAAGACCCCAGCCCCACAGCACTGCCCCTGCATCTTCGTCCTTGCTTGCTTCCTCTCTGCTCCTCAAGCGGCCAGAAGCCTGACCTCACCCTCCCCAGGGGCAGGAAACGGCCACATCCCAGACCGCGTATTCCATCCAGGGGCTGAAGCGTGGCCGCAGGTGCCTCTCCTCCCCTGGCTTTCCCCGAGTCGCCCGTGTCTTCCCGGGGCCCTGGGTTTCTGCGGCCATGGGGTGCTCTGAGCCCGGCTCCTAGGCCCCATCCTTTTTCATCCACAGAGGCAATGCGCCATCGCCTTTGCGGTTGTCTGAGGTCATTCTGATGGGCCCTCAGGCCCGGAACCCAGGTCCCATGTAGCTCTGCCTGATAGAGGGAAGGGGGTGTGCGTGCTTGGGGTGGGCCCTGGATCGTGGAAATGGGCGCAGGAGGGGCAAGTGGAGATATGTGTAAGAAGCTAGTGTTTCTTTTTCTAATTTTAATTGCCTCGTGCAGTGTTGAGCCTGATTTTGATGCTTCTGATTTTCCTTGAAATGTATTTGATATGAATGTCTCTGCTAATTCCTGACTCTGGAAAGTGGAGCAGAGTCTTGATTCCTAGAAATCTGCCAGCATTTACGGGGTGTAAATGCTGATTCAACATGCGATGACAGATATCGGAATTAACGCCTTTTAAGCCAAATGGAAATATCTCAAAACAAAATTTAAAGACAATGAGCAGACTAGAGGGGACGCACACGTTCCTGACAGATCTGACGTTTCTCTCTTGAGTGGCTTCACGTTCTCTCAGGTGAATAAAGTTATGTTTTCTTTTACCCCCAAGGGAAAATTATGATATCACCAAGGAAAAAACGCAAACATTTGGAAGAAAAGTCATCGAGGTGATTGTCTCCAGGCCAGCATTTCTGTGGGAGTGGCTTGCGTGGCGTGTCTGAAATAAACCGAGGCTTCCTAGTTCTCTAGAGTGCGTAAATGCAGTGCGATTAGCAATGTGCCTGCCTGCGTTTCAGCGGGGCCAGCACAGACGCCCTGGCATAGCCCCGGACGCGGCCTTGGGGCAGAGCCAGGCGGGAGGGAGGGCTGCCTGCTCACAGGCTGTGGGAGGAGGAGGGGTTCTCCTGCCCCCCCTGAGGGCCCCCCGCCCTGAAATTTAAACTGAAAAGGCGCGCATGAGCAAAGCAGCACGCTCACTTGACCTGAGTTTCCTGGGGCGCGTGGGCAGAGAAGCCGACGTTTGCGGGTAGACCAGCTGCCTTCTGCTGGGTCAGGGGGTGGGGGTGCGGACACCAGGTGGGTCTCTGCAGAGGGCGTCCTCCCGGAGGGTCTGGGCCTGCCTCAGGGAGAAGGAGTGGGTGAGGCTGGAGCCGCCCTCGGCCACGGGGCCATGTTGGGGGTCGTGTCCTGGTCCCCACTCGTCCTTGAGAGGTCGCACGTGGTTTTGGGGGTGTCACAGAGCCTGGGCTCCGGGCGCTCTGCGGGGCGGGGCAGGCGGCCATCCACTCCCCGGTTCAGCCCAGCTGCACTTTCTTCCCGTCAGTCACCGTTCCGGCTCCTGGGTAAGATTTTTGCCCAGAGAAAGGATTCTGTGGCCAAGCACGAGTCGGTCTCCGCAGACCCTGAGAGGCTGTGAAGCTGTGGTTGCGCTCCTCCCCCAATGCCTTAATGCTACTCAGCTGTGTGCTGTGTGTGCTGGCGGGTGTGTGCGGCTGCCCACAGTCATCACAGGAGGCCGAGCGGGTGGTGCGGGGACACGCGACGGTCATTTGAGGAACAGCGTAGTTTCCCCCAGAAGTGCCCCCAGCATTGCCTGTCTGTGGGAGGACGTGGCTGTTTCAGCGGCTGTTGGGAAAGCCCAGGGTGCAGGGAGTCTCTAAGAGGAACCGGGTCTTGCTCAGCAGCCAGAGAACAGCAGCCCGGCCGGCCCGGGGCACGGGGACCCTCGGGGTGGGGGGTGTGTTGAGCCGAGTCCCCCGGGACCCTGCGGCCAGTCTGCTTGGACTTGGGGATGGATTGATGTTGACAGCCCTTGCCAAGGTGGGAAGAAGGCACGTGGGGCCAACCCCTGCCCTGAGGAGATGGTGGGGACACAGCCCTGTGCGGGCATCAGGCCACGGGGAAGCTGTCACCCCCAGGGGTCACCTTTCACGTGTGAATGGAGTGGCACTTCATCACACTTAGTAAACACCCACAGCTGTGCAGGCAGTACCCACAGGTGCATGGTCAGTACCCACAGGTGCATGGTCAGTACCCACAGGTGTGCAGGCTGTACCCACAGGTGTGCAGGTGGTACCCACAGGTGCATGGTCAGCACCCACAGGTGTGCAGGCAGTACCCCAAGTGTGCAAGCAGTACCCACAGGTGCATGGTCAACACCTACAGGTGTGCAGTCAGTACCCACAGGTGCATGGTCAGTACCCACAGGTGCATGGTCAGTACCCACAGGTGTGCAGGCAGTACCTGCAGGTGCATGGGCAGTACCCACAGGTGTGCAGGCAGTACCCACAAGTGTGCAAGCAGTACCCACAGGTGCATGGTCAACACCCACAGGTGTGCAGGCAGTACCCGCAGGTGCATGGGCAGTACCCACAGGTGTGTAGTCAGTACCCACAGGTGCACGGTCAGTACCCACAGGTGCATGGTCAGTACCCACAGGTGTGCAGGCAGTACCTGCAGGTGCATGGGCAGTACCCACAGGTGTGCAGGCAGTACCCACAAGTGTGCAAGCAGTACCCACAGGTGCATGGTCAACACCCACAGGTGTGCAGGCAGTACCCACAGGTGCATGGTCAGTACTCACAGTGACGAGCTGCTCGTCACAGAATTGCCTCATGGCTGTGCTGCCCGGGGATGGCTCTCGAAGGGGTAAATTCGTGGTGATGCAGGAAGCCCCGTGGCAGCTGTCAGGGTGGGGACATGGCAGAGGACTCTGGAGTGCTGAGCCTGCGGACGCGCTGGGGACATCCCAGCACTGATCTGAAGCCTCGTCCTTGGATGTGGTTTCAGAGGTGGCTGGTGGGTAATAGTCTCAGATCTTTAACAGAGGTCAGAAGTGCGACTCAGGAAGCTGCAGGACAGTGGGGGTCTGACACTTTAAGAAGGTCCTCACTCTCAGGGAGTCCTCACACCCCCAGAAACTTGTCTTATGAGGATGATGCACCAGGCAAGGAAATGAAGGGCTTCCCTGGTGGCTCAGCTGGTAAAGGACCTGCCTGCAACGCGGGAGGCCTGGGTTCGACCCCTGGGTCGGGAAGATCCCCTGCAGAAGGGATAGGCTACCCACTCCAGTACTCTGGCCTGGGGAATTCCATGGACTGTATAGGCCATGGGGTCACAAAGAGTTGGACACGACTGAACATTTTCGCTAAGAAAATGGAAACACAGAGCTTTGGAAATACCAAAACTGACCTAAGTATAAAACCCCAGGAAGGTCATTAATTATGTCATTTTATTTCATGAAAATTGTCTCGACAGCTCTGAACCTCAGCACAGCTGTGGAAACTGCCATGGACTCGGGCTGGGGCAGCACGCGCCGACGTGAGGTCACCCCTAGAATGGTGGGATTGCAGCCAGCTCTCTCCTTTTCCAAAATTTCGGTCAGGGTCCTTTGTAGCTTTCTATTTTGACATTGTTGTAGACTCACAGGAAGTTGCAAGCAGGGCCCAGCGACGCCATGTACACTCACCGGGCCCCCACCCCACAGTGGCTGCACCACATCACTGATGGTTGAGAGTCAAACCAGGAGATGAGTATCAGTTCAATGTGTGTGTCTGGAGCAGGAAACAGCAACCCACTCCAGTACTCTGGCCTGGAGAATTCCTTGGACAGAGGAGCCTGACAGGCTACAGTCCGCGGAGTTGCAGAGTCAGGCATGACTGAGCAACTGTCACTGACTCAATGTGTGTGTAGGTATTTGTCATTTTATCTTTGATACCACTTCTTATGGTTCTAGTAAAGAAAAAGCTTGCAACCAAAGTAACTGAGTACATGTTTGCTTTTAAATAAGCGAGGACACGAGAGGAAACGCCACCACGTGCGTGCTGAGTGTGGCTCCCAGGTTGCTGTGGAGGACATTCCAGGTTACTCGAGTCCTCACACACTCATGTCTGTGGTGCTGTGTGTTAATATACACACGTAGGCAGGACGTGGTAAGTGGTCACAAATGTCCCAGGTTTAGACCGAGGCCCGTGTTTGGAAACCCAAGGGGAAGCACCCTGGGGGTGTGTGGACGGCAGAGGGCAAGAGTGGCCTGCAGGGACCGCAGCTGGGCCCGGGCAGGTGGGGAGCTGTGACAGGTGGCACTGGGGGGTGGGTCTTGTGAGACAGGAGGAGCTGCAGGCTCTAGAGTGTGTGAAGCAGGAGCTGGTCGCATTTGAGAAGGGTGCTGACACAAATCAGACGGACACATGGGAGCCAGCAGGCTGTCTTGCGTAAAGACTGTGAGCTGAGTTTGAGTCGATGCTGGGTGTTTGCACGTGGCCACTGGACCCTGAAGACTTCAGGGCTGCTTGGCGGGGCCGCTCTCACCCCCGAGGCCCCCCCTCCTTGTCCAGCTGCAACCAGAGGTTGGAGGGTGGACCCTGGCAGCCACCTGGGGCTCAGGCGGGCTGGGCTGCTGAGGGCCCTGCCCCAGCATAGCATGGCCTGCCCCCTCCAGGGTGCTCCCCGGGCTGTGCTGGGTCACGTGAGCCGAAGCCGGTCCCTCCTCTTGGGCTCCCTCGTGGGCTCTGGTTCCTCAGGTTATATTCTTGTGCCTGTCACTTAATTTTTATTCTAATCTGCATTTCCAGACAGAGAAAGTTGATTTCTTTTTCTTCAAAGTGTACAATGTGCGTCATCCCAAGAAAGGCTTCTTTAGCCTTGTAAATATTCCTATTTATGTTTGAAAAAGAAAATCTGCATAAAATTGCATTAAAACATTTACTGCGGTCTGTCCAGGCTGCCCTGAGAATTCCAGTGCTAGGCTGAGGGCATGGTGTCAGAGGTCAGAGTTCAGGGGTGGCTATGTGGTCCCTTCCACAAGGACGGGTCCCCAGCTCTGCTGGCCGGGCCGCTTGGAGCTCAGCGCAGCGTCCCCCATGCAGCCTTAACCAGGGCTTCTCATACTATTTTCTTATTTCTCAAAAGTGAAGAGACTCAGACGAAAATATGCTCGATTTGATTAACGGCACTTGGCAGAGTGGCAGATACGAGTTGAGTGTGAAGGGGCACCTTTCCCTCCGAGGTGCTGTGCAAAGTCACCATCACGTGGGCCCACAGGGGCGTCTGAGTGCTTCCCGTGGTCTAAAGCAGGCGAGGTGCCGTGCAATGAGGCAGTTGCCATGGAGACATGTTCAGCTTTGATGCGGCGTCAGGGTAAACAGTCATGTAAGATGGAGTGCGTGTGGCCTGCCTGTGGCATCCCCACCATCCCGGTCTGACACGTCAGCTGCGTTGCTATAGAAAGTGCCTGGAGAGAGTCTCCCTGCCGGGCCATGCTGTGGTCCAGCTGGGGCCGAGCGACCGTCCCCCTGGGACGCGGGAGCGGGCGGGTCTCAGTGGTCTGTGAGCTGGTTCGGGGTCCTCCTCCCCGAAGCCGGGCAGCCTGGATCAGAAGGCAGTGTTGATGTCAAGCCGAGCTCTGCAGATACTCAGAAGAGCCCCCGGAACATGGTGTTCCAGAAGCCCGCTTCCTGTCCTCAGCCACAGGACTTGGAGTTGCCGAGAAAGCGCAAAGACTGCTGGAGAGGGCGCGCCCAGCCTCGTTCAGGGCAGCGGCTGTGTGGCCGGGCTCATCCCCCGGGAGACGATTGTCCCTGGTGCCCACGTGCCCTCCCTGCCAGGTGGAGGCAGGCGACCCCCGGGTGGGGAGCCGGGTGCAGGGGATTGACGTCGGAAGCACCCCTCCAGGCATCACCTCCAGAGGCCGAGCCTCAGTCCCTGAATCCAGCCTTGCCTTGAAATTAAGAATGTCCTGAGCTCCGCCTTTTAGCTGAAGGGCCCCTGAGGCTCCCGTCACTTGGAAGCGCATCCACTAGGGGGTCAGCCCCGGGGCTGGCTTCCCATCTCCTGCCCACAGATGCTGGTCCTCCAGGGGCCCCCACACCCACCACCTCCCGAGTCCCCACCCGAGATGCCGTGGGGGGATGAGTTGTGGGGGCATCACTTGGTGGGGAGCCTGGGCCCAGGCTGACCCCGGTGACTTCCCTGAACTGCACTCCTCTCTAAAGGTTGTGTCCCGAAGTCCTGGGAGTCAGGATCCCGCTCTGTCCATCCTGGGGGGACATGGGTCCCCTGAGGCAGGCTGGTGGTGCTTGCCTCCTGCTGCCCAGCCCCCTAGATTGGCGCTTTCACAGCCTCCCTCCCTCCCCGGGGATCCCAGGGTTGGGGGTGGCGGGGAGCTGCTCTGAGTGGATGGCTGCTCTGCCGCGGGGACCCGTCCCCTGCTCTGACCCGCCCCCTCCAGGATGCTCCCTGGGCTGTGCTGGGTCACATGAGCTGAAGCCGGTCCCTCCTCTTCTGCGAGCTCGGGAGTGAAGCTGCCTGCTTGTCCACCGCCCGGTGCCTCCAGCTTGTGGTCTGACGCTCCGCAGCAGCTCAGTCACCCCTGGTCGGGGCAGAGTGACCTCGAGCCCTGGGCAGCAGGTGGACGCCCACCTGGGCACATTCAGTCTTTAACTGTGAACATCCCAGGTCGTGTCTCCATGGCAACAGGTGTGCAGCCCTTAACTGCTGATTTGAATACTTCCCTCTGTTTTATCCGTGAATTCAAAAAAAGTTAAAAGCTGTGTTCACCCATATGAACCCACATTAGTAATCAATGTATCAAACACCAAATATAAAACAATCTCATGTCAAAACAGATACTCAGCCAGCGCCACGCTGGCGACCACAGCGTGGGCCTGCTCTGTCCAGACGGCCCCCATCCCCCCTGCAGTGAGGAGCGGACCCCACGCAGGCGTCTGCCCGGGGCCGGGCCCAGCCAGGCTGTGCTTCACCGGCTATCATGTGCAAAGCCGCACCTGAGCAGAAGGGCAGCTGGGGCCGGAGCCGCAGCCCTGGGCCGGGGCTCGGTCCTGGAAGTATCCAGGGAGGTCAGAGGTCCTGTGGGCCCAGTGGGACCGCCCTCTCCTTACCCGGACCCCCAGACCCGCTTCCAGGCCTGAGCTGGTCCACAGACTCCGCCCTCACTGGGGCCACTGGTCCTCTGGCGTCCCTGGGACACCACGTGGGGCGCTGTTAACCGGCCCTGGTGCCCATGCCCACGTCGTCCCTCTGCAGGACCGGCCTCCCCAGCTGGCGGGCACCTCCTGCTGGCCGCAGTCTCTCTCCCAGACTGTGGGCACCTCTGCCCCGGCGTCGGCTCCCCGGGCCGACAGTGGTAACCCAGCACCGCAGACAGGGGCTACAGACACAGGGTCCTCTCCCGGCTCTGAGGCCAGAGCTCAGAGCCCGGACGGTGCGGGGCGCATGCCCTGGGGGCTCCCAGGGAGGGTGCCCGCACCTGGGGCTGCCCTGTCCCCGGCCGCCGCCTCCAGCCTCTGCACCGCCGCCTCACGGCCTCCCCGGCGCCTCCTCCTAGGGGGACTAGGGCTACCCTGCCCCCGAGTGACCTCACTTCCCTGGGTCCCCCGCCAAGACCCCACTGCCAGGGAGGCTCCCTCCCGGGACTGGGGCTGAGGAGGTGCACAGCCTTCAGAGAGACAGTTCACCCTCAACATCCACAAATCACAGACATCATCCAAGCACCAGGAGAGACTGTCCGCTGACCCACAACCGAATTTCTCTCCTTTCGGGGTTAAGGTGCCTTGCTCACCTGATTGGTAAACGGGGTTCACCTCTCCAGCTGATTAAGAGTCAAGTTTGATTGAATGGACCTCGGGCTACCCTGGGTCCCCTGCTCCCCAGGCCCCTGTGCACTCGCACACAAGCACACACACGCACACACGTGCACACACATGCTCCCAGCTCTCCACCCCCCACCACCCCGTCTGACAGGTGTGAACTATGGTGGAGGAATTGGGGCTGGAGAACTGGCTGACCCACTGTCTGTACCCAGGGTTGGAGCTGTGATTGATCTCACCTGTCCTGAGAAACGCATGGAAATGTTCCCTTATAGCCCTTCCTGACAATTGCATGCTTCAAAGACAGCATGAAACGTAACGAGTCTGATTTGTTACTTGTCATTAAATCAGTTAATTCTTGCTGTCTCATCACGTTATCTTTTCCTCAAGATTCTTGAAAGTTGAAACCTCGTAGGTGCTTCTTGAGGCACGTGACGCCTGCTGCACTCCATGAATAGGATGTATCTGAAAGCTAGGTTAACTGCACATATGAAAGCTTTAGCTGCAAAGTTCATGAGAAGTTGTTGTTTAGTCGCTGAGTCATGCCTGACTCTACAACCCCATGCACTGCAGCACACCAGGCTTCCCTGTCCTTCACTGTCTCCCAGAATTTGCTCAGATGCATGTCCATTGAGTCGGTGATGCCTCCAACCATCTCATCCTCTGTCGTCCCCTTCTCCCTCCTGCCTTCAATCTTTCCCAACATCAGGGTCTTTTTCAGTGAGTCAGCTCTTCGCATCAGGGGCTAAAGTATTGGAACTTCAGCTTCAGCATCAGTCCTTCCAGTGAATATTCAGGGTTGATTTCCTTTAGGATTGACGGGTTTGACCTCCTCGATGTCCAAGGGAGACAACTGTAAAACCTGAACTTCCCAATTTCTGGATAAGCTGCAGGGTGGGGGGCGGGCAGGTGACCGAGCTTACCACGCACGGGCCCCCGGGATGCGCCTGGGCCAGAGCCTCAGGGCTGTCCTGCTGACACCGGGACGGCCCTTCCTGCCTGTGTCTTACTCGTGGACACTCTTCGGGGGACCCCAGGACAGCAGGTGTAGGGAGAGCCCCTCCCTGGGGTGATGGTGCCCAGTCACTCGGATAGGGGTGGGGGGCACCAGACTCTCAATCGGCATGCCTGCACAGACCTCACCTCTTGTTCATGAGGGAGGAAGGATATTTTCAGAGGTGAGTCAGGCTTCTGCAAGTGTAAACTCTGAGCCACAGCTCTGGTTTTGAGCAAGAGCGTAAAGCAAAAAGAAATTTTATAAGAGGTCTCCTTCTTCCCTTGACAAGCACTCGACTTCACCCAGCAGTAAAGACGTCTAAGTCTTTGCTGTTCCTGGGGGCGACACTGCCTGCAGTGGAGGGGAAGGGCGGCCAGCGTGAGTGTCTGCATGCTGATGCTCTGGTTTCCTGGGGCCGCTAACCCTCGAGTGTCCTGGGAGCTGGGATCTGATGCCTGGGCATCCTCCCCAAGGCCTCTCTCCTTGGACACTGTGCTCGTCTATGTCCTCACGTGGTCAACCCCCCCCACCCCGTGCGTGGCTGTGTCCTGATCACATCCTCTTATAAGGACCCCAGTCACCCTAGATCATAACCCACCCACAGGACCTCATTTTACCTTAATTCTCTCCTTAAAGGCTCATCTCCAAGTACCGTCAGACCCTCGGGTCCTGGGTCGCGGCTCAGCCCCCAGCACTGACCCGTAGTCAGCTCTGTCCTGTTGGTGTCTCATTAGACTCAGTGTCACCTGGATGAGTTGGCTTCTAAGAAAGGTCCCTGTCCTATGCTCCACACCATGCTAGACGATAAATGAGAAAGTGGAGAATTCTACGTGCCAATCACGGAGATAAGCACAAACCAATACACGGTACTGTGGATGGCTAGAAGCATGTGGCATGGTCGTGCCCAGAGCTCCACCAGCTCCATGGTTTCCTCTGGGACCCCAGTTGTAGCAATAAGGTAACAGCAAGCTACCTTGCAAGTAGCTTGCAAGCTTTACTTGCTCAGTCCTATACAACTCTTTGCGACCCCATGGACTGTAGCCCGCCAGGCTCCTCTGTCCATGGGATGCTCCAGGCAAGAATACTGGATGGGCTGCCATTCCCTTCTCCAGGGGGTCTTCCTGCCCAGGGATTGAACCCGGGTCTCCTGCATTGCAGGCAGATTCTTTACCTTCTCAGCCACCAGGGAAGCCCAACAGTTGTCTTATTGGCGTACAGAATGAAGCAGGGCAAAGACTAACAGGGTTTTGCCAAGAGACCTCACAGGCCGTAGCAAACACCCTCTTCCAACAACACAAGAGATGACTCTGCACATGGACTTCACCAGATGGTCAACACCAAAATCAGATTGGTTATATTCTTTGCAGTCAAAGATGGAGAAGCTCTGTACAGTCAGCAAAAATAAGACTGGGAGCTGACTGTGGCTCAGATCCTGAACTCCATATTGCAAAATTCAGACTTAAATTGAGAAAGTAGGGAAAACCACTAGGCCATTCAGGTATGACCTAAATCAAATCCTTACGATTATACAGTGGAAGTGAGAAATAGATTCAAGGGCCTAGATCTGATAGACAGAGTGCCTGAAGAACTATGGAAGGAGGTTTGTAACATTGTGCAGGAGATAGTGATCAAAACCATCCCCAAGAAAAAGAAACACGAAAAGGCAAAATGGCTGTCTGAGGAGGCCTTACAATAGCTGTGAAAAGAGAAGCGAAAGGCAAAGGAGGAAAGAAAAGATATCCATCTGAATGCAGAGTTCCAGAGAATAGCAAGGAGAGAGAAGAAAGCCTTCCTAAGTGATCAGTGCAAAGAAACAGAGGAAAACAATAGAATGGGAAAGACTAGAGATCTCTTCAAGAAAATCAGAGATACCAAGGGGACATTTCATGCAAAGATAGACACAATAAAGGACAGAAATGGTCTGGACCCAACAGAAGCAGAAGATATTAAGAAGAGGTGGCAAGAATACGCAGAAGAACTCTATAAAAAATATCTTAATGACCTGGATAACCACGATGGTGTGATCACTCACCTAGAACCAGACATCCTGGAGTTCAAAATCAAGTGGGCCTTAGGAAACATCACTACAAACAAAGCTAGTGGAGATCATGGAATTCCAGCTGAGCTATTTCAAATCCTAAAAGATGATGCTGTTAAAGTGCTGCACTCAATATGCTGGCCAATTTTGAAATCAGCAGTGGCCACAGGACTGGAAAAGGTCAGTTTTCATTCCAGTCCCAAGGAAAACCAACGTCAAAGAATGTTCAAACTACCACACAGTTGTAATCATCTCACATGCTAGTAAAGTAATGCTCAAAATTCTCCAAGCCAGCCTTCAACAGTACGTGAACCGAAAACTTCCAGATATTCAAGCTGGATTCAGAAAAGGCAGAGAAACCAGAGATAAATTGCCAACATCTGTTGAATCATAGAAAAAGCAAGAAAATTCCAGAAAAACATCTTCTTCTGCTTTATGGACTACATCAAAGCCTTTGATTGTGTGGATCACAACGAGAGATGGGAATACCGGACCACCTGACCTGCCTCTTGAGAAATCTGTATGCAGGTCAGGAAGCAACAATTAGAACCCAACATGGAGCAACAGACTGGTTCCAAATAGGAAAAGGAGTACATCAAGGCTGTATATTGTCACCCTGCTTATTTAACTTCTATGCAGAGTACATCATGAGAAATGCTGGGCTGGATGAAGCACAACTGGAATCAAGTTGGCTGGGAGAAATATCAGTAACCCCAGATGTGCAGATGACACCACTCTTGTGGCAGAAAGTGAAGAAGAACTAAAGAGCCTCTTGATGAAAGTGAAAGAGGAAGTGAAAAAGCTGGCTTAAAACTCAACATTCAGAAAACGAAGATCATGGCATCTGGTCCCATCACTTCTTGGCAAATAGATGGGGAAACAATGGGAACAGTGACAGACTTTATTTTTTCAGGCTCCAAAATCACTGCAGATGGTGACTGCAGCCATGAAATTAAAAAGATGCTTGCTCCTTGAAAGAAAAGTTATGACAAACCTAGACAGCATATTAAAAAGCAGAGACATTACTGACAAAGGTCCATATAGCCAGGGCTATGGTTTTTCCAGTAGTCATGTATAAATATGAGAGTTGGACTATAAAGAAATCAGAGCAGTAAAGAATTGATGCTTTTGAACTGTGGTGTTAGAGAAGACTCTTGAGAGTCCCTTGGACTGCAAGGAGATCCAACCTGTCCATCCTAAATCAGTCCTGAATTTTCATTGGAAGGACTGATGCTGAAGCTGAAACTCCAATACTTTGGCCACCTTATGTGAAGAACGGACTCATTTGAAAAGACCCCACTCATCTCACATGCTAGAAAAGTAATGCTCAAAATTCTCCAAGCCAGGCTTCAGCAATATGTGAACCGTGAACTTCCTGATGTTCAAGCTGGTTTTAGAAAAGGCAGAGGAACCAGAGATCAAATTGCCAACATCTGTTGGATCATGGAAAAAGCAAGAGAATTCCAGAAAAACATCTATTTCTGCTTTATTGACTATGCCAAAGCCTTTGACTGTGTGGATCACAACAAACTGGAAAATTCTGAGAGAGATGGGAATACCAGACCACCTGACGTGCCTCTTGAGAAATCTGTATGTAGGTCAGGAAGCAACAGTTAGAAGCCAACATGGAACAACAGACTGGTTCCAAATAGGAAAAGGAGTACATCAAGGCTGTATATTGTCACCCTGCTTATCTAACTTCTATGCAGAGTACATCATGAGGAATGCTGGACTGGAAGAAACACAAGCTGGAATCAAGATTGCTGGGAGAAATATCAATCACCTCAGATATGCAGATGACACTACCCTTATGGCAGAAAGTGAAGAGGAACTAAAAAGCCTCTTGATGAAAGGGAAAGAGGAGAGTGAAAAAGTTGGCTTAAAGCTCAACATTCAGAAAACGAAGATCATGACATCTGGCCCCATCACTTCATGGGACATAGACGGGGAAACAGTGGAAACAGTGTCAGACTTTATTTTTCTGGGCTCCAAAATCACTGCAGATGGTGACTGCAGCCATGAAATTAAAAGACGCTTACTCCTTGGAAGGAAAGTTATGACCAACCTAGATAGCATATTCAAAAGCAGAGACATTACTTTGCCGACTAAGGTCCGTCTAGTCAAGGCTATGGTTTTTCCAGTAGTCATGTATGGATGTAAGAGTTGGACTGTGAAGAAGGCTGAGTGCTGAAGAATTGATGCTTTTGAACTGTGGTGTTGGAGAAGACTCTTGAGAGTCCCTTGGAGGGCAAGGAGATCCAACCAGTCCATTCTGAAGGAGATCAGCCCTGGGATTTCTTTGGAAGGAATGATGCTAAAGCTGAAGCTCCAGTACTTTGGCCACCTCATGCAAAGAGTTGACTCATTGGAAAAGACTCTGATGCTGGGAGGGATTGGGGGCGGGAGGAGAAGGGGACGACAGAGGATGAGATGGCTGGATGGCATCACTGACTCAATGGACGTGAGTCTGAGTGAACTCTGGGAGTTGGTGATGGACAGGGAGGCCTGGCGTGCTGCGATTCATGGGGTCGCAAAGAGTTGGACACGACTGGGTGACTGAACTCAACTGAACTGATGCTGGGAAAGGTTGAAGGCAGGAGGAGAAGGGGACAACAGAGGATGAGATGGTTGGATGGCATCACTGAGTCGATGGAGATAAGTTTGAGCAAGCTCCGGGAGTTGGTGAGGGACGAGGAGGCCTGGCATGCTGCAGTCCATGGGATCGCAGAGTCAGACACGACTGAGGGACTGAACTGACTGAACCACCTGGTTCGGATGCAGGATCATCCCCAGTGACCACGGTTGTTTACTGGGGAGGACTGCCCGTGCCCACCACTTACCGGGCTCCCTCGGCACTTTTGCAGGACAGGCATGTCTCAGTTTGTGAGGACCAGGGCGTGATGAAGACACACACTCCCTCCCTGGGGAGAGGGGGGAGGCTGAGTGATCCCTGACACTGAAACAATTTCTGTTGTGTTGCCATTGTATTTCTTTGGTGAAGGCCGTCTTTCTTTGACTTGCTTTCCTCTGGGTGTACAGCAGGTAGAGGACAATTTACTTTAGGATTTACTTAGAAACGTCCGTGATGTTGCCTTCAGCAGCAACATTAAAGGGCCTGCTTGTTAAACTGCTAATTTATGGATCTTCTCTAAGTAAATGCAGACAAAGCCCTGCTAACGTACGATGTTCCATTTTTAATTTCCAGTCCATCTTAGATTATAGGACTAAAAACAATATTTAATCCCTCGTTAACACATGAATAAGCGGAAGCTGTCATTTTCAACCAGACGATAACGGGATTATCTCAAGAACTGTCAGTTTATGGGAAAACATTATGTTGCCCAAATTTTCATAAAAATTAGTGGTGGATAATATTCAAGAACAGAGCAATGGAAGGAGGGAAGTCTGAATCCATAGTAATAAATATTCATATTTGTCTGCTCAGGAGATGAAAATCTAATCAAGGGACTATTGATGCACTGGCTTTTTTTTTTTTAACCAAGACTTTTCATCTAAATTGGGTTTGATATGGAAATTCCTCTCACTGGAGTCTCCCAGGCCATGAGCGCTCGGGGCTCGGGGACGAGGTGTCCGCTGGGTCAGATGTGGCCGCTGGAGACCAGCTCCACCCGCGCGGCGGGCCTTAGCGACAGGCCGGCTCACTGCCCCCAGCACCCTCTGCATTGTGTGTGTGGGGGGGCACACTGGGCCCTCCCTCCTTTTTATTTTTTAAGGAAAAACTACATAATCTCGTGCCGGTTAACTCCAAGTGTCTGCAGGGTTAAAATCGCGTCTTTGCTTTTGTTGACAATTACCATAAATCAGAAGACACTCTGCCTGAAGCTTAATGAAACATGTATGATTTTAAAGAGAAAAGACAGCGACTTCAGGACACTGTGTGTTTCCGTGACTGTCCCGGCCCGTTGCAGCTGTGAGAGCACCGCGTAGCCCTCTGGCCAGTGAGCTCCGACACGGGGGCCGCACGGGCTGCTGGCCCCTCCACGTGCCTGGCCTTCCCGCATGGGGCGTCCAGGCCCCTCGGGCCCCCGTGCTTGGGCCCCCCTTGGACTTGGGCCTCCGGGGAAGCAGAGCCTTCGCTAGTTCCCGCTCATAAACCTGAGCGGGCCAGACAGGAACTGGTGGCTTCAGCTGCAGCCAAGCAGCAGGCGCGGCCCTCAGCTGGTCTAACGGGACGGCGACAGGGGTTTGTGTGCTGGACTATGGCCCGGCGTGCCCTTCCCACTCACTGTACCCCCTGACCCCCTGACAATTATGGCCCGACCTGCCCTTCCCGCTCACTGTACCCCTGACAATTATGGCCCGGCGTGCCCTTCCCGCTCGCTTTACCCCCTGACAATTATGGCCCGGCGTGCCCTTCCTGCTCACTGTACCCCTGACAATTATGGCCTGACCTGCCCTTCCCGCTCACTGTACCCCTGACAATTATGGCCCGACCTGCCCTTCCCGCTCACTGTACCCCTGACAATTATGGCCCGGCGTGCCCTTCCCGCTC
>SJXQ01003558.1:713850-729352 GCA_006408695.1 Aepyceros melampus
TACAGCGCCCGCCTCCCCGCTGCCTCCCCGCCTCGTCTGAAAACCCGGGTCCCGCCCACGTGCAGACCGAGCACTGGGTGAGCAGCACAGAGGCAGGAAGTGAGGAGCTGGGTGCGAACCTGTCAGGACGCATTTAGGGACGGGCCCGAGGGCGCCCACTGTGTTAATACTCACCCAGCGGCCAGCCTCCGTCACCTCGCTGTTCTCGGCCTGGCCTCTCCCGCCCGCGGGGACTCAGCCTCCAGTGCCCGGGGAAGGAAGTGCTGCAGGAAGGAGACCCAGGTAGAGGCAGGTGGGCACAAACCCAGGAGGCGGTGCGTGAGCCAGAGCGCCACACCGGCCCCTGGGGACGATTGAGTCATTAGCGCCCGAGCCAGCCTGGACTGTTTCCTTGTAGTCACACCCACCTCACACGCTTGCCTTTGAAGACATTAATTGCATGATTAGTTTTATGATTTCTTCTGATTACCAATTAAGTCACCTTTTTTTTGTGTTTCATACATGCCATTAGGGTTTACAGTGCAGCTTTTTTAATTTCTCACCTAGCGGGGGATCTCACACATTGGAAGCTACATTATCCACTCAATAAACAGGGAGAGTTTAATTTTCTGTACCAAGTGTTGGTGCGGACTTGGAAAGATGGTGTTTCAGGCACTGCGCTATCGGGAGTGACATTTAATTTTTCAGGGGAGAAATCTTGGTTTTCACTGTCACAACGATGTTCACAGAGCGTGAGTCAGGGCCGCGCGGGGACCCAGCGCGAGGCTCCCACGTCTGCCACTGCGCCCCTTCCCTGACCCAGCCTGCGGGCACTGTTCCCCGCCTCCTGCGCCCACGTGGCGGGCTCCGCTGCTCCCAAAGGCCCTGGAGCCACATGGCGGGTCGCCCCTGTCGGCACTGGGTGCCTGGCCGCACCGGGCAGGTCCAGCGGGCCACACCAGACAGGGCCCCCACAGAGGCACCCACGAGCGTGTTCCCACGAGGTCAAGGAGAAAGCAGCCGGCCAAGCTCCTGCAGCTGCTGCAAGGCGGCCTTCGACCGTCCATTCTGCTCCAAACTCTCCCCCTTCCCACAGGAAAATAAGTGCAAATAGATGTGTAATCAACAGCCAGTCACAGGAAGAGCCGCCTAATTGGACGCACTGAAATGACTCCGAGCAGGCGTGCGGGAGGGAGCCCAGCCCTGTGACTGAGCGGCATCGATTCACAGCCCAGCACAAAGGGCCGATGAATCCCGCCCTTTACAATATCGTGTGTGGGCTGGGGGCCGGCGCCTCGGTTGAGAGTGTCTGTGTGGTTCCCGCCTCTGACAGCCAGGCTGCCCGGCAGGGAGGCTGCTGGAGGTCCAGGGACTTTTAATTGGATGTGGCTGCAGAGAGAGAAAGTTCCAATTTTGATGTTGATCCTTGAAGCATTAGCTGACAAAGCCCTGCAGTGCGGTGGGGGAAGGGAGGGACCCCCACCCAGGGCCTCAAGCCCGCCAAGAGAGTGCAGGATGGAAGATGCCCGCAGGAAAGGGAGGCACCCGAGCCCCCAGGCTGCAGTCTGTCCTCAAATGTAGGGGAAAATAGTGCAATTTCTTGAGTAACATTTATTTACTTCCCGCTTCCCTTTTAAACCAAACTTTCTCTCTTTTGAACGGCAGCTTCATGTATGGTCCTGAATAATGTATGAGCCAGGCTTGGTCAGCCCCGAGCCACAAAGGTCCCCTCGGGGTGGGGTTCACGGTGCATGCCTCCTCCCCAGTGGCTTCCCCTGTATCTCCGAGTCTCTCTCTAAGGCTAATTCAGGGTTTCTTTAGGGCTTGAAGAAGCCTCTGTGTGAAGTGTCATGGGAAGGGGGAGCCTTCCCCCAGGTTTCATTGAAACACAAATACAATATTACATTACACAGTTATACACGGTATTATAAGTCAAAGAAAACCCACAGGGAAAGAGGACCGTCCTGTCAGCTGGCCGTGAGCTGGGCCACGTCCCGTGGTGGCACCTGCCTGGGCTTTGTCCTGAGTGGGCAGCTGTCTGCCCAGCTCCCCCAGGCCATGGGCACGTGGGAAGGGTGAATGTGGCAAGATAAAAACGGTCCAGGCCAGCACACGGTGTCAGGACGCGGCTCATAGCCCGCTTTCTACGTTTTCAAAGACAGGAAATGCATATGCTTGCTAAAAAACACTTGTTTTGCTTTATTAACTACTTGATGCCTGCTTCTCTTGTAGCGAATCTGCCTGCAACGCAGGAGACCCGGGTTCAGTCCCTGGGTTGGGACGATTCCCTGGAGAAGGAAATGGCAGCCCACTCCAGTATTCTCGCCTGGAGAATCCCATGGACAGAGGAACCTGGCGGCTACAGTCCCTGGGGTGGCAGGAGTCAGACACGACTGAGCAGCTAAACCACCACCTGATGGAAGACTTAAAAATGCAGCTCGTTGTTCGTCGCTCAGTCGTGTCCAACTCTTTGGGACCCCGTGGACTTCAGCACGACAAGCTTCCCTGTCCTTCACTGTCTCCCGGAGCTTGCTCAAACTCGTGTCCATTGAGTCGGTGATGCCATCCAACCACCTCATCCTCTGTTGTCCCCTTCTCCTCCTGCCCTCAATCTTTCCCAGCATCAGGGTCTTTTCCAGTGAGTCAGCTCTTCACATCACATGGCCAAATTATTGAAGCTTCAGCTTCAGCATTGGTCCTTCCAATGAATAGTCAGCACTGATTTCCTTTACGATTGACTGTTCTGATCTTCTTGCAGTCTAAGGGAGTATCAAGAGTCTTCTCCAGCACCACAGTTCAAAAGCATCAGTTGTTTGGCACTCAGCCTTCTTTATGGTCCAAGTCTCATATCCATACATGGCTACTGGAAAAATCATAGCTTTGACTAGATGGACCTTTGTTGGCAAAGTAATGTCTCTGCTTTTTAATATGCTATCTAGGTTGGTCATAGATTTTCTTCCAAGGAGCAAGCATCTTTTAATTTCATGGCTGCAGTCACCATCTGCAGTGATTTTGGAGCCCAAGAAAATAAACTCTGCCACTGTTTCCACTGTTTCCCCATCTATTTGCCATGAAGTGATGGGACCAATGCCATGATCTTAGTTTTCTGAATGTTGAGCTTTAAGCCAACTTTTTCACTCTCCTCTTTCACCTCCATCAAGAGGCTCTTCAGTTCCTCTTCACTTTCTGCCATAAGGGTGGTATCATCTGCATATCTGAGGTTATTCATGTTTCTCCCAGCAGTCTTGATTCCAGCTTGTGAGTCATCCAGCCTGGCATTTTGCATGATGTACTCTGCATAGAAGTTAAATAAGCAGGGTGACAATATACAGCCCCGACGTACTCCTTTCCCAATTTTGAACCAGAAATTGCAATAAAACAATAAAATCACTGGTTCTGCCACTCAAGTTTTCTCATTCGTTGTTATTTCTTTTAGAATATGTGCGTGGTGCATGCTGTGTGGACTCCGTGTATGACGCACAGTTCACAGTTTCATCTAGCTTTTTATTTGTGTGATTGGCCTCGCCAGACGGTCTTTAGAATGTTACTCTATTGTGGTTTGTTGTTCAATTGCTAAGTCGTGTCTGACTCTTTGTGACCCCATGGACTGCAGCACCCCAGGCTTCCCTGTCCTTCACCATCTCTCGGAGTTTGTTCACATTCATGTCCATTGAGTTGGGGATGCTATCTAACCATTTTATCGTCCATTGTCCCCTTCTCTTTCCCACTCCCAATATTTCCCAAAATTAAGGTATTTTCCAATGAGGCTCTTTGCATCCGGTGTTACTTTGCTGCTGCTGCTGCTGCTAAGTCGCTTCAGTCGTGTCCGACTCTGTGCGACCCCATAGATGGCAGCCCACCAGGCTCCCCCATCCCTGGGATTCTCCAGGCAAGAACACTGGAGTGGGTTGCCATTTCCTTCTCCAATGCATGAAAGTGAAAAGTGAAAGGGAAGTGGCTCAGTTGTGTCCGACTCTTAGCGACCCCATGGACTGCAGCCCACCAGGCTCCTCTGTCCATAGGATTTTCCAGGCAAGAGTACTGGAGTGGGGTGCCATTGCCTTCGGAACCATAATTTGTCTATTATTAAATAACCAATCTGCTGAACATTAGGCTGTTCCAAGGTCTTTACTTTTACAAATCTTTCTGCAATTAATGTCCATATATGTAGGTTTGGTCTTTGTCACTTTCTTCTCTAGGACACATCCCTAGAAGTATAACTCCTATGTCAAAAGGTGCAGACTCTTCTTGGTCTCTTGGTTCTTATTACCCAGTGGGGCCATTGACTCCCCAGATCCCAGAAGGTTCAGGAAGGAGGGGGGAGTCTGACAGGCTCTTGGCAACAAGGAGATGTCTGCCCGGCTTGTGTTTCAGCGTTCTTTTTAAACATGCAGTTGTGTTAATTTATTTATGGCTGTGCTGGGTCTCCCTTGCTGTGCGAGCTTGCTCTGGGTGTGGGGCGCAGGGACTACTCTCCAGCTGAGAAGCACGGGCTTCTGGCTGCGGTGGCCTCTCTCACTGTGGACCACCGGCCCTAGAGCACGCGGACTCCGTAGCTGTGGCTTCTGGGCTCCAGGGCACAGGCTCAGTAACCGTGACCCGGGAGCTTAGTCGCCCTTGGCATGCGGGCTCTTCCCAGACCAGGGATGGCACCCATGTGCCCTCTTTGGCAGGCAGGTTCTTTACCCCTGAGCCGCTAGGGAAGCCCTGTTGGGGCCTTCTTTAAGGCAAATTATGGCGTCTTGTCATTGCGTCGCTGTGGGGGTGTGAAGTCTCGTAAAGCGGAGGTCGTCCCTGAGGCGTGGTCTGAGTCGCTCCGCTTCTGGGTGCGCCCTGCTCAGGAACCTTTGCCATCTCTCTTCCCGTCTCTCGCCTCCCGTCCCGCAGTCTTTGCACCGCAGTGTCTCTGCTGGAAGGGTTTGAACTTCAGGGTGTATTCGATGCGTCAAGCACATTGTCACTCCCCTTCCGATTTCACCAGCTGCTCTCACACGCAGGGGATCCCTGATCACCCTGTGGTCAGTTCAGTAGCAGCTTCTCTCTAGCTTTTCTTTGGTTCACATTGTCCCACTTACTCTTTTAGCTTATCCGGATCGTTCTGGCTACCTTCCTCTTGTGCTGTGCAGTGAGGGGAACGTGGGCTCGCCCCAGGCCACACCCCCATTTGCTGGGTAGCGTCATGGGCAGAGTGTCCCTCAGCTGCGCCTGAAACGAGGCTGCATGTGGGCAGACCTGCCTTGACTCCTCCTGAGAGTCCTTCTGATCCTCACCCCAGCGTCCGCGCAGTCCTGGGGGTTCTTTTTCAAGCACGAGTCTGCTCTTGTTCCTACCGGTGACTCCGGCCGCCCCTCTGGTCACGGCCAGTAGGAAGTCCCCCACTTCCAAGGCAGGTCTGGTCAGCTTTCCTGGGTGTGATTTGCTTACAATAAAACCCACCAGCCTGACAACTGAGTTCTGACAACTGTCCAGCAGAACCTCCTCCAACCCCTCCAGGCTCTGTCCCCACCCCCGGGCCCTCCTCGCCCCTCACCCTGTCCCCCCGACTCCCCAGGCTCTCTGCAGCCTCCCCAGAACCCTGGGACCATCCCGCCCTACCCCCTCACCCCGACTCTGGCCAACACCCATTTGCTCTCTTTCACTCTGGCCCCGCCTGTTCTGGAATTTCATAAAGACGGGAAAGTGTGGATCCTATCTTTGTTTCTGGGGTTTGCCACGGGGCATGTGCTGGCCACTCTCCTATGACAGAGGCCTGGGCCCAGCGGGGAGGAGGGGTGAGGGGGCAGGGCCACCCACCCTGGTCCTCCGAGAGCAGCCTCTCCCTGTGGGGCCAACTGCCCTGCTCCCGGGCTGGGCTTCCAAGTCTAGGCCAGAAGAACATGCAGGAACTTCCCCCGAGCCCGGCTTCCACACAACACCCCAAGGCCCCAGCTCCCCCAGCCCAGGGAGATGAGACCCTGAATCCCCGGGGTCAGCCAGCCCTTGGCTAGGGGGGCGGCCAGCGAGGTCACGAGGCCATATCTAGAAAGGACTCAGTGTCAGTGCCCCTCCTGGGCTGTTAGCCAGGCTCGTGACGTGTTTACAAGTCGCCCTGGGTCAGCAGGACTGGCCGGGCTCGTCTCAGCGGCTCTTTCCTCCCAGATGGGTCCTCGCCGTAGCGAGGGTCTTGTCTGCAGCTTCCCCGCACTCCTCCGGGGCATCTCCCTCCTCAACCGCGTCCCTCCACACTTGCCTGCCCGCAGGGGGCTCAGCACAGGCCCAGCCCACCGTCAGTCCAGCACCTGGCCAACGTGCGTGTGGAGGACCGGGAGGCCGAGGCCCTGGGTGGGAGTGGACCTCCGCCACCAGGGCTCCGGGCGGGGCGGCCGTGTCCACAGCACGGCCCCAAGCGTCCCAGGGACAGCGACTGGGGGACCTGCCATCCACCCGCCACCGCCCCAACATGGCTCATGATGGCCCGCTGCTTGATGGGGCTGGCGACTCCTTAGGTCCTGCCATTTCCTTAAGGAAGAGTTTGACCAGGAAAATGCGAAGTGCTGGTTTCTCTCTGGAAAGAGGCCGGGTGGGTCAGCTAGGAGTGCCCACGGCTGGCGGGCTTCAGCCTGCACCTGGATCCTGGGCACCGCCACGTCCAGGCCTCGGGACAGCATCTTCGTCTGCCTTCCTCCTGGGGACTCTGGGAGCACTTTGGTAAATTTGCTTACTGCCACGTCTGGATTCGACCCAGACATCCTGCTCTCCTTGGTTGCTTTCACCAGAAGAAGGAGGGGAGAGGCTGGAGGAGCCGAAATACTAGGCTGGGCCTCCAGCAATGGAAGAGGCTCCTAAACAGCCCGGATTCCTGCCCAGGACACACTTCGGAAAACTGCCAGAGACGGCGCGTGCTGCCTTCACACTCCGTCCTCCATACTGTTCCTCTCCTTCGTGTTTGGAGGCTTCTTTGTTCCTTTTTCAGTGATGACTTGTTCCGTCAGGAAACAAGCACAGGGATCTCTGGGTCTTGGGGGAGCTTGGGTGCATCCGCCCGCTGGGCACAGTTCAGGATCAGACTGACGCGGGGCATGTCTGTCCCCTCAGCGGAGCCGCTGAACTGTCCTGCCTCCCACCTGCTTCTCAGATTCACATTTAAAACAAAAGCAACAGTCTCCCGTCTCCAGTTTACACAAACGCAGCCATCCTAGCAGCCCAGATGGATTAGAGCCGCTGCCTCGGCGGAGCCCACTTAGCAAAGTGTGAGACAGTCACCGCACAAGGTAATTTGCAAAAGGCAGTCGCCTCTGATCAATCTGAAATAATCCTCCTGTTTATAAAACAGAACATAGGATGGGGCACTGAGCCTGGCGCCAATCACACTGGAAACGCGGTTTTCAAGTGGCGCCCGAGCCGGGGCGCCTGGGGGCCGGCCAGGCACCGTGTCGCCTGGCAGCCTCGGCTGTTCCCTGTCTGGGGTGACTGGAGAGTTAATCCCGTAGCAATGGGAGCGCTTTCCATGCTCAGGAATTAGCAGCAGCAGGAGACACTGTGCACCGCTGACATCCTCCCGGCCCACGAGGCCCACAGACGGGAGAAGGACGGGCAACTTCTGCCCCTTGTCAGCAGGCTCAGCCGTCCAGACGGCGCGCGTCCACACCCCTTCAGGGCTCCGTGGCATCGAACCTCCGGCCCGCTCTGTATTTCCGGTCAGATGCCCGCTCTGCAAAGGGCTCCCTTCAAGGAGCGTCAGCAGCTGCCGCGTGGGACACCTGTGTGGGAACGCTAGCCCGGCGGCTGCCCGCGAGCCCTCCCAGGTCTCCGTCCCCGCCCCGAGGCCCAGAGGAGCTCGGGGCAGTGCGTCTGTGCGGTGGCCTCCCGAGGGCCCAGTGTCCTCCCACGCTTGGCCGGTGATGGCGGCTCTGCCCCTCCGGGCCGCAGGGAGACAGGGCTGGGCCTGCAGAGGAGGCCGGATCAGGAGGCAGGGGTTCCGAGGCGGGCGAATCCAGCCGTCCTCCCCGTGGTGGCTTCTGTCCCAGGCTTGTCCCCGTGGTCACGGGATGCAAGTCCGTGCCCAGCACCTCCTCTCCCCACGGCCGAGCTCGCGGCAGAAAGGAGACTTTCTTCATGTTTCTCCTCTTATTTTCTTTGGCACATTTCAAACTTGCAAGCAAGCTGAAGGAACAGTCAAATCAGCACCCACAGCCTTTCATCTGGATCCAGCAGTGGTAGCAGTGGCCCCTGTCCCTCACCCACCACCTGATGAAGCTGCTGAGAGTAAGCGGCAGGCAGGAAGCTCCACGTGAAGCATGCTTTTAAACGTGGGTGTTCTCTGACACCGTCCCCTGAGCGCAGCTTGGATGTCATTTACGACTTGCGCTCAGATTTCCCCCTTGTCCCAGCAGCGCTCTTCAAGCTGCTATTTCGTTTTTGATCCAGACTGCAGTCAGGGAGCACTGCTGCTCTTGTGGTCACCTCTCCTTAACTGTCTTTATGCTGGAACCTCTTCCTGCCTTTTGATTCTGTTTCATTATTGGCCTTTCCCAACATTGCAGCTTTTAAAGACACTGGGCCAATCGTCCCACGGAAGGCGTCTTCATCTATGTTTGCCTGTTGTTCCCACGAGATCAGGTTCAGACGAAAGGTTTGGGGAGGAATGCCACACGCGTGGGTCTGTGTGCACCTCCCGAGCATCCTGTCTGGAGCTGGACGGCCCCCTGCTGAGCCTGAGGCCCCTGCTGAGAGTGGGGCCCATCGTGACTCCTCCAGAAAGGGACCCTCTCTCCCGGCTGTTGTTCAGTCGCTCAGTTGGGTCCGACACTTCGTGGCCCCATGGACTGCAGAACACCAGGCCTCCCTGTCCATCACCATCCCCCAGAGTTTGCTCAAACTCATGTCCCTTGAGTCGATGATGCCATCCAACCATCTCATCCTCTGCCTCCCTCTTCTCCTCTTGCCCTCAACCTTTCCCAGCATCAGGGTCTTTCCAACAAGTGTGTTCTTCCCATCAAGCGGCCAAAGTATTGGAGCTTCAGCATCAGTCCTTCCAATGAATATTCAGGACTGATTTCCTTTAGGATGGACTGGCTGAATCTCCTTGCAGTCCAAGGGACTCTCAACAGTCTTCAACACCACAGTTCAAAAGCATCAATTCTTCAGTGCTCAGCTTTCTTTATAGTCTAACTCTCACATCCATGCATGACTGCTGGAAAAACCATAGCTTTGAGTAGACAGACCTTTGTTGGCAAAGTATGTCTCTGCTTTTTAATATGCTGTCTAGGTTGGTCATAGCTTTTCTTCCAAGGAGCAAGTGTCTTTTAATTTCATGGCTGCAGTCACCCTCTGCAATGATTTTGGAGCCCAAGAAAATAAAGTCTATCACTGTTTCCACTGTTTCCCCATCTATTTGCCATGAAGAGATGGGACCAGATGCCATGATCTTAGTTTTTTAATGTTGAGTTTTAAGCCAACTTTTCCATTCTTCTTTTTCACCTTTATCCACCTCTCCTGAGTGGTTAACCAATAATCTGGGACATACTTTGAGATGGTGAGACGCCCTGATCCCCTGAAGAGCTGCCTTCCCCAGGCACCCCTTGTTTCAGGCCCAGTGGGGCAGCCGGGTGGGTCTTTACCCAGGGAGGAGCTTCTTGCCCACCTGCACGGCCCCGAGGCTATCAGCGGTGCCCCGCAGGCATGCAGGCAGCGATATGGCACCGCTGCGGGAGCTTATCCTGGTATTCTTCAGTGCTCAGCTTTCTTTATAGTCTAACTCTCACATCCATGCATGACTGCTGGAAAAACCATAGCTTTGAGTAGACAGACCTTTGTTGGCAAAGTAATGTCTCTGCTTTTTAATATGCTGTCTAGGTTGGTCATAGCTTTTCTTCCAAGGAGCAAGTGTCTTTTAATTTCATGGCTGCAGTCACCCTCTGCAATGATTTTGGAGCCCAAGAAAATAAAGTCTATCACTGTTTCCACTGTTTCCCCATCTATTTGCCATGAAGAGATGGGACCAGATGCCATGATCTTAGTTTTTTAATGTTGAGTTTTAAGCCAACTTTTCCATTCTTCTTTTTCACCTTTATCCACCTCTCCTGAGTGGTTAACCAATAATCTGGGACATACTTTGAGATGGTGAGACGCCCTGATCCCCTGAAGAGCTGCCTTCCCCAGGCACCCCTTGTTTCAGGCCCAGTGGGGCAGCCGGGTGGGTCTTTACCCAGGGAGGAGCTTCTTGCCCACCTGCACGGCCCCGAGGCTATCAGCGGTGCCCCGCAGGCATGCAGGCAGCGATATGGCACCGCTGCGGGAGCTTATCCTGGGGCCAGGAAACAGGACAGTGCGGGACCAGCTCAGGAGATGGCAAAGTGGGGAGCGTGCTGTGCAGACGGGGCTCTAGGGGTTGGGAGGCCCGAGGTTTGGAGCCGGAGGACGGAGAGTGTCCCCAAGACCGGCTGTTCCTCCAGAGTGAGAGCCTGCCGGTGTCTCGGGAGAGGGGGCAGCTCTGAGGGGCAGAGGGGATGGTCTTGCTGCGGAAGGCTGCTGTCTGAACGGGATGCTGTCTGCCCAGGGCTGGGTGTGGGCCCCCAAGTCTGTGTCTGTGGCCAGGCACTCGGGGCCCCCAGGGAAACCCTCGAGATGGACAGTCCCCACACCGTCCCTCAGGGCCTGGGCACAGCGCACAGCCTCCCTGGAGCGGTGGCCATCTGGGCACGGCGCGGCCGGGAGATCCGGTCCTTCTCGCGGTTTTGAACACGGCCTCTGCACACTTCCCAGCCGAGCCTCCCTCAGTCCTGCAGGAGCCTCGGAACCGTGGCACTCCCCTGCCGATTGACAGACCTTCTGTGGGGACGCCCCCGGGGGCCACAGCCCTGCCAGCAGGTGGCCCTCGCGCCTGGGTCACGTGAGGTCTACACAGGCACTCGTGGTCACGTGTGGCCTTAGAGCAGAGTGACCCCAGAAAGGCCCCCAGATCGTGGCCTGGTGGATGCGGAAAAGCTCTGTTTGTCATTTTTACAGACGTCTGCTAATCAACCAGCTTTGCAAATCGCGGTAAAATCTGCTGTCTCTGTAGTGTGCCGACAAGTTTGGTGTGTGGGTAGCACCTGTCCAGACAGTTGCTTTGGGAACAAGGCTTTGGATGTCTGCTTTTGACTTTAAATAGTTTCTCTTTACAGACGGCAGTTTAAAATCCACTTGTAAGGTGACGGATTTAGCCGTCCTCTCTAAAAATGCATTGCATTATTTCAAAACTAAGCGGCTCCCTGGGATGCCGGGCGTGGTTGCGCCTCACGCGTCAGCAGAGCGTGAGAGGAAGTGCTCCGAACGCGTGTAAAATTAAAACAGTGTTTACTTTTAAGGTGGGGACGTAATCAGTTTCCTTAGAAAATTACAGAAACGGAGATGCAGAGAGAAACGTGGTTTGAAGAAACGGTGATGCCGTATTGTTTGAGTTCCCGAGTCCAGACACCTGCCCCAGAAATGACGTTCACAGCGGCACGGGGGCCACATTCAGGTGCGGGGGCCGTGTCCAGGCGTGGGAGCATCCCCCACTCCTGCTGGCTGTTCTGCGGGAAGCAGCACTGGCCGTCGATTGGAGTTTGCCTGGTTTTATTTAGTTCCTGTCGGCACACTGTTGACTTAGGTTTCACGTCTGCAGTGACCAGAGGCCCCATCCAGCCTCCCCTGACCGGCCCATGTCGCCCACTTCCCTCCCCTCCACCCTCTGGGCATTGCCGGGGCTGCCAGGTGGGGGGCGGCGGGCATAGACGTCTCCTACCCGATGGCTCCCTGGCTTCACACACATGCTCCTTGATCGGCTTGACCTCTGGTGTACAGCACTGAAACACGGGCCGTGTCCACATGCAGACGCAGTCCAAGGCAGAGAGAAGACTCCCAGGATCCAGACAGGTTGGGAAGGGAGGCTGGCGTAGGGAGGGGTCTATTAAGAGGCCCCAGCCTGGGAGAGTCAGCACTGGGGGCCAGGGAAGTGGCTGTGGTGCCCACGGCCTGTCCAGGGCTCACGGCACCTCCCCTAGACGGCAGCTGCCCGGTCAGGGCCCGGCAGCCTGCTCTGCACAGGGGGCCCTGAGATCAGAGCCTGAAGTACGGCCGAGGAGGAGAGAGAGGAGGGCGGTGCGCCAGCTCTTCACGGCGGCTTTGTGTGCGGGGAAGCTGTAAGCAGGTTATTGACTCGTCCAAAGGTGCGCCATCGGCCCCGACGCCGTGAGGGGCAGCACGTCCGCTGGGTCCTCGTCCTGCCCTCCCTCTGCTGGGATTCTCCACGACTCTCCCACTCTGAGCCTGCCGTTCACACTGCTCAGGATCCGGACGTCTGGCTGATGGTTCGGGGAGCTCGCCGAAATCCTCTGGATGCGACAGCTGACCCTGATCCTCCACCTCCGCCTTTGACACCAAGGTCTCTGGCTCCGGCCAGCTGCTGCTGCTCTCCGGGGAGCTGACCCCGGGGGGGCCCGTGGCAGCGCTGGAGTACAGTGCAGCCCGTGAGCCTGTGCCCGTCTCTCGGACGTGGAGCCCGAGGCTTAGAGAAGCCGGCTGCCGCTCCAGGTCCCTCAGTAGGGGAGCGCTTCTGCCACCTTCAATTCACCCAGGGCTTCCTAGTGGCAGGAGCAGACCGGATCTGGTTTTCTTCAGCTGGATCACACCCCTGTGAGCCTGGCCCGTCTCCCCATCAGCTCTGAGTGAGGCTGCAGGACCGCATCCGGGCAGGAGGCCCCTTCTTTCCACCCACCCCATCTCGCTGGGGCTGGCGCTGGACGGCACTGCGCCGGGAAGGACGGCCGTTACCTCGGTTTGTGTGAGACGCTGTGGTTAGTTGCTCTCGGTTTGTGTGAGACACTGTGGTTAGTTGGGTTAGGGACCAGGCTGGTCCCAGCTCTTGTCTGAATCTGGGGGAAATTAACCCAGGGAAGGAGGGACACCAGCCTCGCGTGCTTGGAGGGGGTGCCTGGCTGCAAGGAATCACCCAATCTGATTTTACCTCCCTGGCGGTTTTCTCGCTTTCTCTTTGAATAATGCGAATAGGGTCTCGATGTGGTCCCAAGTCTTAACCTGAAATGGGCTCAGCAGGAGAAGAAGTGAGGTTGTGGGAAACACCCCAGGAGCACAGAACCAGCTTCTAGATTTTTCCTGGCCCAAAGAGCGACTGTCAGCTCAACCCAGACGGTCTCCACCGGGTTCCTCCCTGAGTGTCTCCCGCACTTCTTATCCCTGGGGCTGTTGGCATCATGTAAGGGTTCCTGAGCCATCCGAACATGGGGTGTCTCCCCCAGGGCCGTCTGAACATGGGGTTCTTCTGAAGTCATCCTGAGGAAGCAGTTACCCAGACCACAGTGGCAGGATGTGTGGCCGTGGCCCAGGTCCCACGTGTGAGCAGGAAGACCAGTGAAAGTGGGAGCTAGTCATCCAGCCCTGTCCAGCACTTTGCTGTCCCCTGGACTATAGCCCACCAGGCTCCTCTGTGCATGGAATTCTCCAGGCAGGAATACTGGAGCAAGTTGCCTTGCCCCGTCCAGGGCAACCTCCCTGACCCAGGGACTGAACCCACATCTCCTGCATTGCAGGCAGATTCTTTGCCATCTGAGCCCCCACGTCAGAGGGGCGTCCTCAGCAAAGCTGCCCTGGGATGCAGCGTCATTCCCGCCCTACACGTCCCAAGGACAGCCTGGTCTCTGTGGGGAAGGACTCGACCCCAGGCTTTGTCGGAGCCCCAGGCCTGCCCTATGTCGGCCCAGACCTGAGCTCCTTCCTGGTCCTGTGGATAGCAAGCCCAGTTTCCCCTGCTTCATCTGCGGGGAGGCCCACTCTCTTGACACTGTAAGGCAGAATCAGGCTTAGGCGAGCACACAGAGGGCATTCCTGACCGTCTCCTGGGAAGGTGATTCCAGAAACCCATGGGCTTCCTGAATGCTGCTGAGGGGAGGAGGGTTTTATATTTTAGAAACGTTGGTACAGGGTTGATATTTACAGATGAAAACCCACAGCCAGCCTGCCTGCTCAGACAGCACCCTCAGACCGAGGGCAGCGCCGCTTTCGGACCATGCCATTCATCTGGGGAGATGCCTGTTGGCAGAATCACTGAGACACGCACGTCTCTCTCAGACACTCGCGGGCCCCATGCACAGAGCTGCCTGGGGGCAACGCAGGTTCTAGAACAGGTGCAGTGACCTGTCTGCAGGACATCAGGGCTTCCAGGCTCCCTAAACACTGCCACCATATCCAGGGGTGCTCCCACCGGGCTGGATACCCCATCACTACCTGGCCGAGATCAGGCTCCGTCCCCACGGCTCCTGGCTCCCTGCAGGGCCTTCCACCTGGGGTCCTCACTTGGAGAAGGGGACAAGCAAGGCCTCCCCATGTGGAAGGTGCTCAGCTCCAGACTCGTCACACTCACCTGCCAGAGTGTCCTCGTCCCTACCCTGCGCCTCCAAGGCAGGACCACGCTCACCCTCAGACACACAGGCGAGGAAGTGGAAGATGGACAGCGAGGGGCACTGAGCTCTTCCAGAGGAAGCTGTGGGCTGAGTGCCCAGACGAGCCCCCAGTGCCTGGTGTCCACCCCTGCCCAGCGCCCGGCCGAGCGCTCTGCCCGGAAGCCCCTTCTGCACCCAGGGAGCAGGAGGGGCAGAAGAGCCAGGGGACAGCTCAGCCTCCCCAGTCCTGCCGCCGGCCCTGCCCTGGGGTCTTCCCCACGGCCTGGGCCCCAGTTGTACTGAGCCGTGGGGGCACATGGGGCCCCCGGGGTCCTTCTGCCTGCCCTCCCAGCCTTCCCTTGGCCTCCCAGGCTGGATGTGAAGGCTCCCTCATCCAAAAGTGTGATACAGAGGCTGACTCGCTGTTCTCACGAGTCTGAGAGGATAATCCGTTCACTGGCAAACGCACGTGCATTATTCAGGATTAGTGTGACTGACTGTGACAGAAAATCCAAAATAATAGCAGCTTAAACAACTAGAAATTTATTTTCATTTCTTGGAGAAGAAAACATCCACAGTCAGGCAGTCCAGGAACTCCCTGACACCTGAGGTGACAGAGGCCCTTCCCCTTGTACGGCTCCCACACCCTCAGCACAGGACTCCCTCCTCACGGCCCAAGGTGGCTGCCCACCTCCTGCCATCAGCCCACATCCCAGCATCAGTGACTGTGGACAGCACGCACCAGGGGACACCACCTGGAGGAAGCACTGGCCTCACCGCGGGAGTAGCCGGCAGGTAGAAGCTTTATTCTGGCAGTCGTGGGTCCAGCTTTAAAGGCCAGGGGTTCCAGGAAATCAAGGAAGAGTAGCAGGCATAGCATGAAAATCTGGCTTCAGTGGTGCTCTGGTGACCCTGCCCAGGCCCCTCACGGTCCCAGGCCATGTTACCTATGGCGGGTCACCTGCTGCTTTTCTGAGTCCTGGAATCTGCTCACTCAGGAGAAAACTTTTCACCCAGTCCACCCTCCCATCCCTGGGGAGACAGGAAATGCATTGGTTTCTCCCTGGGGCCAGCAAGTTGCCCACCCAGCGCCTCCTCCAGGCCCCAGGCCCCGCCCAGGCTCT
>SJXQ01003558.1:734268-749845 GCA_006408695.1 Aepyceros melampus
AAGAGACAGCAGCTGTCCTGCCCCCAGGAGCCACTTCTGTGGCGTCTCCTGGCTTAGCCTCCGGCCCCCTGGGGTGGCTTCATTGTCACTGTGGATGCGGTAGGAATGCCCTTGGCTCTGCGCAGGGCCAGTTCTCTCTGGCCAGAGGGGAGCCGGGCCTGACCCCGCGCCCCGTCCTGCTCTGCGCCCTGAGTGTGTGACGTCACACCCACAGCCCCGAGATGGGTCCGAAGCCCCGCGCCCTGCATGTCAGGAGACCACGGCCTGGCTCAGAGCCTGGCCCCGCGGCCCCGCACACCTTGATTCTGAGCTGTGGCTCCTTGCTGCTCTGTCCCTTCTTCACTGGAGTGAACTGGGGATTGCTTTTGGAGCCGTCGGTGCTGAGCTCACTGTGAAGGTTCCTCTATCTGCAAACGAACGTACTGGACTTATTCCCCAGAGCGAGGATCAGCGCCTTTTAACGCCGCGTCTGATTTGCAGGCCGCTGATTTGCACGTGTTGATTGTAACTGCTCCAGAGTTGGTACCGGAAGCTCTGCTCTCCACACTCCCATGACAGAGGGGCCCCTGGAAATTCAGAGACATTTGGTTGGAATTTTCACAAGACTACTTAGTATTTGCTAAGGTGCTGTTCCCAGCCCATCCCAAAGTGCCTGCTACTCTGGCCCGATGGTCTCGGATTCCCACTGCCTGTTGTTTACGGCTCGCTCTGCGGTGCCCAGGTGGGACAGACGGTGTGCGGTCTGTTCGGTGTGGGCAGGGGGGATGGCCGAGCCATGGGCTCCATCGCACGTGAGGGGCACCTCAGAGAAAGGCCGTGCGGTCCTCAGGTGAGAGCAGAGCCTCTGAGCCCCGCGCTGACGTGTGGCGGGGCCGGACCCCGTCCGCTTTGTCCCAGCCTGTGTTCAGGGCCCCTGAGTGGGCTCCCTGGTGGGAAGCCACCGTCTCCAGGCTCCGACAGAGGATGTCCTGCAGAGGCTGCTTGCCCGGGCTGAGCTCTTCCCAAAGAAGGAAATAAAGCAGCGTCCGTGCAGAAGTGCCCGGTGAGATGTGCTGAGCTGACCGCTCCTGGGGGCCCCCCACAGCTGGTGCTGAGATGGGTGTAGCCACATGGAGAATGTGGACCTCTCGTCCACCGCCTCATTCCTGGGCGCCCTACCTGCCTCACCTGCCCCCGCCTGCACCCCACCTCCCCACCCCCCTAGCCTCTGAGCCCCGCGCTGACGTGTGGCGGGGCCGGACCCCGTCCGCTTTGTCCCAGCCTGTGTTCAGGGCCCCTGAGTGGGCTCCCTGGTGGGAAGCCACCGTCTCCAGGCTCCGACAGAGGATGTCCTGCAGAGGCTGCTTGCCCGGGCTGAGCTCTTCCCAAAGAAGGAAATAAAGCAGACGTCCGTGCAGAAGTGCCCGGTGAGATGTGCTGAGCTGACCGCTCCTGGGGGCCCCCCACAGCTGGTGCTGAGATGGGTGTAGCCACATGGAGAATGTGGACCTCTCGTCCACCGCCTCATTCCTGGGCGCCCTACCTGCCTCACCTGCCCCCGCCTGCACCCCACCTCCCCACCCCCACCCTGGGGCTGCGATCTAACCCTGTCTGACCACTAAGTAATGCAGGATCCTCATGGGACATTCGGAAAGTCCTGTGGGCCACGGAGGACAAGGAAAGTCCCCTGTCCCCTGCCTCCTTCCCGGGGCTCCTCGCTGGGCTTTTTTCCTACAAGACTGAGCTTCCTTTTGTGCAGAAGTGGGACCGGCAGGTTTTGTGTCCTGAACTTTTAGATGAAGCAGACCGTTCCCCCGTCCCGAGCTGTTACACGGACCTGCTCTCAGACCCTCAGATTGTCCCCTCTGCTGGGCCCAGGCCACACCCCCGCCTTGGTCTCCCCAGCAGGAGCCCCGCTCCTTTCCAGCCAGTGAGTGACCAGGGCCCACCTCGCCCTGTGGGAGACCTCTGGGGACCAAAGCATGGTTTACAGGGCTGTTGCGTAGCTGGAGGGTCCCTGTCCCATATGTTATCTACACATGTGTGTGTGTCCTGTATGCGTGTGTGTGTGTGTGGATCATGTATGTGGCGTGTCACCCATGTCAACAAGGACCTCAGCACGTGCCTGGCACACGGCGGTGCCAGAGATGCTGCTGAAATTCCTCACATCCCCTTCGGGCCCCCGTTCTCTCTGAAACCACAGACGCCTGTTTAGAGGCCAGCCTGACTCACACGGTCAGCCAGAGGAGCCGGAAGGTCAACAGGAATGTGCGACTCTGAGCAAAAGGCAGAAGTCTGCTGGATGCGGGGGGGCAAGTCTTCCACGTTTTGCTGCCAGTGTGCACAATATTGGTCCCTGACTGGAGTCTCAGCACAGGGACACGATGACAGTCAAGCCGTGGATCCCTTCTCCACGAACCCAACCTCTGTTCCCACGGACCCCTGTCTCTCGGGTTGTAGGTCGGATGGATGAGATCACAGGCCTCTCTGGCTATAAATTAAGTGGAAATTGGCTGAGTACCTGGTCACTGTGGGGTGACCGTGGAGGACTGCAGGCATCTCTCATCTCTCCTTGGGCCAGTTTCCCAGCAACACACAGCCCCGTGGCTCTGGCCGCTTCTCCTCTTAGAACTGGGACGACGCCCTTCGTTTCCATCGCCCGAGGGTCAGTGCTACATGCGCAGGGAAGGCGCTCTTCCCGCTGCTCGGGGTGCGCGAGGCCCCTGGACCAGGGCTCCCATCTTGCTGGCATCTGCCCCCCCTACACGGCTGCCTTGTGTGTAAGGACCCCTGGGGGCACGTGCTGCTGCTCCAGGTGCCGGGGCCTTCCTCCTTCACAGAGAAGCGCAGTGAGGCCGCCTGGCGTCTGCCGGGGGCGGGGGTGAGGGTGTTGGGGAGAATGTCCATTCACATCCTTCAGCACAGACCCCCAGGTGTCTGCCCCCGGCGCCCGGACCTCCCTAAGCCCCCCTCCAGGCTCTGCTCCCACATCTGGGGGCCCGCAGCCCCGCCCACCTGGGCTCTGCCAAGTGCTGCGCCTGGGCACCCGGCTCGCCAGGCCCCTCTGGATGCCCAAGGGCACCGTGGCCAGCAGACCCTCTCGATGAACTGCCGTTGAAGATCCCCGCCGCTCCGGACTTTAGAATCGCAGCCCTGGAGACCCTGCCCACCCCAGGCGTGGGCGCTTCTGAGCACAGGGTCCAAGCTTAGCCAGACATGCACGTCCGCCCACAAAGAAGCTCTGTTCCCGGCAAACTGAGGGGAAGGCCAGCCCACCTGTCAGGGTCCCAGAGCAGTGTGGGATGGAGGGCACGGGTCTCCATGGTGACCGGGAACCGGCCCTGCTTCCCTGGCCCTGTGATGGGGCCTGGATGAGCGGAGGGAGGGTCTGGGGACCAAGACGGGGGCCGGGCCGGGCCAGCAGCAGAGGCTCGGCCAGGCTGACCCTGAGACGTGGGTCAGCATCCATGGGGACCTGGTGTCCAGGCAGAGAGCCGGCCGGGAGGTCCAGGGACAGGCCGACGAGGAGACAGAGCCCCGAGGGGAAGAGCAGGCTCTGAGGCCCGAGGTCCAGGGTCTGAGTGTGCTGCCGCCTGGGCTGCGGGCGGGGACGAGGCCTCAGGACGGCTTTGCTGGCGCCTGAGGAGGGCGGTTCTCTGGGTCTGCCCTCGACCCAGTGTGATGGCAGCATCGCCGTAATAGCAGCCTGTCCCCACGCCGTCCTCCTGGGCCTGTGTCCTGGTCACCTCCTCATGTGGGGACACGGGTTATACTGGGCCTGGCCCACCCTCTACCTCATTTTTCCTTGATCATCTCTTCCAAGACCCACCTCCAAGTGCAGTCGTGCTCTGGGATTGCCTCTAACCGTCAGTGTTTCCCTTTTCCTTTCGTTGCTCCTGTTCCATTTTGCAAAATATGGTTCTTTTACGAAAGTTGCATTGTCAAGCTAATTAATTAAGATGTTCCTCTTCCTTTTCCTTTTCCACGTCCCGCCCTGCTCCCTGCCCCGTGAGTGAGGCCAGGAGCCACCCGCTGACCGTGTTAATCCTGTGTCGGATGCACGCTGCCTGCCTCTGATTTTCCTTCCTGCTGCCCATTGACATTCTTCACGTGTTTTAAAATCTTATTTCTTCTTTTCCCATCTCCCGGAATTTTACACTCACCTAATTTATAAGAAAAATGTGCTTTGAACTTTTAACTAGGATGTTGGAGCAGAAGTCAGCTTTCCTTCTTAATAAGCTGACGTCCTCTTCCTTTTCTTTAAGCCTTCAATTGCTGCTATTTTATATATTTTCTCTCCCTTTCTCAAGAAACCAACTAGCTTTAAAAGATCATCCACAAGTGGGAAGGAAGTGAATAATCATCATTAGAGGAGAGAACTGGCCCTGAATTCTTGCTGGAATTGGCCGTTTCTGGTTTTCTGGAGAAGGCATCTGAGCGTGTCGGCGCGCTGGGGGCGGGAGCCTGTGGCTTTGTGGTTGTTTTCAAGAGCTGAAGGGAGGGGTCTTTGTCAACAGCACTGCACGAGGCACCTGCACTCCACAAAATGAGGACAGACCACACGAACCACGATCACAGCAGGAGGAGGACACAAACCCCCACCTGGGCGAGGCGCCCACATGGGCTGCAGGTGTGACTGAGAGGGAAGTGACTCCAGAGCTCTTGACAAAATCACCACCACAAGGGGTCAGGTCTCAGGTTCTGTCTGGAGGACGAGCTGGTGGTCTCCTTAATCACCTGCTGGTCACCTGCTAGGGTCAGGAGGGCCAGAGGGAGGCCAAGGGGGGGTGTGTGTGTGTGTGTGCATGCATGCTTGTGTGGACATGCCTGGGTTCTCAGCTGTACATGCCGTGGTCTCGTCAAGAGCTGTTTAGCTGGAAACAGAAACTCACTCTCAGAGCAACTCCCAAGCAAGTCAGCTTGTTTTGTGAGCTAGGGAATTCATCTTCCCAACCTGGGTAGCTGGGCACGACCAAGCTACGACCGCAGCAGCTTCTAGCGGAGCCAGTCCGTGCATGAGGGAGGTCTGCATGCTGCTGGAGATGGAGGGCTTGAGCCTGCTTCTTAGGGAATCCCGGATGGTGCGATTTCTAAACTCCACAGAATGAGGTCTTTTATTTCAACTCTTGGCCAGTTAAGGGTCCGTCACTATTACTCACTCTTCATGTATTTATTCCAGATGTTTTCAGTAGCTCCTCTGAAGGGGCTCTTAGAAAATGTTTATTTCATTGTCAAAGGAAAATGTGAGCTGGCAATGAAAAAATTACCCCAAACGGAGCAGTTGGCACGCGGTGCTGTGATGATAAACCTGCCCAGAAGGTGAGCAAGGATCCTGCAGCGGCTCTGATCTCAGAGCACATCACAGAGCTCTAGCCATTCGAACAGTGTAGCACCAGAGCAGACCCAGGGTCAGTGGGCCATGAAGCTACAAGACACCTGCTCCTTGGAAAGAAGACGATGACGAACCTTGACAGTGCATTCAAAACGCAGAGCCATTACTTTGCCGACAGAGGTCCGTCTAGTCAAAGCTATGGTTTTTCCAGTGGTCATGGATGGATGTGAGAGTTGGATTATAAAGAAAGTTGAGCGCCACAGAATTGATGCTTTTGAACTGTGGTGTTGGAGAAGACTCTTGAGAGTCCCTTGGACTGCAAGGAGAGCAAACCAGGCAATCCTAAAGGAAATCAGTCCTGAGTATTCATTTGGAAGGACCAATGCTGAAGCTGAAGCTCGAGTACTTTGGCCACAGGGTGCAAAGAGCCAACTGGTTAGAAAAGATCCTGATGCTCAGGAAAATTGAGGGCAGGAGGAGAAGGGGCAACAGAGGATGAGGTGGTTGGATGGCATCACCGACTCAATGGACATGAACTTAAGCAAATTCTGGGAGATGGTGGAGGACAGGGAGGCGTGGTGTGCTGCAATCCATGGGGTCACAAAGAGTCAGACACGACTGAGCGATTGAACACAACAGCAGCGTGGGTCAGTGGAACAGAATAGAGAGCCTGACAGTCAACCCATGTGTGTGTGGGTCACTCAGCTGCTGCAAGATCCAAGATCACTAAGAATACACTATGGGGAAAGGACAGTCTCTTCAATAAATGTTGTTGGGAAAACTGGACAATCACACGTGAAGGAATGAAACTGGACCTTTATACCATACATAAATATCAACTGAAGACGGGCTAAAGTTTCAGCATAAGACATAAAACTGTGAAACTCCTAGAAGAAAGCGGAGAAGAGCTGGCCTCGCCCTCCTGTGGGTTCACGAGTCACGCTCTGGACCCATTCATCCCAGGAGCCTGATGAGTGAATCACCGCAGCCCTTTCTGGACTCGGGGAAGCAGTGCTGACTCAGTGGTGGCATTATTCTGATCTACTGTTGTTGGTCCAAATGGAGGACCCGGGAGGCTGATGCTGGGAGGGTTATGGGGGGCAGGGGGGCCTGCCGGAACCGTGATGCTCAGGCCCCCTTCACTTCCTGATTCGGAGTCACCGCTGCCTGCACCAGACGCGATTCACAAAGCCCACCGTGGGCCCAGCAGGGTTCAGGGTGACCTGTGAATCGGATATCCACACTTTATAAAGTTTTCACAGGTCCTCTCTTTAACAAGGCCTCAATTCAATTGCAAGTGAGCCCGGGGAAGCAGGGACACGGTTCTGCTTCAGTGAGGACCATGCTGCCCCCCAGGCACCAGCACCTTCGAGGTCGGTGGGGACACACCGAAGAGGCTGCCGGGTCCTGGGGCCAGGTTCTAAACCAGCAGGCGCACGGAGTTATCTCAGATGACAAGAGATTCGAAGCAGACAGACCGGGGAGGAGACCCTGAGCGGGGTGATGAGAAGCAGCCCCTGGCTCCAAAGGCGAGCAAGGACGGGACGTGCAGAGACTATGTGCCTCTGGCCAGACACAGCGGGGACCCGGAAGGCAGGCAGCCTTGGGGGACGGGCAACTACAGTCTCCAGACTTGCCCGGCACCAAGAGGCATCCTGTTTGGGCTCTGTCCCAACAGGGCGAGAGCCAGGAGGTGGTCAGTTAGCAAAGGGACGTGGTTTAAATCTTGCAGTTTGGAAAGGTCGGTGCGATTCCTCCTTGGGAACAGAATGTAGGACAGGCAGGGTCGCGGGCTGTGGCCCTGTGTGGGCGGGGGCGGCATGGCGGGTGGGCTGGGCGACCGCGCAGCAGGAGGGGGCGGCGGTGGCCGTCTCGGAGGCTGGCACTGAAATGGAAAGGTGCTCACGGCCCGTGTGGAGCTCGGGTCCCCCGCCGCCCCCTCACTGGGCCTGCAAAGCCAAGCAGAGAAGCATCTGTCATACCTCACAGCCTCAGAGTTCTTCAGATCAACAGGCAGAGAAGAGGTAATTAATAAAACGAACACGAAGTCCTGATACAGGGTGTGAATATCTCTCATCAGCATCATTAAGACGAGAGACAGGCTTGTGATAAGCAGGAGAAGGAAGTGACTTATTCGAGGGGTGGAAAGGGGCAGAGACCCTCAGACGGAATTGATGAGTGTGTGTGCATCCGTGTGTGCATGCATGTGCGTGCATGAGTGTGCGTGTGTGTGCGGGAGACGCCACAAGGACCGCACAGGCACACGGAAGCCGCGGCTGCCCTGAACCGTGTGGGGACGGGGGCCCGGCCTGGGGGCCGATGGGAAGGCACCCTGGCAGCTCGGGAGGTGACAGTCCCCGGGTCTTCTCCCCACCCAGGAGGCAAGGTCGCTCTTGAGAGCAAGGCGGGGGGCAGACGTCGGGCCCCCCAGTGTGGACGCCAAGGTGGCGCTGAAGGTCCGGCTGGCCTCAGAGCCGTGGCCTGGACAGGAAAGCGCACAGGGCGTCAGTGCAGCGGGGAGCAAGCGGGGCCTGGAGAGAGATGCGGGGCAGTAGGAAGTTCTAAGCAGGGCCTGCTGAGCCAGGCTGGTCGGCACAGCCCCTCGGCCATGGTCTCAGCAGCCGGAGCACAGCCAAGGCCTCCAGGCTCAGGCAGTTGGGATGCGACGTTGTTTAAATCCAGGCCTTTTTGCTCATGTGTTGGCCCCCGACACCTGCTCCGTGCTGTGTCCAGTGCTGTCGGTCAGGCCCGTCTACCTGAACCAGGAGATGGACCCACTTTGGGTCCCGTCTTCCTGTCATCAGTCTCAGGAGCCGGGCAGGTGGGCCTCGCCTGAACCAGGTGAGCTCCTTCCACCTGCCCAAGAGCCCCTGCAGAGATGCCCCAGCACCCGTTTCTTGTGGAAACTCCTCTCAGCTGGGCACCATGTGGAAGGAGCTGGGAGGTGAGCCCCGAGTGCCAGCCGGGCACCAGGGTAGGGGGGTGCCGTGCAGCTCAGGAGAAGGGGGACCACGTCCAGCCCCGGCCCCTGGAACCTGGCCCCGCCTGACGGGGGCCTGGGTGGCCGGGGCAGCCCGTGAGTCTCAGTGCTTCGGTCAAGGACACGCTGGCGTATCCGGCCTGCAGAGCTTCGGGGAGACAGTGGGCCTGGGTCTTGGCAGGACAGTGACTGGACAGGCAGCGCCAGCAAGTGCTGGTGAGGCGGGCTCCATGCGCGTCGTCTCAGAGGGCTTTTGGTGGGAAGGCTCCTGGGAAGAAAAAGAAAGCAGGCGCTCTCTGCCTGCGAGGCAGAGATGCATCTGGGGCCAGCGTCTCCTTTCCCGGTGTTCACAAGAACACCAGCAACGGAGAAATGGAATCCCAGCACGTGGACGGAGCAGAGACAGCTGGGCAAGAGTCCTGTGGTGACCGCCCCTCGCCCAGTCCCTCGTGGGGGGGCATGGTGAGGGGGCCCTGTGCTCCTCATCCCCCAGAGGCAGGGCAGCTCCACGGGGACACAGCTCACCCCACTGACGCCTCATGACCAGGGCCCTGGGGCCCGGGCCCCATGTGCAGCCTGAGAAGCGGGTGCCGGACAGGGCTGGGCCAAAAGGGAGGGGGTCTGAGAGCAAGGAGGCTCAAGCTGCTTCGACCACGGAACCCAGGACCCAGAACCCAGGACAGTCCTGAGACGCTGCCTGAGCTGCCCACAGCCAGGTCCTGGCCCCGAGTGGCGGAGCCGCAGCCTGTGGCCCCCTCCCTGGTTCCGGGCAGCAAGGGCACGGCTGAGGGACCAACGGGGGCAGGCCAGCTGTCCCCTCTGCAGCAGGGGCGGGGGGCCTGCGTCCTCCCCCAGCAGGGAGGGGAGGGGAGACAAGGGACTGGAACCCCTCCCTCCAAGGCAAGGGCTTCACAGTGGTGCCCTCTGCTCTCCACGCCGCTCTGCAAATAGGTCCTGCCAACCTCAGATCCAGGTGAGGACGCCCGGGCCCAGAGATGATTAGGTTTCTAAAGATTAGACGGGGGGACGTGCCAACCCCAGCTCCGTCCAACCCCGACGTCAGTCACCAGCCCCTCTGCCCGAGGCCTTCGTGGGCCTCCGGGGACCAAGCCGTTCCCAAGCCCTGCCCCCCACAGCCCAGCTCGGCAGACAGGGCACCACACTCGTCCCTGCCCCTCACGATGCTCCTGGCCCACCAGGGCCCTTCAGGGGTCCAGAATGAACAACACACAAATTCACAAAGAGCGCGGAGGAGCCAGCAGGGCTGAGCACACTCAGCACAGGACAGTGTGCAAGGGTGCCTGGGGTCCTGTGTCCTCAGACACCTGGGTGGGCTCCGGCGCCCCACAGAGGCCGCCTCGCGAGGAGGTGGGCGTCTGGCCTCCATAGGAAGCCTCAGTGGGAGGCCCACCTGCCAGCCAGGACAGAACATCAGACACACCTCTGGGCTCAGATGCCAGGGCCTTGCAACCCCTCGGTGTGGGCATGTCCTCCAGGCTGGGACGGCTGACGGCACGTGTCACCCCTCGGGAGCCCCAGTTCAGGCTCCGAGCGGGACAGCGGTCCCTTGCTCCTCTCAGCTGGGCAGAGGGACTCAAGGTGGACCCACCTCCACCTGCATCCCTCACCCGCCTCGAGAAACACGACACTGAGGTGTCAGCCTGGACTCCAAGCCCTTCTTGCCCCAGTTCCTGTGATTTTGTGATAGTCACCCATTTTGTGATTTTGTGATAGTCTGAACGATTCAAGCATGAAATTCTACCCCCAGACACACAAGTTTCTGTAGGGCCAGTGTGAGGGGGAGCCCCCACATTAGAGCTTCACCCCATCACCTCTGAAGTGGACGCCGAGGTCTGTAATGTCACATAAAGCACCAATTAAACGTCTCCAGCAAGCCTTGGGTTTTATTAATGTGTGACATTCACTTTCAGTAAACACAGCGCTTTGCTGTGCAAATGTAACGGCAGGCGTGCAGCTGGGCGCCTTCCCACGGCCCTCAGGACGCTCCTGCGCCCCCCACCCCTACCCTCGCAGCACACAGGGGCTCCATGAATTTGGGCAAAAGAAACCCTGCAAGATATATAGAAAATTCATCTCGTTTAGTTAAGCTCATCACTGTTGATTAATCCCAAACCGAAGTCCGAGGCTCCGCTTTAGAGAGAAGCAATGGGCTTTAAACCCGAGTCGGTGGCCGCGCGAGCATGACAGAGAAATTGATCCGCCCGGCGAGCTCTGCGGTCAAAGCAGAGTGCGCATTGATTTCTTGTGTTAAATCTCCAACGCCGCTTTCAAATGTAAAGCCCGTGGATAAGAAGTGCCCGAGCTCCTGCAGTCACTGAGAAGCGCGGGCTCCCCAGGCCCCGGCCCAGCCCCTGCTGCCCACATCCTGGGTGTCGCGCCCCGCCCCTGGGGCCCGCGCATCCCTGGGCCGGAGCAGCAAGGGCGCCGGGGGGGGGGGGCTCATCGGGCAGAGGAGCAGGCTCTCTGTTCCCTGAAGCCCAGCGCTGCAAGCGCCTGGCGTTCCCGGGTCCTCCCAGCGGGCTGGGGCGTCCGGAGGAGCTCAGGGACTGCAGAGGCCCTCTGCATGTGCTGGGCGTCGTGCCCTGGCCAGACCCTTCTGCAGACCCGGAAACCCTGGGCTGAAGTTCAGGCCTGCCAGGCACTGGGCTCGAGGTCTGCTCCTGGTCAGCCTGCAGCCCTCTGTCCCTTTCCACCCACAGACACCCAGGAGAGGGGACGGTCTATGGGGAGATCAGGGGACACTCTATAGGGGAGGTCAGGGGACACTCTATAGGAGGTCAGGGGACACTCTATAGGGAGGTCAGGGGACACTCTATAGGGAGGTCAGGGGACACTCTATAGGAGGTCAGGGGACACTCTATAGGGAGGTCAGGGGACACTCTATAGGAGGTCAGGGGACACTCTATAGGGAGGTCAGGGGACACTCTATAGGGGGGCAGGGGACACTCTATAGGGAGGTCAGGGGACACTCTATAGGGGGGGTCATGGGACAGTCTATAGGGGAGGTCAGGGGACACTCTATAGGGAGGTCAGGGGACACTCTATAGGAGGTCAGGGGACACTCTATAGGGAGGTCAGGGGACACTCTATAGGAGGTCAGGGGACACTCTATAGGGAGGTCAGGGGACACTCTATAGGGGGGTCACGGGACAGTCTATAGGGGAGGTCAGGGGACACTCTATAGGAGGTCAGGGGACACTATGGGGAGGTCAGGGGACACTCTATAGGGGAGGTCAGGGGACACTCTATAGGGAGGTCAGGGACACTCTATAGGAGGTCAGGGGACACTCTATAGGAGGTCAGGGGACACTCTATAGGGAGGTCAGGGGACTGGCTGGGGGCTGGCCTGGGACGGCGACCCAGTCCCCCCACGAAGTACCCTAGAGCCTCTCGCGCCAAGCATGTGCTCTGCCGCGAACCTCGGGAAAACAGCGGGTGTGGGTCTTCTCCTGGTTGTTGTGGAGACAGGTGGGAGGGGCCGTGGCGCCGGGCGGGTGGCCTGCAGGAGCCCCTCCCACAGGGGCCTGGTGCAGGGGTGGCCGAGGGCACTTGCCTGCTTTGACCGTAGAGCATGGAGTGAGGTGGGGAGTGGCCGGGGAGGGGGACTCTTGGGGGCCAGCCTGTTTCAAAGGTCAGATCTCTGGGAGAGACAGCCTGGCGAAGACTGGACAGAAAGCTCCGAGACTAACAATCTGGAAGTTCAGCAGAAGCAGGGATCCTTGGGGTTCTGAGCAGGGATACAGCTGGGATTCTTTGTTGCCAAATTACCCTGAAAGCCAGAAGGTCTTGGCTGAATGGCTGTTGTAGGAAAGTAAATAAAGCCCAGGGCTGTGAGCTGGGGCCGAGACTCGGTTTTGGAGGGAGGAGAAAGTGGTGTCCATGCAGACTCAGGCCCTGAGCCCAGGCGGACCCCTGGGACCCGAGGGCAGGGCTGCCCCACGACGGACCCAGCGCGCGATTGGGGCCAGCCCCGCCGACCACCGTGTCGGCCCACGTGAAGCCTGGCCTCAAAGCCACGCTCGGTGGCACCTGGCGTCTTCCGTGAAGACGGGCGGTGTTTCTCCACAGATTGCCACAGAAGGACCCGCCGTCGACACTGTCCCGGCCACCCATTTGCCTGGGCTGGGCGGGCAGTCGTCCTTGTAGGCTTTTCCTTCACCCAAAAATGTCCAAACACACAAGCAGCAGGAGAAAGCGAAGACAGCCTCCACCCGCCTGAGGGTCACGTGCGAGGAGTGTGTGAGCGCAGAGCGTCTCAGCTCACGCCCCGCCCACCACGGCCCCCAGAAATGAGCCCCATGAGGAGCTTGGGTTCCCCCAGGCACACAGCGCTCAGACAAGCAGGCTAGGGCCATTGTTTCTTGTTAGCTTTTTATTGTTGTATTTTCAAAAGTAAAATTGGATGTTGGCTATTGGTCCATGATTTGCTTAAAACGCGTAACAGCAAGCTATGGGTGTCTTTCCCAGGCAGAACCTAGAGGTACACTCTTTTTAAGAACAGAATAGTTGAAGATCCTCACTGATGGCCTGTCTCCTGTTTGTTTGTTTGTTACTGCAGGCGATGCTGGAGTTGCTGTTCTTGTGCAAGTATATGCATTTCTGCTACAATTTTTGTAAATCAGATTACAAGAAATGGGATTTTTTTTTGCTCATAGAGTATGTGCATTTTTATTGCCAAATTACCCTCCTTTACCAATTTATACGTATAATAGAAGTATACGGGGGAAAGATATTATCAAGCTTTTTAACTTTTGCCAGTGCAATAGGCAAAATATGGTTTGGCTTTTATTTCATAATCATTACAAAGGTGGAATCCCCTTCGTGTCCTCGCAGCTTACCTGATGATAGTCTACGCTCGCTTCTGTCTCGTTTTCTATACTGGTTGGTAGAAGCCATTAATACACTGGAAATATTAATCTTTTAAGATGCACGGATTTTTAAAAATAGCTTAGGTTTTGTGACAATCAAGTATTTTACACTTTGTTTCTAATTGCTTTATGGTTCATTGTTTTTTTAAAAGTGTGGATTTAAGCCATCTAAGTTTCCGGGTGGAATGTGGGAGGAATCTCACTCGATGTTCTTACAAGCGGACACACGTTTCTTGGGCTGCTCCTCCGCTGCCCTCGGTGGGAAATGCTGCTCTCACCGCTGCACTCCCGGGTGTCGCCTGCTCTGCTTCCAGACGACCATTTCATTCCAGACGCCGGTTCCCACGCCCGCGCGATGCCTCCTGGCTGCTGGATGATGCATCTTAATGTCTGCAGAGCCAGCTGTGTGTTCTCTGCCCCGGTTTCTTGGCCGCTCCTGGACGTTCATTCCTCTGGGACCTGAATCCCAGTGACCTTCAGAGCCAGGGCATCAAGTCACACTCAACCCTCGAAACTCACCTGCTCGGGGTTCTCCTCACGAATGTGTGCAGATCACACGTTACTTTGTAATGACTGCGCCTCAGCTCTGAGAGCCTTGCCATCCAGAAGCGTAATTAATTTCTCCGTTTCTGAAGGACTTGCTTCAGGTGTTTGGACGGTGCTGTGTCTTCTCCGCAGACACCCCGCCTCTGCAGTCGAGTGTGCCCACGGCTGTCACTGCTCCGAGGCCTTTCCGCGGCTCGGTCTCCTGCAGAGCAGAGCAGAGAGGCTCTGGCCTGCACGTCCCCGCGCGCCTGCCCTGCTGGTTCCTGTCGGCCCTGGTGTGGCTGGCGGGGCCTTTGGGGCTCCCTGGTTGCACGTGGCGCTCCCCTGGTGGCTCCGCGGTGGAGAATCCCCCTGCGAAGCAGGAGACGCACAGGAGTTGCAGGTTCCATCCCTGGGTCGGGAACATCCCCTGGAGGAGGAATGGCGACCCACGCCAGTGCTCTTGCCTGGGACGCCCAGTCTCCCCAGATGGGTACTCCTTAGCTTCCGGTGTCCACGAGTCACCACTCGGCAGGGGCCCGACGCGTCAGTGGCCCAGTCCTGCTGGTCCCGACGTGGTCTCTGCTTCAGTCTGTCATCCCGGAGTGTCCGGGTCCCGGATTCTGCCACCAGTGTGCCAGCCATCCTGAGGGCAGAAGGCAACCCAGATGGCACAGTCGCCTGCTCCAGCCTCCTTGGGCCGAGGCGAGGGCCAGAGAAGCAGAGCGTCCTGCCTCGGCGCCGTCCGCCAGCCTCCCTCCCCCTGCCAGTGGAGCCTGGGGGCCGTGGGCTTGGGGGACTTTGGTGGCTCCTCTCCAGGAGAGCAGCCATGCCTGGAGCTGTGGACAGCTTGGCCGGTGGCCACTCCTGTCATCATCAAGGGGTCGTTTGAAGGTGATAAAATTAGTCCCGGGACATCTGATTTCATGATCTCACCAAAGAGAATCAGTTAGCCAGAAAATGGTGGAGTTTTTCCCCCTCATCCAATGTAAGCATAGTTAGATCTGACCTAGAATTTTTATCGCACTTGGCAGGTTCAACAATTTCCCTAAATCCCGTGATTTCCACACGTGTGTCGGCTCTTGCTGCGACTCCTCTGGGTGAGAAAGCTGGGGAGACAGGCGGGAGCGCAGCGGCCTCAGCTGACAGGGGTCGCCATTAGCGGTGCATCTCTGAGAAGGGAGGGGGTTCTTCTCTTGTGAGTGAGGGCAGGCACAGCAGCAGCCCCTGTGTGACTGTGTGCAGACACCTGACAGGCCCAGCAAGCCTTCGGCCTTGCCCTCCATCCGGAGGGGCCAGTGTCCCAGTGGCCGGGCTTCCTGTGTTGACACTGTGCTGGGGTATCCTCCTGGCTGCGGCTACTTGAGCTCCATGGCAGGACCTTCAGAGCCTCAGCAGCTCCGGGACCAGGCCCGCTAGGCTCCTTTCTGAACCAAAGCCAGTTCTGGAGGACAGAGTGGACGGAGCCTTCATCCAGGCCGGCTGCTGGGAGGTTACAGTGCCAGCCCGCCTCTGTGTCTCCTTTCTGCTCCTGCCTGAACTTGGTTTGCATTTGGAGACTGAGATGTGGCAGAGAGGAAGGGGCTCGGGGTGCCCACGGCAGTCCCGTCCCCGGGCCCATCAGAGAAACCTGGGCGCCTCCTGTGTCCCCCGCCGGGACAGGCGGGGCTGCCCCCAGGACCGCAGGGCCCAGCGCAGCTCCCTGAGGCTGCTGTTGGTAACGGGCCGCCCGAGAGGTGAGCCCCCGAGGGCTGCTGCCCTCTCTGCCCCTGCCGTGGGGTCAGAAGGGGTGACAGTAGGTCAGGGTTCAGGGCGCAAGCGGTCAGGAGGTAATTCAAAACCGGCAGTGAGGAAGAGCCGCGTCACGACTCG
>SJXQ01003558.1:762982-776667 GCA_006408695.1 Aepyceros melampus
CCCAAGTCCTCGAAGCCCGGGGTCAGGCAGGGACCCCTGCCGCCTGCGGGGCGCGCCCCCCAGGCGTGTGCCGCTCGCTCGGGGTGGCCAGAGTGCCCGGCTCCGCAGCCTCCGTGGTTGTCCACCTGGAGGCCGGGCGCTCAGGGCGCACAGGGGCGGGGGGCGCGGGCAGCCGGCAGCTCGTTAGCACGCCCCCCTCAGATTAGCAGTAATTAAACTGTGAAATCAGCCCCGGCCGCGAGCCCGGACACCATGCCAGGCTGTCAAAAGCGGCCGCGGGAATAAATCAGCGGCGCGCGCCGCCGCGTCCCCGGCACGGGCGGGGCGGCATAATGAGGACATTGAGCGGCTCCCCTCGAGTGGGCGCCGCGCGGGACTCGCCAGGCGTTGCCATGACGATGGCTGCGGCTGCCTCCCGCTCGCAGGGCCCGGGGGAGCGGCCGGGCAGTCCGGCCAGCGGCGACCGCTGCATCCACGGCCTCCGGACCCCGGGGGAGGCACTGAGCGCTCTCTGCCCCGGAGCCCGCCTTCTTCTCAGACCCTCCCTCGTGGCCTTGGCCTCCGAAAACGCCTCTAATTACTTTCCGTTGTTTACGAAAGACAAGGCAGAGTGATTAAAGCGAAAACTGCTCCCCTCAGCAGAACCCAAGAGGCCAAGATAAATTAAAATGTTTTGAAAAAATTTTTAAGAAAATCAGTATTATTTTCAAATTACTTTTCCTGGGGGGTGACATTGTTTTTTTGTTTTTTATTAAACTGCTTTTCTCTGGAAATCAGCCTTTGGGCTGGACTGCTGCAGGCTGGGGCAGCGATGTCACCCTCCATCCTCACCCCCACCAACCGGCTGGCCATGCTCTGCCCCGGGCGGGGTCGCTTCCTGCCCTGCACTGCCCGGCCTCCTGGACGGGCTCAGAGGGCACAAACACGTGCCGCTGAGCCCCTGAGAGGAGCGGCTGGTCATTCACCCACTGTGAGTGGGCCTGCAGGACGGTGCTCTGAGCGTCTCCTGGGGGGACCGGAAGCCTGCCCGTGTAGGGATTTCCCAGGGTGGCCGGTGGCGTTTGCTGTGGGAGCATCTGGAGGCCCCCAGGGGAGGCATCTGCTCTGGGAGTGTCTGGGGGCCCCCAGGGGAGGCCGGTGGTGCCTGCTCTGGGAGCATCTTGGAGGACCCCAGGGCTGGTGGGTGGCGTCTGCTCTGGGAGTGTCTGGGGGCCCCCAGGGCTGGTGGGTGGCGTCTGCTCTGGGAGTGTCTGGGGGCCCCCAGGGGAGGCCGGTGGTGCCTGCTATGGGAGCATCTTGGAGGCCCCCAGGGCTGGTGGGTGGCGTCTGCTCTGGGAGTGTCTGGGGGCGCCCAGGGGAGGCATCTGCTCTGGGAGTGTCTGGGGGCCCCCAGGGGAGGCATCTGCTCTGGGAGTGTCTGGGGGCGCCCAGGGGAGGCATCTGCTCTGGGAGTGTCTGGGGGCGCGGTGCCCGGCCGGCACTGGCGTTTGTGACTCCAGGGAGCTCCTCTCCGTCCTTTGGCGGCAGGGCTGGAGGGAGGCCACGCTCCCGTCATGGCGCCCTCGAGTCCTGGATGCCCAGCCGAGCCCCCTCGGGTCCTCCTCTTCTCCTGTGGCCCTTGCTGTGCCTGGTAGTGCCAAGTCCTGAGCGCTGGTCGCTTCCCAGCCATGTTTATAAACATGTGAGAACCGCCGTCGACTCCAGGGCTGCCTGTCTGGCCTGGGTGCCATGGACAGTCAGGCTAATGATCACATAGAACTCCAGCAAGAGGGCAGGGCCGCTCCCTGCTTGCCCTGCCCTCGGCGTCCCTGTGGTGGGTGTGAGGTCAGAGGGTGCGCGTGTGGCAGCGACGTGTAAGCTGACAGTGGGGATGCTCGCCGCGCCGCCTCGGGCTGCTGGCCTTGGAACAGCCGAGCAGGCAGAGCCCCGCGTCCCTGTCCTGTAGAAAAGAGAGGTGCACCCCGGACCTGAAGCGCCTCGTCTCCCGGGGAAGCGGGGCTCTCACCACCCACATCGCCGCCTGGCGCTTCACCGCGTCCCCCAGACCACAGGTCTGCACTCAGGTCGGGGCTGCCGCTCGGGGGAGCCCCGAGAACCCAGGGGAGGGGCTCTCATGCCGCGGAGCCTGAGCAGACTGAGAGGCGAGTCGGCAGCCCAGACTGACTGCTGTGCCACTGTGGCGGCCGGGGAGGGCCCTTGCTGGAGAGACGGAGGAGGCTGGGGGCCCGGGGGTGTTGGGAGCGGGCCCCCAGCGGCAGAACGCTGTGCGTGACTGACCCCCGAGCACGCAGGGCTCAGCTCCGCCTGCCTGTGGACTGGGGTGGGAGCAGAGCAGGGTCTCAGTGAGGGCCCCCAGGTGCCCAGGGTACCCTCGGGACAGAGCCTGCCACTCAAGTTCCCAGGGACAGCGAGTCCCCGGACCAGACGCTCCCCCAAGCACGGGCTTTATTTTGCTCTTGTATGTGCGGTGCATGTTTGCTGACGGGATAGATGGGCGGATGGACCAACAGAAGGTACACAGAGGCTAAGTAAGCTGTCTGTGCCAAATGGTGCTGCCTCTCCGGGGCGTTGCCCGGCTACCTGGACTGCGGACCTACAGCCTGGGGTGGGCTTTCCGAGCCTGGGAGCGTGTGGACGGCCTCCCCCTCCCACGCTGGTTCACAACAGCCTACCTTCTCCTCCGTAGCTGAGGGAACCCTGGGGGCCTGTGTCCACTCCTTGGCGAGGAGGGGGCTGTCCAGACCCTGTTCTGAGCGCAGGGAAGCCCAGGAAGGGCAGGGGCCCAGGGCCGCCAGACCAGCCTCCCCACGCACAGCACCGGGAGGCCCCAGGGCTGGGCCACCCGGGCGCCCTGGTGCCACTCCTGGTTGTTCCAGCCTCTGCGAGGCTGACCCAGCCATGATCCCAGGTGCGGCAGGTCTGTTCCTCTGGCCGGGGTCTGGCTGGTCCTCTAATGCTTCCCAAAGCCCTCCAACATGGGCCAGAGGGAGGGGCCTCGTGTCTCATTAGAGAACAGTGGGCAAGGGCCCGCCGGGTGTCAGGGCGGCTCCACATGCAGGCTCCGTGCAGGAGGGGAGGTGGCTGGGTCAGGACTGGGCGCCCGGGGCGTGCAGGAGTCAGACCTCACAGCCCGCCCCCCCCCCATTCACATGTGGCGGACGTCCATCCGCGTCCACCCCCGCCGTCCCCCGCCGCAGCGTCCTGCCTCCCAGGGTGTAACTCTGTTCCCGGGAAGCGCGGCCTCCCCAGCCCCTGCCTCGGCCAGGTCCTCGCTCTGCTCTCCCGTCTGTGAGGCTGGCTCCTCCGGGGGCGCTCGCAGCCGTGGGGTCACACGGGTCTCATCCTTTGGTGCCGCCCCCCCCACTCAGCATGACACCCCCAGGGTTCACCCACAGGGTAGCTGTGTCAGAGTTTCCTTCCTTGGAAGGCTGGATTGCGGCCAGACCACGTTCCGTTTGTCCGTTTATCCATCCATCGGGGACGTTAGGATTGTCTCGGCCTCCTTGGGAATAACGCTGCTAAGGACGTGGGTGCTCACAGACCTCCGAGCCCCTGATTTCGGTTCTGGAGAAATACCTGCAGGGCGTTGCTGGGTCGCACGCAGCTCTGCTCTGAGCTGCCTGAGGACCCTCCTCAGCATCCTCCCCGGTGGCTGCTCCACTTTCCACGCCCACCCAGAGGCACAGGGACTCCTCCTCCACGTCCCAGTTGGTTTGTTTTTTAATTGCACCTTCCTGGTGGGCAAGCACACAGCCTCTCAACCTGCGCTGCACCTTCTTGGGGTGGTGACTCAGGCCGGCCGGGCTCAGGGCACCTGGGAGGTCCGCAGAGTGTGAAGGAGCACAGGGACGGGGGCTGCAGCTCGGGTGGGACAGCAGGAGTTGTGGTTTCTCCGAGTCGGGATGCTGGCATGAGCCGGGCTGCACCAGGTGCAATCAGCCCCCGGCGAGTAACCGGGGAGAGAGACCCGCGGCAGAGCAGGGAGACGGGGTGCAGTCCGCCCCGGCCCCCCGCGGCCCCCCACTACCCAGCGCCTCTGTCCTGCCCCAAGGAGACACGAACACCCACACGGGCTGACTGCCAGGGCCAGTCCCTCCCCGGCGGGCAGTGTGTCCCGACGCCAGTCTGTCTGTCTCCCGAAGGCGCTCCACCTCCCCGCCCTGCGCGGCTCCATGTGTCAGGAGAGGACGCGCCACCAGCCAGCGCCATCCGAGTGAGAAATTAATGCCTAATGAGGGAGGAATCAGCTGGTGAAGCGCTCAGCCCTGAAGTGGACCTTGATCTGTGACACAGCGCCTTCGCGGAGGGGTGGCTGGTCTGAGGGCCAGGCCGCAGGGGCCACTGCCCGAACTCAGGGCAGCCTGCCAGTCCTGCAGGGAGGCCTGGGGCTGCCACCCAGGCCCCCAGCCCAGCCAACCCGTGTGCTCCGGGGTCAGCGCTACGAGGACTGACCCTGGCCACCTCCCTCCAGCCCGAGAGCCCAGCTCCAGGTGCCACGGTGCCTCTGTGCCCATGGCGGGTGCCCCTCTGTTGAGAAACAGGAGGGAGAGACGGATGAGGAGGAGCGGGCCCCTCCAGGTCCACCCCCTGACACCCCGTCCTCTGTGTCCCGTGCCTGTGGCCCCGAGGAGGGCGGGCCCCAGGGCAGCGGGACAGCGTGGGGTCCCCCTCAGGGGGCTCCGCCCCGTCCCTTCTGTCCACTTCCTGGCCCTCACCCCTCACTTTGGCTCTTAAGGTTTTTCCCCAGTTCCAGATGCCTTGATAAAAAGCTGGTATCCCAGGACGCCTCGGGGCCAGACTGCCCACTGGAGTGGCCATGGGGGGAGGCCAGCCAGGGTTTGAGGAGGACGGGGCGGGCCAGCCACTCATTCTTCCCCTTCGCAGTTGCATCGCGAGTCTGCCTGGGGCCGGATGGTGGTCAGGTCAGAGCCGGCCTTGCGGTGACTTCATCTGCATCCTGGGCATTCGGGGAGTCTGGGGTCATGTGTGTTGAGTAGGGTGTGAGGCCCAGGGATTGCAGCTGGCAAGGCCACCCTCTGGCCGTGCAGAGTCCGTTCCATGCAGACACCGACCGCCTGCTCCTTGTGGGCCAGGCAGGGGCACCCTGTGCGGGAGGCCACCAGCACCCAGGGCTGTGCTGCGGTTCTCACCAGCATCGCGAGTCTGCTCCCTGTGTCGGGCAGGCGCGGCCAGGTCTGGGGGTCTGTTTTGTCTGGGCTGCTTTCTTGAAGGGCTGGAATTGGGTCTCCACCAAGAGCTGAAGGTGTCCACGAATGAAAGACACAGCTGCAGAAAGCAGTCTCCTCTGACCTGGACTCACCCAGAACAGGCGCTGCCCCGGCCTCTGAGAGGCGGACAGGAGGGTGCAGGCCGCGCCGAAGTGCAGCAGGGAGCACGCAGTGTCCACACCCAGCCCGAGACCCCTGTCGAGTCCAGAGGTTCTCAAAGGCTTCCGGGTGCCAGGTGTGACTTGGGTAACTTTGAACGTGTGACGCGAATGCTAAGTGCAGAAATTCCACAACAATTCCTTCCTTCACTTTCTCCACCAGGACCTCCCTCTGTGAGTCAGGGGAACCTCGCGGGAAGCAGGAAGCTCAGGGCTGCCGGCTGGAGCAGAAGCGCTGACTGGCCGCCAGGGACCAGGCGGGGTGGGCAGTTGCTGTGGCCGGGGGTCTCGAGCCCCTGCAGGTCCACGGGGCAGGCGGCCAGCGGGAAGCACGGGAGGCTGGGGCATCCCTGGCCTCCTCCCCCTGCCTGATGGGAGGTCAGTGACAGTGAGGCGGGCATCCTGGAGAGGCAGGGCTCGGCGGGCTGATGAGGGTCTCGGCTGTGTGTCCGGGGCCAAAGCTGCCTGTCCGTGTCCTCTCTTTGAGGGTCTCTGCAGCAGTCTGTTCTTAGAGCAGAGGGTTCTTTGGGCAACTATTCCTCAAAATATGTTTTGCAAGTTTAGTTTTGTTTATTTTTTCAGTTCAGTTCAGTCGTTCAGTCGTGTCCAACACTCTGCGCCCCTTGGACTGCAGCACACCAGGCTTTCCTGTCCATCACCAAGTCCCGGAGCTTGCTCAAACTCATGTCCCGATTTTTTTGTATATAACATAATATAGAGATAAGGGGGTTCTTTAAAAACACACAACGCACACACACACAAGCAAACGTATTTAGAAAACAATCTAATGAGTGAGTGAAATACCCGGCGTCTGGACTTTCCTCCGTGGACAAAGCCAGGCGAAGTCGCTTAGTCGTGTCCGACTCTTTGTGACCCCTGAACCGTAGTCCACCAGGCTCCTTCATGGGATTCCCCAGCCAAGAATGCTGGAGTGTGTTGCCATTTCCTCCTCCAGGGGATCTTCCCGTCCCAGGGATGGAACCCTCATCTCTTACCTCTCCTGCATTGGCGAGCGGGTTCTCTACCACTAACTAGTGGACAAATGAGACTGGCTTACTAAGGCGTGGGCGACACCTGCCCTGACGCAGGACGGGCCCCACAGCCAGCCGGCACCCAGAGGTTGCAGCTCCGCGTCTGCCCAGCCTGCTCCCGGTTGCCAGCTGGCCTGGAGCTTGTGGAGAGTTCAGCCTGCCCCCTGCCGGCCTGACCCTCATTGATGCCAGCGGTCACTGGGGATGCCGAGCGCTCCTGCCTGGGGCGTGGCGGGAGTGGGGGTCCCTCGTGGCAAGGCTGCTTCTGCCGTGGGTGCCCACACGGCCCAGGGGCGGGGGGGAAGCTTGTATCTAGCTGCCCTTGGGGTCTCTTGCCTGCGCTCCACTGGCGTCTCCCCATTTCCCGCCGGAACCCACGGCCCGCCTGCCTGCCTGCTGGGGCCCTGCCCTGGCCCGCCCTGGACCGTCTGACGGCCTTGGAGCAGCGTCACCCACGCGGGCTCCCAGGCCTCTCAGAGGCTGCCTCCTCCTTCCAGATTATCGACTGGCGGCTCAATCCATTCCGCATTGGCAGGAGAATAATGGAGTGGAAAAGCTATTTCTCCTTTCTCTTGAGCGGGTTCTCATCCGTCAGGAGCAGGCTGGTCTCCCTCCCTTCTCCTGACCCCGCTCCGAGCCTGCTGTAAAGCGAGCGGGGCCGGCTGTGCTCACCGCTCCCCGGGCTCTTCCGGCCTCATTGCTGAGGGGGCTTTGCAGTCCTCATGCGACAGTGATGTCTCACTGTTCCTGCCTCCCCCGAAAACAGGACAGAACCGAGACCCCAGCCAGAGCCCAGCCAGCCACCGAGGCCAACATTGTACCCGTCGACAGAAACTCCTTTCTGGAAATAGCACTCTTCCAGGGAATTCCACCTCCACACATGCACACACATACAGGCACACACCCCCACACACACACACAGACACACATACACCAGAAACCACATGCACAAACACACGTGCACATGCATATACCCACACACAAACACACAACACATGCACACACGTGCACACAGAGAGACACGCACACAAGGACCCACATATATGCACACACATATAAACACACACGTACATATACACACATATACACACCTGCATATACACGCAAACACACATACACACACACCCGAAAAACCACATACACTCACACACATGCACACACATACACAGAGACACACAAAAAACACATACACGTGCACACATACACAAACACAAACACACGTGCTTACACATACACACATGTATACACATGTGCATGCACGTGCATGTACCCACATACAACACGCACACACGTGCACACAGAGACACACAAAACCCACATGTACACACACATGTAAACATGCACAGACATGTGCACACGTATACACACATGTGTGTACATGCACACAAACACACAACACAGAGACACCCACACCCAAAAACCACATACACGCACACACATACACAGAGACACACATACATGAAGAACACATATACACACGCACACATACAGACACAAACACACAGCGCACACATATACACACAGGCATGTGTACATGCACACACGCATACCTCACACACATGTACACACACACACTGCTGCTTCATAATTAAGACCTATCCTGTCACTACATTTTGTACCGTTTTTCACACGTGTACTTTGCTTAAAACTATTCTGTGGTTGCACAAATCCTGCCCGTAAACTGTCAGAACAGTCAGCCACCAAGTGCCGCTCGGCTTTCTGCCCGTGACGTTCACGCCTGTACTGTCCTGGGGTCCAGACACGACCGTGGGAAGAACATTTGACAATAGAAAATTGTCCCATTTTTATGCCAAATGGAGACGACTCAACTGTAGAAAACTCACCCACAAACCCAAAGACATAAATACCAAGCTCTCAAGTTTGGTGAACTTCTGAAAGAAATGGCCTCTGTAATCCTCACGGGCACCCCAGTACCACGTGACCATTTAAAAGTAAAAGCACTTTGGAAACCCATGCTTTAAATTGCAGGGTCTCTGGTGTTCTCAACATTTAGAAGGTGTCCGTTTCCTGGGTGTCTGTCCAGCTTGCTTAATCTGAAGTTTCCATGTTTGTGTTTCCCACAAAGAGTAATTTAAGGTAAAACTTCATATTAGAGCTTATTTGCTCCAAAGCAGACCATGCCGCAGCCTTTCCCTCACGGACCTTCATTTCAGCTCAACCCCAGGGTCTCCTCCAGCTTTTCTCTGCAGTGGCCGATGTTGTGTGGCTGTTTCCCCCCTCCCACAACCCAGGTGGGGATCCTCAGGCAGACAGCAGTGGCGTGTCCGGGACAGGCCTGAGCTCGGGGGTCTGCAGAACGGGCTGCCCACCAGGCTCCACTCTTCCCGCCTGGAGGGTGTCGGCCGAGTGGGCCTGTCTGCCCGACCCCTGGATGTCGGCTCCTCACGGCATGACCATCATCCCCTCACCCGACCCCCACTCACAGACGTGGCGGGCGTGGGGCCTGCAGAACAGGACTTTACGAGGGCTGGGGTTAACTGGTGATAAGCCTGGGTGGGGGCCCAACTGGCTGGAGCAAGTGCTCGGCCCCAGTGGACATGTGAGTGCAGGGGGCCCAGTCAGGGCCTGACCGCTGGCTGGGGCCATTCCCAGCCTCCAAGCAGCCGATGGTGTGAACTGGGGGTGAGCAGAGGTGAACGTCCACGTCAGCAAATGGAAAGCAGTGAAGCAGGAGGGGGCGGCCGAGAGGTGGACACTCCCTGCGGCAGGGATGGGGCGGCTGGGGAGGGCAGAGCCACATACATGCCCAGGGGTGGCATCACCTGACTTCTGGTGGAACTGGGTGAGCTGGGGCCCTGGCCACATCTGCAGGGGCGTCTTCCGGGGCCGTGTGCTGACAGCCCAGGGGGGACGCGGGCAGAGAAACGAGCAGCTGTGCAGCGAGCAACGCTTCATGGTCATCTGCGGAAGCGTCCCTGAGTGAAGGGCCTCTGAAGACGTGTCTGCAGCGCTTTTATCACGAGGGTCCACGCAGCACCAGCTCACTTGAAGGTCGTGGCTGCAGCTCCTGTGGTAGCGCCTCAGGGAGCCTGGTGCCCAAGGGCCCCGCGTGTCCCCGCCGGCCTGGCTGGGCCTCCGCGGGGTCAGGGTCAGCCTCGCCCTGACCCGCCGGTCTCCTCCTAGAACCAGAGAACCACACCGCAGCCAACACTCTGCCTGGGCTGCCTCTGTTTCCAACCCTGCCGACCCCTTTGAAGCCACTGGGGACCATGTCCCCAGCTGGACTTCCTCCACGATGATCAGGCCCGAGTGATGGCCAGCCCTCTCCCCGGCTGGGCCTGGACAGGCCGGAATGGCTGGGCTGCAGGGTTAGAGTCGCTGGAGCCCCCGAGGTGCTGGAGCAGGGCCCAGGGTTCCTCCAGCACCGCCCCCTTGCTGGGGTCACCCAGCCTCTCCTTGTCCCTCTGGACCCACCGCTTTGGGGTGTCTGCCTCAGAAATGAGGCGGCCTCGCAGAGCAGGCGCTTCATGGGAGTTGTGCAGGGACCCAGGCTCTGAGGCTCAGGCCCTGGAAGCTGGATGTGGTCCCAGCACCTCTGACCCTCGAGGGTCAGGAAACCTCCCAGGCCACGTTCTCTAAGGCAGGTTCAGGCCCCGTGGCTGCCCAGGCTGAGGCCGTCCACATCAAGAACCAGAGGCGTGGGGGGGTGTGCTCCCTTCACCTGGACCCCCAGCCCCTCCTCCTTGCTCCTTTTGGTTCTCTCTCCCTCCCCCTCCTCCTGCCTCCTTCAGGGGCAGGAAGCTGTTACAGGGACATCTTCCCCACAGGAAAGGGTCCCCTCATTTGGGGGGTACAGAGAACAGAGGGTCATTACCGTGAGACTCAGCTCCACCCTACTTGACAGCCGCGCCCCCCAGGGCGGTGGGACAGAAGGAGGGCAGGGCCCTCCAGACCCGGCCTCACCTGTTTCAGTGGCTGCAGCCCCTCTGCACCTTGGCAGAGACCCTCTCCTGAAAGGAGACGGAAAGCTCGCCCCCACCCGAGGTCTCAGAGAGGGCACGAGAGGAGGCGCAGCAATTAACCACTCAGGAGAGCTGTCGGCCCGCGCACGCCCGCGGCCGGTGATGCCTCCCTGCGAAATTATATCTGACATTTAATTTAAATGCACAGAGCTCTCATTCAGAAGTAAAGCCCACTGCCAAAGGCGGGCTGCTCCTGGGATGGATTCCTTTCTCTCCGCCGCTCTCCTTGCTGACCCGGCCTCACTGTGTCGGACGTGCACACTGCATTCGGCAGTCTCTCTACTCTGGACGTGGCCCCCGCGCCCCCGCACCCCTGGGCTTCCCTTGGCCTGGTAGGATGTCTCCATTTGCAATTTGTAACTGAGAAAGAAATCAATTCCCCAGATGGCCCCTGTGTGTAACCCCCGGGCCATTAGTGGGTGTTTGGAAGGCCGTCCCCCTCGCACCTTCACGATCAGACAACCGCAGCCGGAGTGACACAGGAGGGGGAGGGCGCTCATGGGTGAGTTGTGTCTGCAGGGAGCTCCAGCCCAGTAACCCTTTCCATGCAGACGCTGAGGTCCAGGGCGCTCCTGCCCGGCAGGACGAGCCGATGCCCGCACCCCCAGAACCCACGCCCGGGTCACCGGCAGAGTCTCTGCAGACCCAACTTCTGCTCGGTCTGGCCATCTCAGAGTCCCGGCCTCCTGGCTGCTTCTAAGCTGACTGAGGAGCCCACCCCACACAGTTACGTAGGCCCCTCTCAGCAAGTGGGGAGTGTCTCAGCCACGGGTCCCGGGAGGGCACACGCTGGAGGCCAGAGGCGTTTGCTTGGCCGTCAAGGCCTGTCTCAAAAGAACTGGGATGCGCCCCAGCCAATGCCAGAGAGAGGAGTGCAGACGCGCCTCAGCCAGCAGACACTCCCCAGCCATCGCCGGAGAGAGGAGTGGAGACGCGCCCCAGCCATCGCCGGAGAGAGGACTGGAGATACGCTCCAACCATCACCAGAGAGAGGACTGGAGACGCGCCCCAGCCATCGCCAGAGAGAGGAGTGGAGACGCGCCCCAGCCATCGCCGGAGAGAGGACTGGAGACGCGCCCCAGCCATCGCCGGAGAGAGGAGTGCAGACGCGCCCCAGCCATCGCCGGAGAGAGGAGTGGAGACGCGCCCCAGCCATCGCCGGAGAGAGGAGTGGAGACGCGCCCCAGCCATCGCCGGAGAGAGGACTGGAGACGCGCCCCAGCCATCGCTGGAGAGAGGACTGGAGACATGCTCCAATCATTGCCAGAGAGAGGGCGGGGCCCGGGCCTGCCCCTGCTTCCTCTTGGCCCCTCGCCTTCCCCTTGCTGGGTGGGGTGGGGGTAACGCCCGGGGCTTGAAGAGACAGTGCTCAACAGCTGTGAGGTGTCTGCACCTGGGAGCTGGGCTCCTGAGGCAGGCCCAGGATTGCCTGGACAAGAGGCTGGGGGCGGCGTGGCTCACAGTGTGTCCTTGGGGACCAGACATGGGGAGTCCGCACAGGGATGGCGTGGCCTGAGTGGGGGTGGGGCTCAGCAGGCTCATCCCAGGGCCCCGCCCCCTGAGGCCCCGCAGGCCAGGCCGGCGGCTGGCCGCTGCGTCTCGTCTCTCCTGGGCCAGGTCTCAGGTGCTTCACACATCGGAACGTGCAGAGCCGACGTTGGTATTTCCTGAGGTTCAAAAGCAGACCAGCCTCATATCCTAACTGAGGTGGCTGCAGTATCACAGGTTGTTTTAAATAGAGTGCCTTGTAACATTTTAATACCAAATGGGATTCTGAGCGTGTTTCCAGAGAGCCGTTCACTATCCCTGTGGTGGGCCCTACTGCTGCCATAGCCCCCCCCACAGGGCCTGGATGCTAAGAGTGGGGTCGGTGCAGTGAAACGCCAGACCGGGGGCCCCGGCCCCTTGCATTTAGGTGGATGTCCCAATGCCTTCCATTTCTTTGAATTCTAAACTCTGCAATTCAACTCAGTGTCTAGGAATCCCCGTGCTGGGGATGTTCATGAGCCCCACGCCAGGGGACGCCCCGCCCCACCCTCCGTCACCTCGCCCTCTGTCTGCCCCTCCGCCTGGACCCTCCGTCTCCCAGGCACTCCCAGGTGAAGGTGCTTGTCCCTTCACCAGTCACTAACGCTTAGCAGCTGTGCAGCAAACACGTGCTGAATTAGAGACTGCACAAAACAGAAGACGGAAAGTAAAGTGTCAGATACCAGCTCTCCCTGCGGTCGAGTCGCGGCGCAGAAGACGGCCCAGCAGAGCCGCTGCCTGACGTGCCGATCGACGGTCCTCCGGGGCACGTGCACACGCAGTGTGGCCGGAGCTCACGGTCCTGCGGGTGCAGCAAGGCGGGTTAGCATCTCCGTAGCATCCTTGGCGGGGCCTTGCTGGAAACTCACCCGGCCGACCAGGAAACAGTCATTTCGTCTCAGCGTGAGAAGGGCGGGCGATGGAGGCAGAGCAGAGTGGACCGTCCCCTCCCGGGCCCCGGGGGGTGGGAGGCACGGGGCTCCATCAGCCTCTCTGGAGACAGCACCTCCTCAGCAGAATAGAACGCGGGGGAGATTGGGGTTGACTGGCCCTTTTCATTCTCCCCAGGCATTCCTAACCTCCCCCCTCTTGGTGGCCACGGGGCAGATTGCTGGGCTGAGATCCCCACCGTGTTGTGGGTGGCACCCCGGTGGGAGGCGTGGCCCCGATGGCCGTGCCAGGCCCGCCTGTGGCTGAGTCTGTGTCTCGTGCGCCCAGAGAACCTGCTCTCTCAGCGCAGATGTTAGTGAGGGCGTGTGTCCACCGCGGCGGACCTGCTTCCAGGAGGGCCACGGGGAGGCTCACCGTGGACAGAAGCGCGCATCTGTGTAGAGCGGGGTGAGACGAACGGGTTGGGGCCGAGTGTCCCTGGAAGAAGGCGGCGCTGTGGGCCAGCAGAGCAGCACACGTGACGCCTGTGTCTGAACAGACCGAGGTGAGAGGTCGGCAGGAAATCCCAGCTGGGCGAGGTGTAGGTGTGCGTGCAGGTGGGCACAGGGACCCAGCTCCAGCCCTCTCCAGTGGAGGAGGACGTCGCTGGGAGCCCTGCAGTCTCTGGCTGGAGTCCGCCGGCGGGCATCCCTCGCCCATGAGCACCGCCCCAGACCCGAGTGCAGAGCCCACCCGTGTGTGTGAATGCACTCAGACCCCATGTCCGCACCTCTGAGCCGCCCCCTGCCCTCCAGCAACACAGAGCTCAGCGCACAGAGCCCGGCGGTGCCTCTCGGGGAGGGCCGGCAGAGAGGCTGCGGTGAGCCC
>SJXQ01003558.1:856303-880934 GCA_006408695.1 Aepyceros melampus
CAGGCCCAGCAGTGGCAATTTAGTTATTGTCCTGGTGATTTTACCAAGCACATCTCCGCCCCTCCCAGATGGCCTCAGGGTCGCTGACCCTGACCCTGGTACCTCCCTCTGAGACAAGTTTCGTCATTACCCAGTATTTTAGTTTCACCGTATGTTTATACCCTTAATCTAACCATTTCTTAATTACTGATTTTCACACTCAGCCCTTATTCAGAATGACTCATTTTTTTCCGCATCAACATCACTTTTCTCAGTTCTTTGTTTTGGGTAAAATTTCCTCTTGTCCTAAAACATAGTCTTCTTGCAGTCCCTTAGTAGGAAAGTCTTCCCAATTTTGTCTGAAAATGTTTTTAATTAGTCCTCACACTTGCAAGATAGGTTAGACAAGGATCAGATCCTGGTCACTCTTCTCTCATTGCTGTAAAAGCACTATTGTCTTGCCTTTGATGCTGTGGACGGGCTGTTTGTTGTTGGCGCGGAGGCTGTACCTTCGTGAGGTACCTTGCTTTCTTCCTGAAGTCTCCAGCTCCGTTGTTGAGGAACTTCCTTGTGCCCTGGCTTCGTGTGGACCTACTTGATGATATATTTTTCTTTTCTCCAGACTCACTATGATTCCTGAAGTCAGAATTCCTATCTTCCACCAATTCTAGAAGATGAAGCACCATTTACAGCTTACGTCTGACTGTGGGGTGTTATTCTCCCCCGTCCGTATTCTCTCTCTGTCCCTCTGCCTTGCATTCCAGGGAGTGTCCCCAGCCCTGCCGCCCAGCGTGCCTCGCCTCCCTTCAGCCATGTCTAATTTACCATGCAACACCTCCTCTGTGTCTCTAGTCTCCAGGAGTGTATTTTTCTTTTGCAGTTGTTCTGGTACCCTTTTCCAAGTCTGCCTGCTGCGTTGTACTTGTACTGTTGAACCTCCTTTGACAGTTCTAAATGTAGCGTTTGACTGTTTCCATGTAATATTAATATTTCTATCATCTAGGTTCCTATGAGCTGAAACTCACACTTGGGTGTGTTTGCCACTGTTGGATTCTGGAATTTCAGATTATAAGCTCCTCATTAGTGGAGCTTTGTCTCTGAGAATTTTGTGTAGCCCATGCTGACAGTGTTGACCTCAAAGGAGAAGTTTTAAGATTGATATTCCAGCCACTCCTGGCTTTCATGAAACCAGAACCATCTTTACATCAGCTCCCCAGCCAGAGAGTCCCAGGTGAAGTACGTATTGTGAATTTGACCCTCAACCCTAGGTGAGGCCCCAGGTCCAAATGTTTTCCCGTTTTGAGTCTGTAGGGAGACAGGTAAGCTCCTTGTGGCCTGAGCAAATGCTTTCACTGACAGTGTGGCCTCTGAGCGTCCTGGTTTGGGGAGGAGGTGTCTCACACCCAGCGCCCTGCCTCCTACACGTCCGGTTGCCCAAGGTCTCGTGTGGATATGGAAGCCCAGTGCCCGGGACTTCCCTCTATGTTGTGAAAGGCAGACTGTGCCGTCCACCCAGCATCTCCAGGTCCTCATAGAGGAGGCCTTTCGGGGTATATGTTCTCATCTTCAGGAACACGAGACTCATTGCAGGCTACGCACAATGCAGAAGGCCACTGCCAGTTGATTTCACGTTGCCTTCAGAATCACACCTAAGGCCCAGCTTTATGTTCTCATAATAAATGAGACACCTCAAGGTGCTCCTACTTCTGAGAGTGACCAGCCGCCTCATCCAGGCCACTTCCCATACTTCCCTTTTGTACATGGGCAAAGGGGTCACCAGTCCCAAAGACGGGCAATGCCAAAGAATGTTCAGACTATCACACAGTTACACTCATCTCACACACTAGCAAAGTAACGCTCAAAATTCTCCAAGCCAGGCTTCAACAGTACGTGAACCATGAACTTCCAGATATTCAAGCTGGATTTAGAAAAGGCAGAGGAACCAGAGATCAAATTGCCAACATCCATTGGATCATAAAAAAAGCAACAGAATTCCAGAAAAACATCTCCTTCTGCTTTTTTGATTATGCCAAAGCCTTTGACTGTATAGATTGCAATAAATTGTGAAAATTCTTCAAGAGATGGGAATACCAGACCACCTGACCTGCTTCCTGAGAAATATGTACACAGGTCAAGAAGCAAAAGTTAGAACCAGACATGGAACAACAGACTGGTTCCAAATTGGGAAAAGAGTACATCAGACTGTATATTGTCACTCTGCTTATTTAACTTATACTCAGTGTGAAATACCGGGCTGGATGACACACAAGCTGGAATCAAGATTGCTGGGAGGAATATCAATAACCTCAGATACACAGATGACACCACCCTTATGGCAGAAAGTGAAGAGAAACTGAAGAGCCTCTTGATGAAAGTGAAAGAGGAGAGTGAAAAAGCTGACTTAAAGCTCAACATTCAGAAAACTAAGATCATGACATCTGGTCCCATCACTTCATGGCAAATAGACACGGAAACAGTGAGAAACTTTATTTTGGGGGCCTCCAAAATCACTGCAGATGGTGACTGCAGCCATGAAGTTAAAAGACGCTTGCTCCTTGGAAGAAAAGCTATGACCAACCTAGACAGCATTTTAAAAAACAGAGACATTTCTCTGCCGACAAAGGTCCGTCTAGTCAAAGCTATGATTTTTCCAGTAGTCATGTATGGATGTGAGAGTTGGACTACAAAGAAAGCTGAGGGCCGAAAAATTGATGCTTTTGAGCTGTGGTGTTGGAGAAGACTTTTGAGAGTTCCTTGGACAGCAAGGAGATCCAGCCAGTCCGTCCTAAAGGAAATCAGGCCTGAATATTCATTGGAAGCACTGATGCTGAAGCTGAAGCTGAAGCTCCAATACTTTGGCCACCTGATGCGAAGAACTGACTCCTTGGAAAAGACCCTGATGTTGGGAAAGATGGAAGGCAGGAGGAGAAGGGGACGACAGAGGATGAGGTGGTTGGACAGCATCACCAACTTGATGGACGTGAGTTTGAGCGAGCTCCGGGAGTTGGTGATGGACAGGGAGGCCTGGTGTGCTGCAGTCCGTGGGGTCACAAAGAGTCAGACACGACTGAGTGACTGAACTGGAAGGGTCACCTCGCTGTGGGAAGCGCCTGCACGGCTGGTGCAGCGTAGGCTGGCTGTGGGCGTGCATGGGCGGGCGCCTTGGTCGGCAGCAGCTGGGTGGGCGAGTGAACCCTGGAGGCGCACGGCTGGTGGCCCCGGGGAAGTGCCAGCGCCCTGTGTGTTGCCGTCGCAGTCGAGGCAGCTGTTGGGAGGGGCCCTGCTGGCGCCCCGTTGGGCTGTGCTGGAGCAGCAGGAGGACTGCCGTCTGATAATCCTCTGCTTCACCCATCAAACCTCGAGAGCGTGTGGGCATGTCACTCGGGCAGCACACGGTGTGACTGGCAGCTGAACTGGGGAGAGGTGAAAAATGCGTTTGGTAGTCTTATCTCCAACTTTTCACCCTAAAAAGTGAAAATAATTTTTAATAGATCAGCTCTCTTCTCTCTTCCACCTTGAACTCTCCATTTGAAAGCAACTGAACAAAGAACGCTTGTCAACCAAATCCTGGTTATTGTGGCTGACGATCAAAGCTTCATTTCTCCCTTTTTCTTTGTTGTATTTTAGCAGTTTCGCTGCTGGTTGGAAGGTCTTGGGGAGGACAAGAGACAGGTGTCTAGGCTTCATTCCCTCTCAGCAAGCTTGGCTGGTGAGAAGATGAGGGTGAATGCTTGTGTCTTATACTAGCTTTTCCTGTCTTGGTGTCACTTCTGCTCCCCTGCTCTCATGTTATTGCCAACGAGCGTGTGGCCTGTTGGTTTCAGAAAATTAAAATCCAGACATTGTACTTCCAAATAGCACTTTTAGATCGTCTGCAAATAGCCCGTAACACTGTTCTGTAGAGTCCAGCCTTTCCCATCTGGATATGGGAGAGGAAATTCGTGTGTATGCTGCTCTCCTAGCTAACCTTTACTGCACCCGCTGGAATTCTCTCTTCTTCCTAAAAACTCCATCAGAAAATTGTAATGAGTACATCACTGGTATAGAACAGAAAAGACTGCTGCTAAGAAAAGCCCTACTGCTTGGCGATGCGCGAGATGCTGTCTCTGGTTGCTCGGCAACCACCCCCCCTTCCTCTTCCTGAGAGGTCTCCCTGTTAAGCGGCTGCCGTCATCTTTCGAGTGGAAATTGCCTCCTCTCAGCTTTTTCGTGTCAGCTAGGTGATGGTGAAGGTGTTGGGTCTCAGAATCTGCTCTTACCATTGTGCTTTGAGATTGGCCACTTGGATTTTGTAGGTGGCCATCTGGTTGGGGAGGTGTGGGTGGATGGCCCTGTAAACATATGGACCTGCTGGGACACGCATAGAAACGTTATTCGCAACTGCGTTTCACGATGATCTTAAGGCAGCACTGCCTGAGTCGCCGAATGACAGTGGAAATGCAGTGATTTCTTCATCGCTCACCTTCTTGTCTGACGTCAGCCGTCAGGCCCCCCCATGCTAGAGACGGCAGGGATGTTCCTTGGGAGAATGCTGTCTCCCAGAATTCGTCTCTTCATTAGAAGATCTTTGAGAGTTGGGTATCTGAAAACTGCGTTGTCATGATTCTTTTTTTCCTCTTATCGCCTGTCAGCTCTGGAATCCAAGGTTGGTTTCCAACTGCATTTTGAACATTAATGGAATTTCTGAATAACTCATGGCTGAAAGTATTTTTCATATATCAAAACGACATGATTGAGGCTGGAATCAAATGCTTATTATCTCATTGAATAATGACTCTTTATTAATCTATATTAATTTAAAAATGGTTTAAAACTAATATTTGCAAATGCATTCTTTCCTATTGTCCAAGTAATTTATAAGAAGTGGACAGAGGTAGCTACAGCTAAACAGTTCACTTTTCTAGTTAAACCATTCTGCTTTCTGTTCCACATCAAAGCCTCAGACATTAACTGTCTTCGTAAAGGTTAACACTGGCTTCTGCACTAAACCACCTATAGACTAACTCTGAATATCCGAGGAATGAGAGGATTTAATTATTGTTAAACACAGGGGTTTGCAATGGATGAGAAACGACTTAGGAGAGTTTAGTCTATTCGGACTGACTGGGCCTTCTGCACCTTTCTTGCAGTTCTCCTAGTTTTCCAGGGCTTTCCATTTGTCTATGAAGATGACTGTATCGTTGGTAGAAATAAGACAGCTTGATAGTAATTTTTTGTTTGATAAACAGCTGTTTCAGGCGTTTAAAATGCCATGGGTAGACATCTTAAGCTTTTAAAAGGCAGAAGTTAGTAGAAATATAATGAACTTGAATTATTTTTCTTTGGACTTGTGTTAATGGAAGTAGCTGCAGCCTGGGAGACCGATGTTCAAAATCACCACATTGTCAATTGTGAGGTCTTTTTTTTTTTTTTTACTGTCTGTAGACCAAAAGTACAAAAAGAAGAGAAGCTTACAAAAGATATTTGGTGAAGGCAGGTGGTCCGGATGAATAATGTTTCTTTCATTAACATATTTCCCTTATTAACTGTATAATTAATTGTACATAGCCAAGGGAAGCTATGGAAATTGCATTTTGAGATGTATCAAAGCCGCCTTATGCTTCAGACTTCCATGCAATTTACCATTAATGAATCCAGAGATGGGAGCCTCCAGTCTATAATTATTACTTACTATTTGAATGACAAGCAAAGAATTTTATCAGCAGAGTTTTAAATGAAAGGGGATTAGCTGCTAATGTTGAAATTGTTCATCTTATGAAAATAATTTTGAAGAAAATGTTTTAGTGGAAAGAGAGGTTTGAGGAAAGCATTTGCCATTAAAATAGCCATTTTCTGATACTCTGTATGAATCTGTCCACATTTGACAGCAGGGTGCAAATACTTTTGAAAGTGAATGAATATTTTATAAGCTGCAGAGCTGTTCATGCATCCCAGGAATAGGTTATGCAATATTCCCAAATATCCCAATGAAGGTGAGAGCGTTGGTAAGCTAGGCAGAGAAAAAAGGGAGGCAGAAAAAAATGAAATACATGAGAATATTCTGCAAGAAATTAAAATTTGTTTCATAGCATAGAAGTCTGTCCTTCCCTCTGCTGAGTGCTCGTTTAAGATAGTAAATATTGTGGAGAAAACTGAAAAATGAAGCGCTGAGACCGTTCTTCCCAACGGCTTTCACTGTCGAGGCCAGCACGGCTCAGTGTCTCGGAGTGACCCCCGTGTCCACCAGGTGGCTCTGGCCTTGGTGCTGAGGCTGCACTGGAGGCCCCTTCTCCAGGTGGGGCGTGGTGGTGGGGGCACCCCCCTCGTTCATCAAGTGTTTACTAACCACCTAGGCTGTGCTGGGCCCCACGCCAGGCACTGGGGCGGTGAGGAGTAAAGCGATCGCCTGAAATGCATCTTTCATTTCCCTGCACTGGCTCCTCCCACTCAATCGATAGCCAGTTTATGGCACCACCTGGTTAGAGCCTGGTGTCCGTGAACAGGAGAACAGGCATGCTGGGATTTCCCGAAGCGTGGAAAGGTTGGTCTGGGGGGTGGGGCGTGGCTTCTAGGGCCTGTGGCAAACCCCACGAGTGTTCTGGGGTGGTCCTGGAGCCCCACGGGCTGGAGGAGGCAGCTGGGCCTTGGCTCTGGGTGGTTCCCTGGGAGCCCTGGACCCCTTCCCATGTGGGGCCCGAAAATGGCCAGCCAGCAAGGACAGCTGGTGCAGGCGTGTGCTCTGTCCTTTCTTAGAAGCTCTCCTTTTCCCAAAGCCTGGGATCATCTTGGTTTCGCTCAAGTGCGTCCAAGTGCCCTGGGCCTGTTGGCTGCTCCAGGGTGTGAGTCTCTTAGAGGGTGTTTTCGTGTCATCTGAGAACCATCTGCAATCAGCATGGGGGCTGAACTCCTGGACCCACGTGACCTGAAGAGCTGATCGGTGTTTCTGTGCCACCAGGAGAATTTGCTCCCTGGGACGGTGACCGGTTACCACGTGCCTCCTCGGAGCTGTTCCTGGGTTTGGACGTGCACGCACGCTCACACACCCTTGTCTGTATTTCAGGAGTTGCCTTATTTGTTTAAGTGTATCGACGTGTCCCGTGGACAGAGGAGCCTGGCAGGCCACAGTTCCTGGGATCACACAGAGCTGGGCCTGACCGAAGCAGCTTAGCACAGCTCAGCACGTCCAAGTCTATCCATTGGGTCAGTTGTTAGATTGATTTTATATATTAAGTTTGGGTCAAGTATTGACTGTTTGTTTTCTGTTGGGCAAACTGATCTTCAATGAGATGTTGTATGAAGTCACTCAGTCGTGTCCAACTCTTTGCGACCCCGTGCACTGTAGCCTACCGGGCTCCTCCGTCTATGGGATTTTCCAGGCAAGAATACTGGAGTGGGCTGCCATTGCCTTCTCCAGGGGATCTTCCCAACCCAGGGACTGAACCCAGGCCTCCCACATTGCAGGCAGACGCTTTATTGTCTGAGCCACCAGAGAAGCCTAAGGTAAAACTTAGTGTCATGGAATAGCTGGAGATTCTGTCTGGGTGACAAAGCACGAAGGCTGTTAGAAGCGTCAGCGTTGTTGAGCATCCGGATTTCCACCCAGGTTTTTACTTCAAGTGGATCTAGGCGAAGCTTTGGTTCTGAGACCAGACCTGTCCTCACCGGTTGTGTCGGGGGTCAGGCTGCGACTCTGCCTCTAAGACCAGACCTGTCCTCACCGGTCAAGTGAGGGGCTAGGGTTTGCAGACTTTGGGGAGGGTGAGGAGGAGCAGGCAGGAGGATGAAATGCGCAGAATCTGTGCTAGCTCGACCCGCAGCCTCTGCTTGGTTCTGTTCGGGATCCCTGGCAGCTCTGCCTGCACTGTCTCCCCTAGTCCAGCCCCGAGCCCCTCTCGGGGCGCCTGGCTGGTGTCCTCAGCCCTGCCCGGGGCTGGCACGGAACGGGGCATCTTTGTCATCCTGTGCCTCTGCGTGAAGCTCCCACCCGGCCCTCGCTGCTCTTGGACAAGCCTCGTCTCCCCTTCCCCACCCGCAGCTTTCAAGCTCCCAGCCCTGGCCCCTGGTACCCCCTCGGGCCATGCCACCCGGCCTCCTCTCTGGTTCTGGAACCGCGGGGCCCATTCCCACCTGGAGCATTCTCCCTCCAGTGACGCCCTGCCGTCCCCTGCAGTCTCGCCTCCCCATCTTTCAGGAGGAGCCTGCCTTCCTGGGCTCCTCACCCCCAGTCGCCTGTTTTAGTCCCCTCACCCCCTGCCATTGTCTGAAGCTATCTTTGAAACGGTGCTGACCGACTGTGTGGTCTTTCTCCAGCTAAAAACCCCAGCACCCTGAGGACAAAGTCTTTGATCTGCTGGGTCCCCAGAACATACAACACCCCAGCTCCTACGATGCTTTTAATAAAGCTAGTTGAATGAACAAATAAATGTCTAAATCTACCAACACATGAACAAGATTCTGAAATAATACTGCAATTCTTAGCTTCCTCTTCCACAATTAGAGGTAGAATCCATGTTTCACTCATAATGCCAGGCAAAGCTTTTTTGCCTTCAGTTTAGATATAAATAGCTGTACATTTATGGAAATATGGTATAATTCTGTTAATTATTTTCCATTGCTTATAAGTATTCACCTTTGAGTTTTGCCCATGTTCATATAACCTTAATTGTTAAGATGTTAAATAAGATAATAAGGTTCATACAATTATTCATTTAAACTTGTTTGAGCTTCTTGAACATGTCAGCCCTGAAAGGCAGGTGAAGTTACTGCTGCTGTTACTATTACCCATGGTTTTTGCTCAGCCTCACTGCAGAAGACCTTTGTCACTCTCTCCTATGCACACACCCAAAATTACATGGCACTAAAGTGCCCAGCGTGAAACAAACCCAGTTGTGTAAAGAGACTTTCTCCTGTTTAGTAAGAAGAGGTGGTGAGAACAAAATATTTTTTTTTAAAGTTTACTGATTAGAACGTTTCTGGAACAGAGTGTGTCCCTTATTAACATTTTCCACCAGGGTTTCAGTTTAAGTCTTCATAAAATTGTGATTTTCCTTTTCCATAAATCTGTAAAGCAGCGTGAGCACAGGTCACAGCAGGTTTGATGGGCACATCGGTTAGTGTGGAAGGATCTCTGAGGGCATCTCCCACCCGCTCAGCCCTCCGTGGGGACGACCCAACTGTGAAGCTGGAGGCTTCCTGAGCCTGACCCTGAAGAATTCAGGAAATTCCTGTTATCAGTAAGTGAAGTGAAGGTTGCTCAGTCGTGTCCAACTCTTTGCGACACCATGGGCTATTCTCCAGGCCAGAATACTGGAGTGGGTAGCCTATCCCTTCTCCAGGGGATCTTCCGAACCCAGGTCTCCCACACTACAGGCGGATTCTTTACCAGCTGAGCCCCAAGGGAAGCCCGTTATCAGTAAAGAAAGTGAAAAGTGAAGGTCGCTCAGTCGTGTCTGACTCTTTGCAACCCCATGGACTATATAGTCCATGGAGTTTTCCAGACCAGAATACTGGAGTGAGTAGCCTATCCCTTCTCCAGGGGATCTTCCTGACCCAGGAATCTAACCAGGGTGTCTTGCATTGCAGGTGGATTCTTTACTAGCTGAGCTGTAGGGAATCCTATGTTATCAGTAAAGTGAAGTCGCTCAGTCGTGTCCGACTCTTTGCGACCCGTGGACTGTAGCCCACCAAGCTCCTCCGTCCATGGGATTCTCCAGGCAAGAAAACTAGAGTTGGTTGCCATTTCCTTCTCTGTTATCAGTAAGCCTCCCTGCAATTAAGGACTCTTCTAGAGTTAGAATACCAAAACTCAGAATTATAATAAAAACATAGCAATTAAGGCTTCCAATCAGTTAAGTTCTACAAAATCGAGATTGAACTAGTTTCGTGTGCTCTCAATGCCCTGCTTTGCGAGCAGTCGCCATTTCCTTCTCTCCCAAAAGCACAGCCTTCTCGGCGCCACGTAGGGGCAAAGAACTCATCCTGGGGAGGCTTTCCCAGCAGAACTTTGAAAAAGCACGTGGTTTTCTTCAAAGCTTTTGTTTCTTTGTTTTCTTGGTTCTTCCCTGTAGTTTATTTTTTCAAGTACAGAAAGAACTTTAGACCAGACAGATACCCCAGGGCTCACAGCCCCCAGCCCAGCCCAGTGTCCTCCGTTTATGCTTTGCCGTCTCTCTGTCCCGGGCTGTTACTTACTCACCATCTCCGCCTATATGAGCATCAGGTGGGGACTTCCTGTTAAAGCTTTTGCATCTGGAACCGTGTGACTTTTCAGCACTGTTTTAACAGTTTAACATCCCTCCATCGCCCAGTCAGTTGGTCACCACGTCAGAAAGGGGAGCTCAATTCCAACTCTCGCTGAGACAGCCTGAGAACAGCTTTCAAGGTCACTGGGCCTGCCGAGATTCCATTCCATCTTCAAAACAGCTCGGCCTGAGAAACAGAGCTTTCAGGGGAGGACTGGGGGAAGACGGCCTTGATTCAGGTGTGTTGGTGAGGCCACCTCTGCTGCGCATGCCCGATGCTTTTGCGGTCAGTGTCAGGCTTCCGTCCTCTTCCCAACTCACCAGGATAAGGGAGGCACACTGGCCCCTGCGAACTCATGTGCAAACGTCCCCTCCTCAAAAACGGGTTTCCCCAGCGGCGATACTGAGAGTGTAACAGAAAGAGGAAAGGCCGCAGGAACAGGCTTGCATTCCTCCTTCCTAATTCCTCTCTCCCGATGGGGCTTCCTCAGGCTTTGCACACGCAGCCCAGGGGCTGGATTCCAAGTCATGCTGGCTTTTCCCGAGTGAGCGGCCGTGTGCTGAGCCGCCTGGTCTGGGCCCCTGCGTGTTCCTTTTCTCTAATATGATGCGTGGGTAGCTGCGCTGCACTTTAAGTTCCCGGGTTGAAGGAGATAAAACGGCACATGTTTAACTGTCCGGTGAGGCCCTTCACCCCTCGGCAGGTGGGACTGGGCGGGCAGGGCAGGGTGAGAGCTTGCTGGGAGGAGGGTGCCGGCCGTGTCCAGAGGTTCCAGTGTGGTGGTTGTTACTGGAGTCAGATGGCAGTTTGAACACGCTTGATCGTATGGTCTGTGATTCCCATTTCAAGCAACTCTTTCCTGAGCTAAGAAACAGCAGAACTGCCCTCTGATCACCTAACCATATCTGCCCTCCCTTGAGTGTGAACAGACTACTTTGAATTTCTAATTCCAGATGTCTTAGCCTGCCTGATGCGTGATAGTAACAAATACCATTTAAAATATGCCGGATGCAGCAGTCTACAACAGATAGAATGCCCCCCTATCCGGCCGCTCACTGTGCTCGCCTCTGTGTGCGTGTGGGCTGAGCCCAGACAACTGACCCCACCTCGTTTCTCCTTTCACCTTTTTTGCTCATAACGTAAATGTCTTACTTTTGGAATTCAGACGTTCAGCATACACATCTTCCTTTAATGCGTTAACAAAGACAGGTGACCATGTTTATTTTTAAGGGAGAAAGGTCATCATCTCCCCAAATGGCAGCAGAAGCAGCTCCCTCCTTGCCGTTAGAAGCCTGCATCTGATTCCGTCTGATCTTAAAGCACCGGCCTTCGGGTCCTCTCACAAGGAAAGAAGGCGAAAGAGATGCAACCTTATTGTAACGAACGGTCTGACTGCCGTCATGGGCACCCGCGCCAGCTTCCCAGGTGGCCCAGTGGTGAAGAGCCCGCCTGCCAGTGCAGGAGATGTGGGCTCAATCCCTGGGTCAGGAAGACCCCGTGGAGAAGGGCATGGCTACCCGCTCCAGTGTCCTTACCTGGAGAATCCTGTGGACAGAGGAGCCTGGCGGGCTCCGGTCCAGGAGGTCACAGAGTCGGGCATGACTGCGCGCACGCATGCAGAGCGGGATAGGCACCCGTGTAGAGCAGAGAATCGAGACAAAGCTTTCTGAGCAATGACTGGATCTCCCAAAACCCCAGCCTCCCTCATGACACCCTCTCCTCCGGCAGAAGCTTGTTTCCGGCAGTGTCACTGTGAAATGGACTTTCACTGGGACAGCCTCTGCTGGTTTCCTGTCTGAAGGCCCACAGAGCCACAGAAGTCTCCGGAGATCTGTGCAGACATGGTTTTGTGCTGATATGAGTGGTTTCCGTGTGTACTGATCATTGTGACATGACGTCAACGGGACCTTAGAGTTTGCTAGATTTTAGCAATGTCCTCCCTCCTTATGAGTTCTGGTTTTTGTGTTAAACGCTTCCACATTTTGTGTTAAAAGCTTATGTTCATTATTGTCTTTAGTAAGTCCTCTTGCCCTTCTCAGGAGGTTACCCTCCCGTTGCTAGGGGGCCAGCCTGCGTGCTCGGTCGCTCAGTCGTGTCCGACTCTTTGTGACCGCGTGGACTGTCACCTGCCAGGCTCCTCTGTCCATGGGACTCTCCAGGCGAGAACACTGGAGTGGGTTGCCACGCCCTCCTCCAGGGGGTCTGCGCCACCCCAGGATCAAACCCATGTCTCCTGCAACCTCTGCATTGGCAGATGGATTCTTCACCACTGAACCACCCAGGAAGCCCCATCGGTAGTGGTGAGAAAGCCAAAGCGACATCATCTCTGTGACTTTCAACAGAACTAAAAGCGCACTGTTCACCCAGGCTCTCGGGAGCCCTCCCCGTGGGTTTGGTCAAGCACTTGGGCAGCCAGGATCTGCCAGGATCCCAGCTCTGTGGGCTGGAATCAGACCAACTCGCACAGGCCTCCAGACCTGTCCTCCCAGCGTTCGCAGGTGGGCAGCGGCACTGCTGCAGCGCGGAGGACGGCCTGGGGCCCGGGAGCCGGCAGCCCTCGGCTCCCCTTGGAGCAGGCACAGTCCAAAGCCCTTGGGGCCACAGATGCTGGCTTGTTCTGTTGCTGATCAGTTGCTAAGTCGTGCCCAACCACACCAGGCTTCCCTGTCCTTCACTCTCCCCGAGTTTGCTCAAACCCATGTCCATCGAGTCAGTGATGCCATCCAACCATCTCATCCTCTGTCGTCCCCTTCTCCTCCTTCCCTCAATTTTTCCCAGCATCAGGGTCTTTTCCAATGAGTTGGCTCTTTGCATCAGGTGGCCAAAATATTGCAGCTTCAGCTTCACCATCAGTCCTTCCAGTGGATATTCTGTTTCATGAGGAAGGTGCTGGCTTGTTGCTGTGTGACGAAGACAAATTGAGCTAGTCATGTTGTGGTGAAGTAGATGATTTTAGCAACTGGAATTCTTTCCTTGTGACCCTGGAGACTGACCCTTGATGTCAACGCTGGTAAAACAGTTCTGGTGAAACAGTCCAGATCCTGACATGGTCTGAGGTGCCAGGTCACAGTCCCACGTGGCATCACAGCTCTTTCCACCTGGAAATCGGCAGCTCAGCTTCAGGTCTCTGAACTGGCATTTCCAGTGGCGCCTCAGGACTGGCTCGTGACACCTCCACCTGAAACCAGTGGTAAGAAGCACGTAGTGGGCAGGAGCTCGAGGACCCACCCTGATCCATGCAGGGAGGAGGCAGTGGGTTTGGTGGAAGGACCGCCATCCCTGGTGAATTGGAAGCAGCGTTGGAACCGTGACCAGTGTGCTTGGAGGTGCTGCTTCGCGTCTCTTTAAGTGTCGGGAGGGCTAACCACAGACAGGGTGGCTTCGTAGCAACAGCCCTACTGTAATCCCCTCTCCTGTGCTCAGGCCGCAGTTGACAGCTGCTGTCCTGGAGACTTAGTTCAGTTCAGTTCAGTCGCGCAGTCGTGTCCGACTCTTTGTGACCCCATGCATCGCAGTACGCCAGGCCTCCCTGTCCATCACCAACTCCCGGAGTTCACTCAGACTCACGTCCATTGAGTCCATGATGCCATCCAGCCATCTCATCCTCGGTCGTCCCCTTCTCCTCCTGCCCCCAATCCCTCCCAGCATCAGGGTCTTTTCCAATGAGTCAACTCTTCACATAAGGTGGCCAAAGTACTGGAGCTTCAGTTTTAGCATCATTCCTTCCAAAGAAATCCCAGGGTTGATCTCCCTCAGAATGGACGGGTTGGATCTCCTTGCAGTCCAAGGGACTCTCAAGAGTCTTCTCCAACACCACAGTTCAAAAGCATCAATTCTTCTGCGCTCAGCCTTCTTCACAGTCCAACTCTCACATCCATACATGACCACAGGAAAAACCATAGCCTTGACTAGACGGACCTTAGTCGGCAAAGTAATGTCTCTGCTTTTGAATATACTATCTAGGTTGGTCATAACTTTTCTTCCAAGGAGTAAGCGCCTTTTAATTTCATGGCTGCAGTCACCATCTGCAGTGATTTTGGAGCCCAAAAAAACAAAGTCTGACACTGTTTCTACTGTTTCCCCATCTATTTCCCATGAAGTGATGGGGCCAGATGCCATGATCTTCGTTTTCTGAATGTTGAGCTTTAAGCCAACTTTTCCACTCTCCTCTTTCACTTTCAACAAGAGGCTTTTTAGCTCCTCCTCACTTTCTGCCATAAGGGTGGTGTCATCTGCATATCTGAGATTATTGATATTTCTCCCAGCAATCTTGATTCCAGCTTGTGTTTCTTCCAGTCCAGCATTTCTCATGATGTACTCTGCATATAAGTTAAATAAGCAGGGTGACAATATACAGCCTTGACGTACTCCTTTTCCTATTTGGAACCAGTCTGTTGTTCCATGTCCAGTTCTAACTGTTGCTTCCTGACCTGCATACAGATTTCTCAAGAGGCAGGTCAGGTGGTCTGGTATTCCCATCTCTTTCAGAATTTTCCACAGTTTACTGTGATCCACACAGTCAAAGGCTTTGGCATAGTCAATAAAGCAGAAATAGATGTTTTTCTGGAACTCTCTTGCTTTTTCCATGATCCAGCGGATGTTGGCAATTTGATCTCTGGTTCCTCTGCCTTTTCTAAAACCAGCTTGAACATCAGGGAGTTCACGGTTCACGTATTGCTGAAGTCTGGCTTGGAGAATTTTGAGCATTACTTTACTAGCATGTGAGATGAGTGCAATTGTGCGGTAGTTTGAGCATTCTTTGGCATTGCCTTTCTTTGGAATTGGGATGAAAACTGACCTTTTCCAGTCCTGTGGCCACTGCTGAGTTTTCCAGATTTGCTGGCAAATTGAGTGCAGCACTTTCACAGCATCATCTTTCAGGATTTGAAACAGCTCAACGGGAATTCCATCACCTCCACTGACTTAACATACTGTATTTCATTAGATAATGACAGTGTCCCCAGAACACTGTGGTTACAGAATATGGAAGAGACATTAAGATGTTCTCTAATGAGAAACACCATCTTTTCCATCTGTATATAGTTTATAGTCACAAAGTATAATTCATATATTAACTCGGTCAAGCCCCAGAACTCCCTTAGAAATATGTACTAAAATTCCCATTTTTGCATAGCAGTATATTAAGGGTAAGTAAAATTAGATGGTTTGCCCAAAAAGTCTCTGTGTGGGGACCAAACCTTTTTGTTTATTACATCATTAAGAAGTTTCCTGAAATCAAGCTCACTGCCTTCTCTGTTTTATTGAAGTTGCCTTCCTATTGGAAAACTCCCTTAGGCATTCACAAAGGCTCTGGGAGTGATGGTAAAATTAACTTCCCAAAGATACAAAAATGTGCCTGTGATTGTCTTTTTAATATGTGCCTGTGATTATTAACAAAACTCTTTCATACTCCAGAGTATCCCAAACGCTCCATAGTCTTAGGAATCACTTTCTTGACCTGAAGGTGTTGACAATTTGATCAGAAAACCACGCAAAAATACTGGGGCGATATTAACAAACTGTGGACGTACGTCTCCACATTATCAGGCAGTAACTTTTGTCCCAAAGGTTCGGGATTCTGTGTAAATTGCTTCTATTAAGTGTGGAAGCCAGTTGGTTTTTCCAACATATGGAGAGCGTTTCCTGAAAAGTCGTCTCACGGCACATGGTCCTCGTGGCCCAGAAACCGTTGGTCATTTTCCTACCCAAAGTCTAGTCATGTGGGCCAGGAAAGGGCATGTGAGCTCGGGGACTGGAAGGGTAAAGTCAGAACTACGAGGAAGATTAAAGAGGAACACCCTAGATTGAGTCAGTACCTCATGAACTAGGTCCTGTGAAAGCCGTCCTCATGGTAACATCATGTGGTCAAGGCTCAAGAGGTCCATGTCAGCCAGCTTGACTGCAAATGTAGAAAACCCATATTCTGAAAGCTCAAGACTTTTTTCCATGAATGGTTTGATCTGGAGATTATCTTCTATGCAAGTGCTTCAAACCTAGGCTCTTAGAAAGTACCACAATTCAAGAAGATTTTAGAAACCTTTGCACTCAGGACTTACCTGAACTCAGCCCCAGTGAAGTTCCCCTGATGGACCCAGGCTTTTGGGAACACAATTCCCGTAAGCCCAGAGCCTGCCAGAACCCACGTCCAGGGGAGCATACTGAGCAACTCTTCAGGATTAAAGGCTTGCTTCCAAAGGACCCTCACGAACTGCGGTAGCGGTCTTAACTATCTAAGCTCTTCAAGTTGAGCCAACGGGTGCTGAGCCCTGACTCTGCACTTGGCTGGCGTCTTCCGAGTGGTGGGGGGGCTCCCTCACTTGGCCAGCCCCCTCCAGTGCTGCTGACCCGTGCTCTGTGCTGTGTACCCAGAGCTTCCTCTGTGCTGGTGATGGTGTTGGTGTAGGACAGGTCTCTACGCCCCAGGAGCTTGCCGCCCATGGGGAAGACAGGCTTCTTACACTGGGACCGCGCACAGCACCTCCCAAACGAGGCTGCTCACCCAGGGTGCGAGGTCCCAGAAGTGATGCACAGAGACACCACAGGCCCGGACGCTGAAGGGGGCTGAGATCGAACTGGGGGAGAGCTTTCTGAACTCTGGCCATGCTTCCAAACCTGTGAGACCTTGAGACTGTCACAGGAACATTCGACATGAGCTGTATGCATGTTCCTTGGGTAACTCAGAAAGCAAAAGGCAGCAGGAAATATTTAATGAAACATTCCAAAGTCCTTATGGTACTTTGGGGGGCAGTTCTTTCAAGTTTCAGATTTGATGGCAAAAATTTTGGATTGCCAGTGATCAATATACAAAATACAACTGAAGTAATACAAATCACTTCAATTTGTGGTGCTGGAGGAGACTCTTGAGAGTCCTTTGCACCAGTCCTTGGATTGGTGCAGAGAGATCAAACCAGTCCATCCTAAAGGAAAGCAACTCTGCATATTCATGGGAAGGACTGATGCTGAAGCTGAAGCTCCAATACTCTGGCCACCTGATGCGAAGAGCTGACTCATTGGAAAACAGCCTGATGCTGGGAAAGATTGAGGGCAGGAGGAGAAGCGGGAGGCAGAAGATGAGAGACAGATAGTATCACTGACTCAATGGACACGAATGAGCAAACTCTGGGAGATGGTGATGCCCAGCAAAGCCTGGCGTGCTGCAGTCCACGGGGCTGCAGAGTTGCACGTGACTTAGCGACTGAAAACAACACACGGGCTCCCAGATTATGTCAGTCATTCAACAAACATTGACTCTGTGCTAAGTGCGTGCAGCATGGCCCCAGCCTGGAACAGGTGCTCTCGCGGGAAGATGAAGGGCCTGGCGCCCGCAAAGCAGAGCGGAACTCACGTCACAGAGACGCAGGTTTTACAGCAGTGAGTATCCGATGTGGGGAGTGGGTTGTGGGAAAGGAAGTTCCGGGCAGGGATACCCACTGCCCCCTCCACACACACGTCCATGCGCACGTGCGCACACACACACACACACACACACGTCCATGCGTGTGCACACACACACGTCCATGTGTGCACACACACGCGCCGCGCGTGTCCATGCGCACACACACGTTGAATGAAAGCATTTAAGTGTCAGCTTTTAGAGTACCTGCAGTCCGGGGGAGGAGCTCACGAGTGTTTAATTTCCTGTTCACTCACCTAGTTATTCCAGGAGGCGACTGTGTCTGGGGAGGATCTCCCACAAAGAAGGGGCCTCATGGTTTTAAGTCGTGGTGGCAGGTTTTGTTTTTGTGTAAAACTCATTCTTTTACGACCAAAGCTTAGCTTCCCCACAGACAACGTGAAACCCACTCCCATGTCTCAGAAGAAAAGCATCGAATCCACAAGGATTCGATGGGAGCCAAGGCTCCTCAGACGTGGATGGGAATTATATCCATTGATTACGGTGACCGATGCTTTGTAAAGATACTAACAGACGAGCGCGGAACAGATCAACTGCGACGACCAGCAGAGCGAGCGCGGGTGGCTGCGGCAGTGCACGCCGAGAGGAGGGAGCTTGGTCTCAGTGTTTGCTTTTCTCCTCCTCGTTTTCCCTTCTGGCTGCGCTCGGGCCCTCCCAGCTGCGGGGGCCGGGGCCCCTCACCACGGTCGCTTCTCTGGCGGAGCGCTGGCCCTGGGGCGCACCGGTGCAGTAGCTGCAGTTCGCGGGCTCGAGTGTGAGGCCCCTTTTGCAGACAACATTTGAGATTGGATTAAACCTTCCAAGGCTCATCATTTTAGAATCCATCATGCTTTATTGAAAGAAGCTCATTTGGGGCTTCCCCGATTGCTCAAGCAGAAAAGAATCTGCCTGCAATGCAGGAGAGCCTGGCTGGATCCCGGGTCAGGAAGATCCCCTGGAGAAGGAAATGGCAACCCACTCCACTAGTGTCGCCTGGAGAATCCCATGAACAGAGAAGCCTGGTGGGCTACCCACAGTCCATGGGGTCACAGAGAGTCAGACACAACCGAGATATGTCATAGGAGAGAACCACACAACTGTCATAGGAGAGAACCAACAACTCTCCATATAGCTTACTTCTAGAAAACAACAGTTCTCAGAAAAAAGCTCATTCTTCCTTGATGGACTTTGTGAACAGCATTTTCCAAAGAAAAGTGAGGATCCTGAATCATTTTGCCAGAAATGGTTTTACGCCATGAGTAAGACTGTACATTAACCAGTCTTGGGAAAAGTAACCCCAGAAGCACGGAGTTTATACACTTCCCCAGAACTCCCCCTCCTTCCTGGGACCTCCGCACACACCGTATTTTAGGCGCGGTGATAAGCTGGTCAGTATTTACACAGATTCAAGTACTGTGCTGTGCAAAAATGTCATCCTTCTTAGAGTAACTTTGATACAAAAAACATGCCTGTGACGGTCCACGATGATTGTCCCAGAGAAAGCAGTGTGTGGTGTACATTTTCTGGACTGTGCCCTAAAGTTGCTTCTTTAAAGATGTTTCGTTTTGCTGTGTGGTCATACATGAAAACCCAGAAGCAAGACGTCAGAAGATGAGACTGTTTCCTCTGGGCCCAATCAGACCTCCTGGGTCAGTCCTTTGAAATTCTTTTCCTGGAACTCAAGGGCCATGTCGGGGGGTGGGCTTAGAACTGCTGTGATGCTTCTTTTCCTCGAGGGTGAGCTACTGAGGTTCACGGTCTGTCCCTGAAAAGGGTTCACGGTCACACTTCTTGGTCATCTGCACGAAAGGCCATCCGCTGGTCCCCTAAGCAGCTGTAGCAGGGGATTGAGGGATGTGTGATAATTGCCCAGGGCTCGTCACTGGCCCTCCCAGAGCTACAGGCCAGGGGCACCTTGGCTGGGCCAGGCAACCCGGAGCGTAAGCCCTCCCCTGGAGCAGCGCCCTCGGGCGCCTGCCCTCCACACCCTGGTTCAGCGCACACTCACTGATACAGACACCAGTCAGACCAACATGGACAGTCGGTGTTTGTTAAGTGAATGATACAAAGCAGTTCAGAGCAGCTGTACTCCGCATTTTACTGAGAGGTGTGAGATCTCAGCCCGACTGTCTGGTGGGCGTGCTCCCTTTTCACGTGCCCGTCTGTCCCCTGGGGTGGGTGCCGATGAGCGGGGCAGCCAAGGGCAGTGGCAGTTGCTGGACTGAGCAGACGAAGAGGCCAACAGAGGAGTCAGGGTGGGCGTGGAAGAGGTGTAAACCTTGGCCGGACATTGGAGTGCCTGACCAGGGACCTGGCTCCGTGTATGTGTGTGTGCACACGTGTGTGCGCGAGTGTGTGCACACGTGTGTGCGTGAGTGTGTGCACACGTGTGTGCGCGAGTGTGCACACGTGTGTGTGTGTTTCATTTTGCTGTGTGGACATATTTGAAAATCCACAAGCAAGACATCGGAAGATGAGACTGTTTCCTTTGGACCCAATAAAACCACCTGGGTTGGCCCTTTGAAATTCTTTTCCTTAAAACCGCGGTCATCTCTGGACTAAACAGATCAATAAGGCGAGTGAACAAGACCAGCTCCGGAGTCTGTAGAGGGAATGTTCCGGAGGCCTGTTTGCCCGTCCACCTCTCCTGTGTCCCTGCCCACAGGCCGGTGCCTGGAAAAATTAAGATCAGAGCAGATGAGGGTCAGATATTTGGTTTGTGTTTGGGGTTTTGTTTATTAACACTAACGGCCACGTAACACTGCGCCCATCAGAGCAAGTGCATCCCCCGGGTGGGTTCAGAGAAGCCGGCCTGTTATAAGGAAAACGACTTCTGTGGAAACAGGTGGGAGCGAGGTCAGCAGCCCCAGCGAGGGCTTGGCGCGGGCTCCCTGCCCTGCGAGGTGGGACACACGCCCCCACCCCATCGTTCGCTCCGTGCTCAGCCCCCTTCCCGCCACGTCCGCGCAGGTGGAGCTGGGCTCCGCCTGGGGCCGCCCCGGGCCCACGCCCCCGCGGGCGGCCCTGCCGACGCTCGCTCTCTGTTGCAGGCCTACATGGAGGACCACCTGAAGAACAAGAACCGCCTGGAGAAGGAGTGGGAGGCGCTGTGTGCCTACCAGGCCGAGCCCAACAGCTCGCTCGTGGCCCAGAGGGAAGAGAACCTGCCGAAGAACCGCTGCCCGGCGGTGCTGACCTGTAGGTACCTCCGGCTCCGGGGGGCGGGGGCGGGGGGCTGCGCCCGCCCCGCTCCAGGGTCTCCTCCAGGGCTCATGGGCTACAGAGCCCTCCCTCCTCCTACCTGCCCCCTCTGCCGACAAACGGTCCTTTCACTGTTTTGTCTGGGTTTTATTGGTGTAGAGTTGTTTACAGTGTTGCGTTAGTTTCGGGTGTACAGCAAAGTGATTCAGTGACACACACACCCGTGTTCCTTCTCAGATTCTTTTCACTCACAGGTTATTACCGAATACTGAGTATAGTTCCCGGTGCTGCCCTGTAGGAGATGGTTGTGTCTCTGTTTTATGTATGGAAGTGAGTGTGTGTGGGTCCCACACGCCTGTCACCCTTCCCCGCCTCCCCTTTGGTAGCCAACCACCAGTGTGTTTTCTCCATCTCTGTGTCCCTTCCTGTTTTGTAAGTAAGTTCCTCTGTGTTGTATTTTGGATTCCGTGCCCGGAGCCCTGCGAGCCCCACCTGGTCCTGGAGGCGTGGCGGTGGGGGCGGGCACAGATGGATGCCAGCGAGCTCGGGCCCTGCTGCTGCTGCCGCTCTAGACTCGGGCCTCGGTTCCGAACGCCTGGAGCCTCGTCCTGCTCTGTCCTGGGGGCCACACCGTCACCGTTGGACTCTCAGGGCTGTGGGGTCAGCGAGGCAGTCTTGCAGGCCGGGCAGGCAGTGCGAGGAGCAAACAGGTGTCCCCAGCATTGCTGGGCACCTGTTGCCTGGCAGGAGTCGCTGCCAAGAGAGGGGACACGGGAAGATGCCAGCCCTCTGTCTCCCTGACGTTGTGTGAGCCGACAGGCGCCTGCAGGGGCAGAGGCCCCTGCGTGAAGGGATGTGTGGGCTGAATGTGCGTCTTCCCACCTGGCCGTTCCTGCCTCCCGTCACTATCTGGAGATGCTCCAGCCTCCCATGTTCTAGCAGGTTCCAGGCTGGGGTTGGGGGAGGGGTGGTCTGCAATTAATACACACCCCCTGTGGGGGCGGGAGTCTGACGTGTGTTGTGAGCAAAGTTCTGACGTAAGTGCCAGCTTCAAGTGATGAGTGACTTGTGTGCATGGAGTGAGTTTGTGGCAGAGGGCAGGAGGGATTCAGGCAGACTTCACATGTGACAGCACGTACTTTGTGGGCTGACATGTCCAAGGGCTCAGCAAAGCCACTCAGGTCTCAGGGAAGACCAGCACCCTCGCGGGGACACAGCCTCCACCCTGCGCTGGGAGCCAGGGGGCCAGGCGGTGCCACCCAAGGACAGGAGCCCGGCCCCTGCTGCCCCTCTGCCTGGGGGCGCAGTGGCTGACACTCTGGCTCATGGGCAACGGCAGCAGCGCACTCCCTGCTCACAGGGCAGGAAGAGCCAAGACTCGCGCCGGTGTGGCTGTGGACCCGAGCCCGGGAATGGCACGCTGCTGTGAAAATCTTAACACGCTTCTAGGTGTAAGGTTTTTCTAACAGTTTGGTTGGTGTTCAGACCAGTTTTGTGATGTCTCAAGGGCTTTTCCCTAAAGAGCTCCAAAAATAGGGGCCGTTGCAATTTGTGGTTTATATTTAGAAGGAAAGCCAGTAACAAACAGATATTTAAGTATCTGCTGTGCGCCAAGAAATATCAATGTATCAGTAACCTCAGACGTGCAGATATCACTACCCTTATGGCAGAAAGCGAAGAAGAACGAAAGAGCTTCTTGATGAAAGTGAAAGAGGAGAGTGAAAAAGTTGACTTAAAGCTCAACATTCATGGCATCTGGCTAAAATCATGCCGGATCATCTGGCATGATCCAGCTAAGATCATGGCATCTGGTCCCATCACTTCATGGGAAATCGATGGGGAAACAGTGGAAACAGTGACAGACTTTATCTTTTTGGGCTCCAAAATCACTGCAGATGGTGACTGCAGCCATGAAATTAAAAAGATGCTTGCTCCTTGGAAGAGAAGTTATGACCAACCTAGACAGTGTATTAAAAAGCAGAGACATTACTCCGGGAGTTGGTGATGGACAGGGAGGCCTGGCGTGCCGAAGTATGTGGGGTCACAGAGTCAGCACGACTGAGTGACGGGACTGAACTGAGCGCCGAGGACTGCTGGCCGACACAGCGACGTCCAGTCAACCACGCTCGGCCCTTGTCCCCGGGGAGCATCTGGGTGGGGGATTCCACAGCACCCCAGATGAGTACCCGTGTGGGGCAGACGGTCAGCCTGTGTGGAAGCCTCTGGTTTCCTTGGTTGTTGGGGCCGCCCAATAAACACTCAAGTTCAAAGGCTCTTCCTCAAGCGCCCTCCTGCAGTGCCAACCAGAGCGCGACACGTTCCGGGCCACACGCCCTGCAGCCGGTGGGTCCGCAGGCCGGGGCCTCAGGGATGCAGGACGGCCTGTCTTCAGCCTCCAGCGGGGGCGGGGGGCCAGCCCCGAGGGGACCACGGCCCTGGGGGCCCTCGGACCGGAGCCTTGGGCCTGCCGCCCGCTCGTAGGCTGGAGCCAGGGCTCCACAAGGAAGTGCTTTCTCGGCCAGACTCCGGCGCGGAGGCGCGAGCCAGAAGCCACCGTTCCTAACCATGTGGCCGTCACGAAGCCTGGCCTCAGAGACAGGCGGGCGGACGGAGCCTCCCCGGACGTGTGGGTCTCGTCTCGCACGTGCATCCCCGGCTCGGTCCTCCGCATTCCCGCCTTCTCGGCTTTCAGAAGGAGAGCTGGTGGTCAGGCCCCGGCCTGTTCCCTCCCCGAGCAGGACCCTAGCGCAATGGTGTGCGTTAAACTCCTGGCAGTCTCGCCAGACCAGGGAGAACAGGCGCTTCCTGAGACCTGCTTCGTGTTGTCCGACTGTTCCCTCCGCACGTGCAGCGATGTCCGTGGTGGAGCAGAGCGTGTAGACAGGGTGGGCCTCCACGCACCCTGGCCCCTGAAGCTGACGTTTACACCACGTGGGTGTCAGGGTGCTCGTTACAGCGTCGTGTGTCAGACACGCTTCCCCAGCAACCACGTCCGCCTTCCGCCCAAGAGACAGGAGTGCTGCTGGGCTTCCACCACACTCCCTGATGGGCACGGCCGGGGCACCCACCTGCACGCCCCTAGGGCAGCGTGCGGGCTCCACCCCTCCACCCCATCCATGTCTCGGTCTAGCGGAGGCTGGGACACCTGCTGCGTCCCCATCAGCAGGTTGGTGGGAAGTTCAAAGTGGCCGGACCAGCAACTTTCCCATCCCTGACAGCTCGGAGGTTCTAGCTGCAAACAAATTGTCTTTCAAAGAAGGAGGCAGATTTAGAAGATGTTGGCTGGTGTTGTGCTGGGTCCTGTTATATAGCTCAGAAGTTTAAAGAATTTAAAATGCTTTAAAGTGCTTTTTTTTTTTGCATTTTTAAAAGAATTATGCAATATTCCCTCATATTCCTGTTCTTTACAAGCTAAGGACAGGAATATGATGCTATGGTGGTATGCCATCTTAAAGTCTGTGATTCTGACTTATAGTAGCAAGAGAGAGACACGGAGGTACAGGGGTACTTAGCGATGAAACCAGAGAGAAGGTCAAGCAAGGACGCAGACGTGGAGGATGGACAGAAGGTCCTTGAAGCCGTGTCTCGAGGTGTGGCCTTTAGGGTGTAGCTGCTGATGCACTCACAGCCGGGTCCATGGCCTTACCTGGCAGACAGGGTGGGGGAGAGTCTGAGTGACTCCCGCCCGGCTCTTTCCAGGAGCCACATCACCCATGGCACCAGCTTCAGCTGCATGTGGCGAGAAAGACAGTGGCCGGCTGAGCATGTCACGTGCCATCCCCGAGCTCCCGGGCCTGCCCCCTACCCAGCCCTGGCCTGCAGCCCACCCCGCCCTGG
>SJXQ01003558.1:886906-898084 GCA_006408695.1 Aepyceros melampus
CTCGGTCTGAGTGTCCTCTGGGCCCCTCTCCCCACCTGCCGCGACCTAAAGCCTGTGGGGTCCGTTCCTGCCCGGCACACAGGCCTTCCCCTCGTGGACGCTGAGTGCGAGGTCTGTGCGCAGTTAGAACAGGGGGTCCCGCTGGGCTCCGGACCCTGTGAGCCACCTTCAGGACCACTCACCTGCCGAGCTGGGCGGCCATCCTGCAGGGAGCCCCCGTGATGCTTGCAGTTTGCTCACCCATCAGGAGACCCACGAAATTCAGGAAGGAGCTGGTGACCACTGGGTCATTCCTGAGCACGGCCCGACGTGGGGTCTCTGTGGAGGACTCGCAGCCCTTGGGACAGTGCTAGCCCATCTCAGACACCCCTGCCACACCTTCCAAGTGGAGAAACTGCTGTCAGCCAGCGTGATGGTCCCACCTCAGGTTTAACAGCAAATTGAGAAGCTCAAGGGCCCTGAGGCAACACTGGCAGACCATCCGGAGGCAGAAGCTCCCTCGGCTGGAGCCACTGTCAACCAGCGGGTTCTACAGACCCCCGTCTCGCGTTGCCGTCAGCAGCATCGATGAGTCACGTCCTCGAGGGAGGTGAAGCCTGTTGACTCGCCCACGGATCAGCACACTCGGCAATGTGAGTGATGTGACCAGGGAGCCCAGGAAAGCCCCATCCAGAGGGCCCGGGTGGGAGATCACAGTGGAGGCGGCCTCCGCACTGTCTGGAGCTGGGTTCCAGCAGTGCTGGGAGGGTCTACACCGTGGTCCAGGCTGGAAGGAAGCCTGGACGGCGACACTCAGTGACCTCCAAAGTCTGCCACTTCAAGGCTCCTCTGCCCTCGCAGTAGCCAAGCAGTTCTAGAGCGCGTTCCTCACTGGCATTTGTGAAAACCATCCTGCGGCTGCGGACGACTCATCACAGCCATGCAGCAAGCGTCGCCAGCCCAGCCAACCCTCCGTCAGTCAGGCGTGCGTCCGTCTGTCGTCTCGACCTTGTTTCTAAGTCCCCTCCGTCTGCCAGGCCTCAGGGGCACCTGACAGGAGCCGTTCACACAACGGCCCCGTGAGTCGGACTTCATCGTCCTGTGCTTCGGATGATAAATCTGACACTTTGAGATGCTGAGCCGTCTACTCGGCTGTCACGTGGCAGCAGGAGGCAGGGCTGGGCTGAGCCCTTAGCTCTGTGGCCTTTGCCACGCCAGTTACTTGATCTTTTGGAGCCTTAGTTTCTTCAGCCTAAAATGGGAAAATGGTCGCTGCTCTGTCTGGCACAGTGTTCCAGGGAGAAGGAGGTGATAAGTTTGAAACACTAGGACAGGTAGTGGATAGAACACAAGAGGAATTCAAGACATCGTTTTTAAACATGGGAATAACACCAGTAATTCTTCAGGGGTTCAGAAAAGGGACACTCACAGAGAGCTAGTTCATCAAGCTTCTTCTTGAGAGGGGTTCTTCTCCTTCCCTTCTTGGCTGAAGCTACCACCGCGGCTCTCGTGAGAGGAGAATGGCCCAGTTGTGAGCCAGCTGCAGCGGGGAGACGCGGCCTGAATCTCTTCGTGTCCCAGCTTCCGAGGGCGTCTCAGACGAAGACCTCGAGGACACACCCACCTCTTCGTTCAGACACCAGCGCTGCGGGTGCGAAATGTCTTGCTCTGTGGTTGGGGTCGTTGTGTTGAGTTTGATCCCGAAAAAGGTGTGTGTGTTCGTCCGAGGAAGACGAAGGAATCATTCCGGGGAGGGGCGGAGACTTGCTCAACCCGGCCCTGGCGTCAGCTCCACCGCACCTGCTGACTGGGAGCGAATCGCTGACCCCACCAGGCACTCTCTCTGCCTTTCACATCATGAAGAAAACTTGCAGCTGCCCTCAAAACAGGAACTGCGAGCCACAGAATATAAGACGTGCCCAGCCTAGTGAAATGTCCCCTGGAGTGTCCCTGCTACCCGCAACCACCCTTCACTGGAGGACCCAGGCCCTTCCAGGGTGGCGCTCAGTGTCTCCAAGGGAGGTCAAGATGGTGCCACGCTAAAAAAATCAACTTCACTGTCAATTTAATATGAGCATGTTGCCGCCAAGTCAGATACATGATGGGAAGGAAGCAGAACTCTGAGCTTTGGAAGCCTTTGCCCCAGACTCAGGAGAGTCTCAGAAAGGGTGCCTTGCAGGGACGAACGCGGCTGGGCCAACGCCCGCAGGGTGCAGGAGGCCACTCCGGCCCTGCTCAGTCAGTCCCATCAGCCATCAGAGAGCTGAGCTCACCGGGACACCCAGACTTAAGACCTGCTTTCTCCTGCTAGAAAATCCAGCTGGTGCTTGTTTACTGGGCCCGGTTGCTCGTGGGGCTCCATGGAGATGAAGGGGACCCGACAGCCCCCCAAGGCTGTGCCAGTTCAGTGCTACACAGGGGCCACCCTGCTCCGGGTGGGACAGGACCCTCTGAAGCTCCGGGCCCTGCTCCCTTGCGATTGCCAGCAGCCCTGCCCTGGGTCCTGGGTTCTCAGACCCTGGGAGTGGCTGACTGCTGCTGTCAGCAGAGCCCACCGTGGGGTCATGGAGAGTGCGTGCAGTGAGGCCCTCAGGAACCCTCTGGAAGGTGCTAGAAGCCCTGCCCTGTGCGTCCAGACTCCTGTGTGGCTGCAGCAAGCACAGCTTCCATTCAGAGAGGGGCCCTGCTTCCTAGCGGCTCATCCCCCTCCCCCCAACACACGGAGAAACTGGGCTCTTGAATTGCATTAAGGGTTAGTGTTTGTAGTGCGTTGGAATGTCAGAGTTGACAGACTTTTCTTGTAAGTTTTTGTAACTTCTTGCTGCAGTCATTTCTCAGTCTCTCAAGAAAATAAATCTGTGCAGGACCCAAAGTCATTGGGTCCAGGGGACTTTAGAATCGGTGGCATCTTATCAGGAGGCTTGGCAGCTGCCATCATAAACACCTTCAGAACATTCCACAGGGTACGTTCCATGTTACCTCTGCTCAGGTAAACGTGCCAAGTGTGAACTCCTTCCTGATATCTGGATGGTTCTTACCTGTCTTATCTCTGCTGGGAAACAGCCAGTGTTAATACCTTAATAACATTGTAGGGGGGTATCCGGTCTCCAGTAGACAGAAACTTCCAGGTTCGGTAAGCTATAGACCTCACCAGTTTCCTGACCCCCAGAACCGTCTAAATCAAAAAATAAGTGAATAAAGTCTCCCAGAGAAATGAAAGCCACCACAGCAAAGCCCCCGAGCTCTCCTGTCCCCGCTGCCCGAGCTGCTCCCAGGGGGCGGGGGCAGGAGGTGGGGAGACTCGGCTGAAGGGCCAGGAAAGTGGACTCAGGCTTGGGGTGACATGCTCGCCACTGCGGAAATGCAGGCCTCTGGGGCTGCAGCGCGGCTGTGTCCTCTCGGCAGAAGCAGGTGGGGTGGGGCCCTCGGGCTGACAGCGGGGCTCAGCTCTTCCCATTTTCAAGGTCGCACCTTGCTGAGGGAGAGGAGGAAGGTGGGAGACTCGGGGCCCCTCGGGGTGCCCTGCTCACTGTGAAGTCCCTGCAAATGGGCAGAGAGAGTCATCACTGAAGGCAGGGGAGTGCTTGTTCCAGAACCAAGATTAGAGACGATTCACGGATCAGACACATCAAGCTATGATGGAGCATGTCCTTACTCCCCAGCAAAGTGTCTGATTTCAGCATCGGTCAAGTCATTGCGCCCATTGAAAGCACATTTTCATGTCGATGAGTCCGCATGTGGCTCCTGGCTCTCTTCAACCTCATTTTCTTTTGCCCTTATTCCCCTTTTAAATCTACATTCTTCTACACACGAGTATCTGTCATTTCTAGAGCACAGAACTGAGTGTATTGCATGGTGGGCTAACAGGTTAATATCTGTGTTGGTATTTACTTTCTCTATGTTACTGAATTTGTGTCATTTACAAGCAAACACCACGTGTGCTGTTGCCATGGAGTTGATCAGCTCAGAAAGTAAAGAAGCTGCCTGCAATGCAGGAGACCCAGCTTCAGGCCCTGGGCCAGGCAGGTTCCGTGGAGAAGGAAATGGCAACCCATTCCCATCTTCTTGCCTGGAAAATTCCATGAATAGAGGATCCTGGTGGGCTACAACCGTGGGGCCACAAAGAGTCGGACACAGCTGAGTGATAGCCAGCTTTGGCATTGAGCTTGACACAGGAGACACTGGGCACCCACACACCCAGGTGCTCTGCTGGTGGGGGATGACGGGAGGAGGCACGGGCTGGGAGCAGCGAGCGGTGGGGGCTGGCGAGCGGTGGCCCTTGAAGACGCACCACACGGGTTAATGCTCTGCCCTTGGGCTTGCAGATGACCACTCCCGGATCCGGCTGAAATCAGAGAACAGCCACAGCAGCTCTGACTACATCAACGCCAGCCCCATCGTGAGTACCAACCCTGCCACCCGCCAAGGCTGGGGGAAGGAGTAGGCAAGCCCAGCCCTGGGTCAAGAGCTGATAGCCAATCTCCACCTGGTAATTAGTCTCCACCAGGTAACTAGTCTCCACCAGGTAACTGCTTCCATCTGGCAATTAGTCTCCACCAGGTAACTCTCCACCCAGGAACTAGTCTCCTCCCGGGTAAATAGCCTCCAATCTGTAATTAGTTTCCACCTGGTAACTAGCCTCCTCCTCCAGGTTACTAGCTTCCACAATATAACTAGCCTCCACCTGGTAACTAACATCCACCCTGTAACTAGTCTCCACCTGGTAGCGAGCCTCCACCCTGTAACTAGCCTCCACCCTGAAACTAGTTTCTACCTGGTAACTAGTCTCCACCTGATAGCTAGTCTTCACCTGGTAACTAGCCTCCGCTGGTAACTAGTCTCCAGCTGGTAGCGAGCCTCCACCTGGTAGCGAGCCTCCACCCTGTAACTAGCCTCCACCAGGTTACTAGCCCCCGTCAGGTGCCAGGGCTGGTGTGCCGCCCCGGCCTGCTCTCGATGGCCCTTGTCCCCAGCATCCGGGGCAGCGGGGGCACGGTGCAGGGCGCAGGGCCTCGTCACCGCACAGCAACAGCGTCCTGCAAAGTTGCTGCTGGAGCCCATGACTCTGGGGAAATCCCTATTCCCCACTTGGGGGAAACAGGAAAAAACGGACCCAAACCTGGTGCATGTTAATGATGAAGGGCCTGGAGGTGGTGGAAACCAAGTTGGCTTTCTCTGGTTTTTCCAGTGGGCAGGGTCTTCACTTCCTGGGCTGGGGGTGCCACAGCCATGCCTCCCTGAGCAGCTGGTATCAGATGGGGGCCTGGGGGAGGGTCTCTGTCCTGGACACTCTGTGGCCAGCAGGCATTCCTGGCTTCTGGAGAGTCCCCCCACCCCCAGCCACAGCCGCTATTCCCACTGCTTCCTGCCCTGCACCCAGCGGCAGGGGGGCTTAGCAGGAAACTCTGGAGCGCCCCCCCAGCACAAGGGGAAGAGGGGCTGGAAGGGGGTCCTGAGGGCAGGAGGGAGTGTAGGTGGCGGGTGGTGAGATGAGCCTGCTAGCTACACTCAGAGTGCCGCGTCGGCAGCACTTGGACCCGCAGCAGAGCATGGGGAGTGGTGTGGGCTGAGTCCCCTTGGTCTCGGCGCTGGTCTTCGGGGAGGGTCAGGCCACCTCACTAAGTGCTCAGGTTGGCGTGCCGGATGCAGCCCGTCCTGGGGCTCTGATGACTGACGGTCTGGGAGTGTCGGTGGCAAGGGCAGGGCTGTCTCTGATTCCTGAGATAGCCTGGTGCGAGCCCCCAGCCACAGTCCCCGCTGTCCTCGGTGGCGCCCCTGGTGAGACAGCTCTTCGTCTGCCACGAGCAGGGCCGCCGACCGCAGACCCCTGTCACAGGCTTATTTCCGTGCCTCTATCACACACACCTTATTATCATGACGCCGGTGTACCGCGGGCCAGTCCCACTTCCTGACGCTTCACAACCACACAGCGGGAGCTCCGTGTAACACACGCGCTGTGAGAAGGGGATCTGCCGTGAGCACCCGCTGCACCCGCCCAAGCCCAGGCCCGTGTTTCTGGGACCATATTTAAGGAGTCACGCCTTCGTTTCTGGCCACGTAGACATCAAATGTTGGCTCCGTGTGTGCAGAGGCCTCACTGGAGCCCTTCAGTCAGTCTTCTCAGCAAACACTCTTGGTGAGTTTGGTATTTTTCATCAATTCTAATTCAGAAAGCCAAGCAAAAGCCCCATTGATTTCCCCATGTCTCCTCCGAGGAGGCTGGGGTTTGTGCCTGCCGGGTCTCAGTGATGGGCTGCAGAAGGGGGGAGCAGCCTTTGTCCTGTTGGGTCCTTCCCTGGAACGAACACGTAACAGGCCGGAGACATTCCTTCAAGTCCAAGAGACAGGAGTTCAGTGTGGGAGTGCCCAATTCTCCCTCTTGAATGGCTTCTGGCTTTCAGAAGTCTGGGCTACCTCAGGCTAGTTAGGACCGGTGGAGGATAAGGGGCTGGAGGCCACATCACCGCGCCCCCTTCTCTGAGCTGCCCAGCCCCCCACTCCTACACCCTCCCCACCTCTCTCTTGTTGGCAGAGATTTAGAACAGCCTCCCAGGCTGAAAGATGGGGCAGGGGCATGGGTCAGAAGGTGAGGTCAGGAGAGAGACGTGACTTTTCAGTGTCTTTTTATGTTTTATTTTGCCCCACAATTCTTTCTGTTCATATGACACCCCGTAAGTATGAGTTAGAAGAACTCCTCTACTCCTCTTCTCCCTGAAATGACTGACGGTCCCGTGACAACAAGCTTCCTGGCAGAGCTGAATGAGAAGCTTACGATTAGAGCCCAAGAGCCCCAGCTGTGCAGAACAATACTACAATAATTACACCCGTCATATTTGTACTTAGTCCTCATTAAAGTTCAGGGAAGCCATTAGTGCTAAATAATGTGCCATCGCTGCTTTGAAATCAGAGGTCACCAGAGTCTGTGGGAGTTCTGGGAGAGAAACCGTCAGCCACGTGGGGGCCTCGTCACCAGAGTCTGGGAATTCTGGGAGAGAAACCATCAGCCACGCGGGGGCCTAGTCACCGGAGTCTGGGAATTCTGGGAGAGAAACCGTCAGCCGCGCAGGAGCCTGGTCACCAGAGTCTGTAGGAATTCCGGGAGAGAAACTGTCAGCCACGAGGGAACCTGGTCACCAGAGTCTGTGGGAATTCTGGGAGAGAAATCGTCAGCCGCGCGGGGACCTGGTCACCAGAGTCTGTGGGAATTCTGGGAGAGAAACCGTCAGCCGCGCGGGGCCCTTATCACCAGAGTCTGTGGGAATTCTGGGGGAGAAACCGTCAGCCGCGCAGGGACCTGGTCACCAGAGTCTGGGAATTCTGGGAGAGAAACTGTCAGCCTCTCAGGAGCCTGGTCACCAGAGTCTGGGAATTCTGGGAGAGAAACCATCAGCCACGCGAGAGCCTGGTCACCAGAGTCTGTGGGAATTCTGGGAGAGAAATCGTCAGCCGCGCGGGGACCTGGTCACCAGAGTCTGTGGGAATTCTGGGAGAGAAACCGTCAGCCGCGCGGGGGCCTTATCACCAGAGTCTGTGGGAATTCTGGGGGAGAAACCGTCAGCCGCGCAGGGACCTGGTCACCAGAGTCTGGGAATTCTGGGAGAGAAACCGTCAGCCGCGCGGGGGCCTTATCACCAGAGTCTGTGGGAATTCTGGGGGAGAAACCGTCAGCCGCGCAGGGACCTGGTCACCAGAGTCTGGGAATTCTGGGAGAGAAACCGTCAGCCGCGCGGGGGCCTTATCACCAGAGTCTGGGAATTATTGGGGAGAAACCATCAGCCGCGCGGGAGCCTTATCACCAGAGTCTGGGAATTCTGGGAGAGAAACCGTCAGCCGCGCAGGAGCCTGGTCACCAGAGTCTGGGAATTCTGGGAGAGAAACTGTCAGCCGCTCAGGAGCCTGGTCACCAGAGTCTGTGGGAATTCTGGGAGAGAAACTGTCAGCTGCTCAGGAGCCTGGTCACCAGAGTCTGGGAATTCTGGGAGAGAAACCGTCAGCCGCGCAGGGACCTGGTCACCAGAGTCTGGGAATTCTTGGGAGAGAAACCGTCAGCCACGCCGGAGCCTGGTCACCAGAGTCTGGGAATTCTGGCAGAGAAACTGTCAGCCGCGCAGGAGCCTTGTCACCAGAGTCTGGGAATTCTGGGAGAGAAACTGTCAGCCGCGCAGGGACCTGGTCACCAGAGTCTGGGAATTCTGGGGGAGAAACCGTCAGCCGCGCGGGGGCCTTATCACCAGAGTCTGGGAATTCTGGGAGAGAAACTGTCAGCTGCGCGGGAGCCTGGTCACTATCAGGCGTGGACTAAGGATATTGTTACCACTATTGTGACAGCACACACATTCCTCACCAGGGGCAAGTCTGAACATCTCAGTGACACTTGAAATTAAACTTACTCTTCACTCCTCTCTTTATTAATAAAGGGGGAGAATTGCTTGATTTTTAAACTCAGTTCATTTAACAAATTTAAGTAGTACAGATTGACTCTTCAGAAAATAAGTGCTCAGATGCACTGAACATCATGATAAATTGTCCAAATAGGGGGAACAATTCCTTGGTTTTCAGATTTATAAGCGAACATCCATATATTTATCATTATAGTTGGCATGCGTACATGCTAAGTTACTTCATTCGTGTCTAACTCTTTGCGGCCCCCTGGACTGTAGCCCGGCAGGCTCCTCTGTCCATGGGATTCTCCAGGCGGGAATCCTGGAGCCGGTTGCCATGCCCTCCTCCAGGGGAGCTTCCCGACCCAGGGGTCAACCCTGCGTCTCGTACATCTCCTGCACTGGCAGGTGAGCTCTTTACTACTAGCGCCACTTGGGAAGCCCAATTATAGTTTATATCCATCATTTTGCTTAAATCTCAACTCGTAAGAATATTAAAATAATTCAAGTCCATAAGCCACACTTTCTCCCACTGATTTTACTACAGTTTCCCAGCAAACTCTCACCATACAACTTGGTATATGGAAAAGTGGCTTGAAAACTCTGCCTGATAGGGTCTAGTTTTTAGAAACCATGTGTGAAATTTGCTTTGCATATTATGAAAAGCAAGTATAAGTGGTCCGGGGGCAGAACCAACGTTGTGCTCACCTGCACACCAGCCCGCAGCCTCGCCCCATGTCACTCTTCAAGGCTTCAGAACATGGGTGCCCTGGTCTTAGCATACTGAAGGCTTAACTTTTAAGATGAGTTTTGTTTGGAACATCAGGGAAATATTGGTAGTTTCCTGATGCAGATTAGAGCTAGTCGCTCTATTATAACTCCCCTTCTACAGCTTGAACCAAATCTCTAGGGATATACCTTGCAGGCACCCTAGTTCAGGTTATGTCTTTTTTCATACTGGCGAATAGTTGATTAATAACGCTGTCTTAGTTTGAGGCATGTGGCAAAGTGATTCAGTTAAGCATATACATGTATCTCAGTCCAGCTCAGTCTTGTCCGACTCTGCAACCCCATGGACTGTAGCACGCCAGGCTTCCTTGTCCATCACCAGCTCCCGGAGCCTACTCAAACTCATGTCCATTACATTGGTGATGACATCCAACCATCTCATCCTTTGTCGTCCCCTTCTCCTCCTGCCTTCAGTCTTTCCCAGCATCAGAGTCTTTTCCAATGAGTCAGCTCTTTGCATCAGGTGGCCATAGTACTGGAGCTTCAGCTTCAGCATTAGTCCTTTCAATGAATATTTAGGACTGATTTCCCTTAGGATTGACTGGTTGGACCTCCTCGCAGTCCAAGGGACTCTCAGGAGTCTTCTCCACACCACAGGTCAAAAGCATGAATTCTTCGGCACTCAGCTTTCTTTAGAGTCCAACTCTCTCATCCATACATGACTACTGGAAAAACCACAGCCTTGACTAGATGGACCTTTGTTAGTAAAGGAATGTCTCAATCTAAAAGAATCTTTTTCAAGTTCTTTTCCCATTTAGGTTATTGCAGAGTACTGAGCAGAGTTCCTTGTGCTACATAGGAGGTCCTTGTTGGTTATCCAGGTGGCATCTTCATGAGACTCAACCCAAACTTTAGGGGTCTACTTTTTCTGAAAAACATCCCAGAATCCCAGAGCTAAAGGACCCGTAGAGACCACATCCCACTTCTCCAGCCCCTCCCACCCCATTTTACAGACACTGAGATGGAAGCCAAAGAGCCTGACTTTGCCCACGGTCCTGGCGCTTTGTGTGACCTCAGCGATCACACAGATGAAAGTGCGCTACGAAGAACTGAGGAGGAAGGGGAACGATCACCTTGGCATCAGCGGAAGCCGACGCTCATCCCCACCAGGAGTGCCGGTGGAGCCGCCCTCACCCACCTGCTGGGGCGGCAGCCAGCGTGCCTGCGCGAGGAGGCGTGTTCCCAGAAACTGCTGATTTCCTCTAGTCACCACACCTATCCTGCCCTGCAGGTCTCAAGTGTGCTGAGACTTCCGCTGTTCAGTTAAATGTCTGCTTTACTTTCATTCAGTCACAGCTGCACAAAACTGGACAGAGGCTGCCGTGTACGAGCAAGGCCTCATCTCTGCTATACGCACAGAACGTGCGCGGAATGAGGTGATGGCGCTTGTCTTCCGAACGACTGTTGAGCTGGTGGCACAGGTCGCCACTCTGTAATCATCACTGCCTTCCGAGCAGCAGCCACGTGATACAGTCAAGGGGGAGGGGAGTGACACAGGCCATCTCGCACCCCCTGCCCCCAACCCCGCGTCCTCCCATCTCCAGCTCAGGCTGATGGCAACAGAGTGACATGGAGACCTCTCCCCACAGGAGGCCTTATTTACCTCCCGAAACCCTGATCCGATGTTTGCTTTCAATCACATATTTCTCACTATGAAAGCAGCTAAATATGCTGGGTTGTACATGCAAAGGATTTTAAAATGCGTTGCTCTCTGAATTGCTTTGGGCAAAAAAGCACATTTGAAAAGGAGGTGGGGTTATACTTTTCATGCAGAACTATTTGCAAGGAAGAGATAGGGTCCCTGTAAATAGCTGTCACCCCCAACAAATGCATATTTTAAACATCAAAACTCCTTATTTCTGCCAAGCACGTTCCCACTGAAACATTTTAATTGGGGCTTTCAGCAAGAGTAACGTAATTTTACCTGTATTGTGTGTTGTTGTGAATTTCCAGTTTTAATTACGAATCACTAAATTAGATGCACAGAAAGCGTGTTTTTCCTGCCCCCCCCCCCACCCCTTAGCTAGCG
>SJXQ01003558.1:904734-921594 GCA_006408695.1 Aepyceros melampus
CGACCCTGTGATCAGACCCCACCCTGTGGTCCACAGTGCTTCTTGCTGCCCCACAGGCTGTGAAGTGAGGGGGCCGTGAGTGGGCAGGTGAGTCTCTGTAGAAGAAAGAGAGGCCATCGGCGGTGGGGACACTGTGCTCAGGGCCAGCCCCTGCTGTGAGGACCTCAGGGTGCATCCTCTCCAGGCACAGAAGGCATGTCCCACACCCTCCAGCTGTGCGTGTGTGCACGTGTGCAAGGCTAGAGCCAGGCTAGATCGGGATGAGGACTTCTCAGGGGGCCGTGGTTTCCGCACAGGGAGGGGGGCAGGTCTGCCACCTGCCGGGGGCCAGGCTCGCTTGTGAGCACCGGGCAACTGGGGGCCTGGGGGCAGCTTTCTCAGAGAACAGCGCCTCGGGGCTGTGAGCAGGGAAGACGAGTCCTGGGCACAGGCTGCCGGCGCTGAGCCGCCCGGTCGGGCATCATCCACCCATCCTAGAGCTGCTCCGGCCCCCAGTCCCCCAGCCCCTCGCCACCGTCCCAGGAGCCCTGTCTGCCATTCCCCCTGTATTTTCAGACCGTCAACTGGTTCAGGCACGTGAGCACTGTCCACGCGCGTGGACCCTGCAGTCGGCCGAGGGGTGCCTGAGCTCAGCCCGGGGCCTCTCGGGGCTGAGACTGGTGGCCAGCCCTGCTCACCAGGAGCTGAGGGGCAGGGAAGACACGCTAGAATTTCCAGCCTTGCCCTCCCTGCTTGACAGACTTTTTGGTGACTTTCAGATGATGCAATCAGAGGCTGGGGAGCTGGGCCTCGACCCCCAGGTACAGGCGCTGAAGGCAGCTGGAATTCAGCTGGTGCCCAATTAGTACGAACACTTATTAACATTTTACCAAGAAAAAGCCCACCTATTGCTTTCTATTTCCCACTGTCTGCAAGCACATTCTACTAGAAGTCTTCACTGGGGCAATGTACTTTCTTTTCCAAGCAGTGGGGCTTGGTTTAACTAAAGAACTTAAGCTCCTCAGCACCCATCTGTCACCGCTCTTAGGATGGACGAAGAGAGACCCGAGTGGAGGGCTGTGGGAGGTCCCAAGAACCTAAGCGTTTTCCTCCAGGACTTAGGATGAGAACGGCAGTGACGAGCTCCACGACTGACCAGTGCACCCGGGCGGTGGTGGGTCCAGCAGATGGTGGGGCAGGGGGCAGCCCCTGCCCCCGCCTCCACAGGTCAGCTAGGGGTGACCCCTTTATAGCGAGTAGCACCAAGCCCCCAGGAGCCAAGCCTGCAGCAGCCAGAGGTGACCCCTTGCAGACACCCAGCAGCCCCCGTCTGCAGGACGCCCAGTCAAATCATACCCCCTGGCTAACATCACATCAGGGCTTGTGGCTTCTGGTGGTCCTAAGAGGCGGGACCCAGAGTAGGCGGAGGTCCCCAGTCCCTGTCCCCCATGATGCCCACGCAGTCACTTCCTCTGTTCATCCTACACAAGCCCTGGGCAACGAGTGATGAGAGAGGAGGGCTTGCAGAGGTACCAGTTCTGGACTATTAAGAGGCTGTGGATGGAGCAATGGACTCAGGGGCCCTGTTAACTCACAGACTGACTGATCCTCGAGCACAGTATCTAATCGGCTGTCCAGTTGCTCAGTCATGTCTGTTCTCTGCAACTCCATGGACTACAGCGCGCCAGGCTTCCCTGTCCTTCACCATCTCCCAGGGTTAGTTCAAACTCATGTCCATTGAGTCTGTGATGCCATCCAACCATCTCATCCTCTGTCGTCTCCTTTTCCTCCTGCCCTCAGTCTTTCCCAGCATCAGGGTCTTTTCCAGTTAGTCCGCTCTTTGTATCAGGTGGCCAAAGTATTAGAGCTTCAGCTTTAACCCCAGTCTGTCCAGTGAATATTCAGGACTGATTTCCTTTAGGATTGACTGGTTGGATCTCCTTGTAGTCCAAGGGACTCTCAAGAGTCTTCTCCAGCAATGCAGCTTGAAAGCATCCATTCTTTGGGTCCCAAGCTTCTTTATGGTCCAGGTCTCACATCCATACACAAAACCATAGCTATACAGACTTTTGTCAGCAAAGTAATGTCTCTGCTTTTTAATATTCTATTTAGGTTGCTCATAGCTTTTCTTCCAAGGACAAGCATCTTTTAATTTCATAGCTGCAGTCACCATCTGCAGTGATTTTGGAGCCCAAGAGAAGAAAGTCTGCCACTGTTTCCATTGTTTCCCCATCTATTTGCCATGAAGTGATGGGACCAGATGCCATGATCTTCGTTTTCTGAATGTTGAGCTTTAAGCCAACTTTTTCACTCTCCTCTTTCACTTTCATCCAGAGGCTCTTTAGTTCTTCTTCACTTTCTGCCATAAGGGTGGTGTCATCTGCGTATCCGAGGTTATCGATATTTCTCCCGGCAATCTTGATTCCAGCTTGTGCTTCATCCAGGCTGGCATTTCGAGTGATGTACTCTGCATATAAATTAAATAAGCAGGATTATCTGATTAAATTAAAGCACTACAGGAATTGAAGACAGTGAGTTTCCTGAGAAAAACCTGATCTTTTGTTTCTGTGTTCTAACATCAGAAGCATTTTAACCACAGGCCCTAGATTTTCCAGGATGTTTTTCTTCAAACATTTATTCTGATTGAATTTTATGCACATGAATTCACAAATCTTTATAGATAAAAGGGAACTTTTGTCAGATCATCTTACATCAAGGTGGGATTTGGGAACCGGGCCCTGCGTGGTCGGGCATGGTGCGCTTGGCACCCGGCTATGCGTGTGTCCTCCCACCAGGCACACAGGTCAGAGCTCAGGCTCGCGTGAAAAGCACAGCCTGGGCCTTGATTTTCATGGCGCTCAGCCGAGAACACCCTGCTTCTGTGCGTGCCGTCAGCTCCGTCATCCGCCTCTCCTTTCCTCTTTCTTTCTTTCTTTGATTTTTTCTTCTTCTTCTTCCTCCTCCTTCTTCCCCTGGTTCACAAGTGGTTCTGATGCGTCTATGTCAGGTCCCGATTTTTAAACGATGACAGCCTGAGTGGCGCTTTTACCTGAGAAGCCAATGTGTGTATTAAATGTGAAACGTGAACACAGTTCAGGGGCTGTAAGCGCTTCTAAGTGACAACACGCCCGGGCTCAGGTGACTTCCCACACAGTCGAGTGCCTGACAGATAGCTCTGCGGCAGCTGCATGAGGCTCAGGTGAACGGGCAGCTTGGTTTGCGCGTGGCCTCGCTGTGGAAATGCTTGAGTGGCACGCACGAGCCACCTCGCCTCTGCTCACAGAGAAGCAGGCCGTTCTGTCTTTGCAAAAGGATGCATGCTGGATTCCAGGGAACGGGCAAGTGGTTCTATGCAGATGGTTCTCCTTCCTGCCTGGGCACAAACACTGCTGGTGGGAAAGCACCCAGAGGGGCCTGCTACAGTTTATCAGCATCGGGACTGACTTGAGCTCAGGTCAGATTTTTTTTAAGATGTATTTATTTGCTTATTTATTTCTGGATGCTCCGGGTCTTCGTTGCCTCACTCAGGCTTTCTCTGGTTGTGACGAACAAGAACTACCCTCCAGTTTGGGGGCACAGGCTGTCACTGTGGCGACTTCCCTTGTTGCGGGCATAGGCTCAGGAGCTGTGGGCACAAGCTCAGTGGCTCCATGGTATGTGGGATCCTCTGGACCAGGGATTGAACCCGTGTCCCCTAGGGTTGGCAGGCCGGCTGTTAACCACTGGACCACCAGGGAAGCCCTGGGTCCGATCTTAATGTCTGCAAGACTCCTTCCTCCCTGCTCAGCCTTTCCTGGGGGTCAGGATTAAGTATTGGCTTTGCTCCCATTACTTCAGGGTTTTATCTGCGAAGGAGGCCCACGCTGACGGCTTTGTTTACAGAGAAACAAACCAGGTGGGTTTGTGCTATGGGTCCTGCATCAAGACATAACGAAGACTTCATCACCTTCGCTCACATTCAGCTTGATTGCCACTTGCCTCACTCACAGCTTGGCTCAGGGACAGTGACTGTGCAGCTGAAACAGACCAGAGGCTGGGAAGACTTCAGAGCACACTTCTTACGACCGTCCTCTGGACAGAGTGAGAAAGGGACTGGGGGTCTGCTCTGCAGATGGTGCTCAGACCTGCTGTTTCCTCTTCTTCAATCAATTTCAGAGTGTGTGGCTCCAGCTGATTGACATAAAATGTGTTCTCAGACCTCTTTGTCAGCGTCCTCACTGCCGGGCTTAAGCTGATCTCTTCTCCACCTATGAAAAGAAGTTGGCAGCAGAAATGAATCGCGCATCAGGGATGGAGGGGCACACTCAGCCTGCTCTGGAGAAGAGCCGTCTCCACTTCTCGTAGTGGCTGCTGCAGCAGGCTTGCAAAGGCACATGGGCTTTCAAGAGGCACGCGTCTGCACCGAACAGGTCCTGGGAGGACGCTGCCAGGCGAGCCTTTGATAGCGCTTTCTTTGAGTTCTCTTTTCAGAGAGGCAGTCAAATGGTCTCTTTTTAAAATATGTATTGTTTTCAACTAAGCATCAACTATAATAAAGCCTGGCGCCAGATGCCTTGGAGGTAGAGCTGGCAGCCAGACGGGCTGCCGTCTTCAAGGAGCTGACAGTCTGGTGGAAGAAAGCCGTGCCCACACAGGCGAGAGCAGAACAAGGTGGAGGGGCTTCACAGGACATGTGGGGAAGCGGCGCGCGTGCCCCGGAGGGACCGGAGCTCTTCACAGAGCCCACGGCCCCGGGCTTGAGCTGTCCACGCGGACCACCTGCCTTTAATCAGGCCTTGTGCGCTCCGAAGGAGCTTCTTTTTTCGCTAAGCTCTTGGTACTTGAGAAAGACTTCGGGTGAAGAGAGTCTACAGCTTCCTTCCGTCTGGTGAAATTCGATGAATAAAAGGTGTGAACGGACATGTCCCGACTCCTGTGGACGATTCGGGGGCTGGCATAGAGGCTGGGCCTCGGTGAGCGTGTTCATTTCCTGGGCTGCTGGGACAGATCTCCCTCAGCGGAGCGGCTGAGAGCTGCAGAAGCGTGCTCCCTCTCAATTCCAGAGGCCGAGTCCAACCCCGGTGCCTGCAGGGCTGTCCTCCCGGCCCCAAAGCACCGAGACGAGGCTCCTTCTTGCTCGCGGGGCCGCGCGTTCCGGCAGCATCTCTGCAGCGCCACCCTTGTGCTCACCTGGCGCCTCCCTCCTTTGTGCTCAATTAGGCCCCACCCTGATGCACCGGAACCTCGTCTTCTTATGCCGGTGACATCTGCAGAGACCCTCTTTGCAAATCAGGCCGCAGTCATTGGCGCAGGGGTTAAGACGCCAGCGTGTCATTTCAGGGACAAAGTCCAGCCCATAGCCAAGAGCAGCACAGCGCTTCTTCTTTAACCAACAGCTGGTAAACTTGCTGTTACTGTTTAGTCGCTCAGTCGTGTCTGACTCTGTGACCCCGTGGACTGTGGCTCAGCAGGCCCCTCTGTCCATGGGCATCTCCAGGCCAGAATACAGGAGTAGGTCACCATTTCCTCCTCCAGGGGACCTTCCCAACCCAGGGATTGAACCCACCTGTCCTGCGTCTCCGCGCTACAGGCAGACTCTTTACCACTGACTCACCTGGGAAGCTTACTCATTTGGATGAAACAGCCACCAAAGTGTGTGTTCCGCAGCACGCGCGCCCAGGTCTGAACTGCTGCGTAGCCTCTCCACGTGCCCAGGTCTGGTGGCCGTGAACGGGCTCCCGTGTTCGGCTGTGTCAGCTGTGTTACCATCATGTGCCCCTTCCCTGGGTGGTCTCTGAGTGCCACAGAGGGGCTGGGGACGTGGGTTGTTGCCGGTGTGTTTTATGACAGCCCAGGACCCCTGAGGCGGTGCTGCTGGTTAAGAATCTGCCTGCCAGTGCAGGAGACGTAAGAGATATGGGTTCAGTCCCTGGGTTGGGAAGGATGCCCTGGGGAAGGGAACGGCACCCCACTCCGGTGCTCTCGCCTGGAGAATCCCATGGACAGAGGGGCCTGGTGGGCTGCAGTCCAGGGGTCACACAGAGTCAGACACGACTGAGCATCTGAGCGCAGCCCAGGGCCCGCGAGCCGCCGCCCCGACGCCCGTGACACGCCCGCCGGCCGCCACCAGGGCTCCGTCACTCACCGCCACCGCCCGCCAGGTGACAGCGTGGGTGCAGGGCGGCCTTCCACAGCCGGTGCCGGGCGTCTGAGGAGACACTCAGGAGGCGTTTCTGGTCATTCTCCAAGCACAGCACCGGGACCTGTCCTTGGGATCCCCGCCCGAGATCATGTTTCAGCCGACCCAGGGCCGGCAGTGTCTGCCTCCTGTTGGGAGAAGAAACCCACTTTTTGCCCGTGAAAGCTGTTACGGCCCGATCCCTCTCCCCCCGCCGTGGCCTGGGGTGTCCTGACCTGTGTTAGGTCCCCAGTAAACGTGCCGCGTGCTCCGGGAGACGACACGGTGCTGTCTGAGCCCTAACCAAACGGGAAGTGTAGAAAGTGCCGTTTCTGGTATCAGCCATCCGCGGGAAGTGTAGAAAGTGCCGTTTCTGGTATCAGCCATCCGCGGGAAGTGTAGAAAGTGCCGTTTCTGGTATCAACCATCCGCTCTTCGGCTCAGCAAAGCCGCTGCTTCAGGGGACCGCAGCAGGATCAAGGAGGACTCCAGGCTGCTGCCTGCTTCCTTGAAGAGAGCACTGGAGGTATCTCAAAGACTGGGCATAGAAGTCGTGCCTTTCTCTTGCCGGGCACGACCCTGTGAAACTGACCCGGAAGGAGTACGATCTCCCGTCCAAAAACGGACCCTACTTGACCAGGACTTTCACAGACCCCATGTTCCCTCCAAAACCCACCGTGGATTCCCCGGTGTGCCCTGAAGTCCAGCCCTGCAAGCAGGGCACCACAGTGGGAGGTGGGCAGGGAGTGGGTGCCCGAGCGGGTGAGACAGCTTCGATTTAGTCACTCCCTCTCTGCTTCCACACAGTGGCCTAAACAGAAGCATTATCCCCTGGGGTGCTTTCAGAGTTGTTTTTGGAGTTGTTGGTCTAAATTGTTCCATTTGGATTCACTGTCAACCACACCTTCAGAGAGGCCTGAGCATCCCTGGACGGAAGGAACCTTGGTGGGGAGGGCTTCCTGATTCCACATTCGGGGGCACAGCAGCGCCTCAGCGATTGGTTTATGGCCCGGATCATTGTGTTTTTATTACACTCATAAAACCTGTGTTTCTCCTCATTTTCCTAATGGCTTCAGTGAGCCTCTGTACCTTCTCCGGGCACATTAAGCCACGGCGTGCGAGAAGGACCGATTAGGGCCAGTCTGGGAGCTGGCAAAGCTTAGAGCAGGGCGTCCCCTTGAAGTGCTGGATTTGCACTGAAGAAGAGGGAAGCGTGTGGGCTTGAGTGTAATTCATATTTGTGTGGGCTTTTTTGTAAACATTGCAGCAAGTCCCATTAAATTCCACCGCAGATGATACACCAAGAGGGGCCTTAAGAATCTCAGCTGTTTCTATCACAGGGGTGGGGGTGAACCAATATTAAAAGAGACAGCATCGTGCACACATCTGATTTCCAGAATGTAATTTAAAGGGGAACTCAGTACCGAGAACATGAAGAGAAAGCATTTTATATCCGAGTTATGTGGATTTTATAAACTACAAGATCTTAATCAGATTGTTAAATCTATGTTTTAAAGAAATGGAAGCTCTGATACCAACTTCACGTCTAGATGCAGTTGTTTATAAAGACTTCTGAGAAGTTAGTGTAACCAGCACAGGGGACGTGGAGACTTTGTCCTGCATTTAACGTACCAGCAGGTCCTCAGGCTACTCGGGGACCCCTTGGAATCAGTGAGTTGAGCGACTGAGCTCCAAGTCCACGGCCGCCGGCTGTGACAGGTGTCTGACAAGAAGCTGCGTTGGAGGGCCTGCGTGTCCTCACGGGTCTGGTGTTCAAATGTGGGTCCGTTTGCTTGCGCGTCCTGGAGCTGGTGTAGGGGCTGCGGTGGACAACCGTCAGTTCAGGATGCCCTCTCCTTTGGGCGGAGCTGCTGTATTTTCGTAGAAGTGGGCACACACTCTCTGTAACACACGCGGGCAGAAATCTTCCAGAGTCGGCTTCAGGTGGGACGGCAGCTCCACAAAGCAGACCACTTCTCTGGTCCCGCGGTGGTGACGAGCACACAAGTGTGCCCGTGATTTCCCCCCGTGTCCCTCGGAACAGCGGCATGTCTGAGCTGGCAGGCTGCCCGCCTGGGGCCCAACACTCGGATGTACGGTGGCCTGTTTGTGGCGCATCAGAGACCAGCATGGAGGACCCGTGGCTGAGCGGAGCAGGGAACCCAGGGGTTGTTAAGGCGTGGAACGGGTTTACTACTCCTGTTTGCAATGTTTCCTGGAACATGCAGACTGTGGGCCCCTGTGCTCAGCTGCAAAGACAGAGCTCACCACCTAAGGAACCAGCTTCCCGGGGACGGGCCGCGTGCTCCGTGTGTCTGGGGCGCTGACTCCGCGCGTGGCAGGGCTCGGCGCCTCACTCGCCTCTCGGTCCGCAGATGGTGTGGGAGAGCGGCTGCGTGGTCGTTGTCATGCTGACCCCCCTCTCGGAGAACGGCGTCCGGCAGTGCTACCACTACTGGCCCGACGAGGGCTCCAACCTCTACCACATCTACGAGGTACTTCCCAGGGTGCCTGCCAGGCCGTGGGCAGGGGGCCGTGGCAGCTGTGGGCGGGCCCGTCCTGGGCAGACACCGGGCCGCCATCCCTGGAAGCCCCAGGAGGTTTGCCCAGCCCTGCGGTCAGCAGACCCTGCAGACAGCCATGCCACCAGAACTCTGCCAGAAAGAGCGTGGTTTCCATTTTTAAATTCCATGAATCCAAATTCAGACAGAAAGCACCCAAGAAAGGACTCACGGGGCCTGTTTTCAGGAAGCAGCCCCTGCTGACCCTAGTTCTTCGCTGCCCGCCTGCGCCGGCTCCCGCTGTTTCCCAGGCCCTGTGTCCGTCACGCCCACTCAGCCTTTTGATTCGCGGGTCCCCTGCTGGCCAGCTCCTTTCCTTGGCTGGCTTTTTGCCCACATCAAGAAGGAGGTAAATAACCTTGGGCAGTTAAACCAATACCAGAGTGTGCCCTTCGACTTTGCTTCCCATTAAAATCCATCAGAACACCAGAGTCCCTCAGGAGGGCTCACCTCAGATGCCTGGGTGTTCCTCTCTAAGCTGGCCATAGTTTTGGGGTCCCTGCCCTGGGCTCCCAGCGCTAAGGGGCTGGCAGCATCTATACAAGCCTCTCGGTTTCATCTTTTGCAGCTGGGTGGGGCCTCTCTTAGGAAAGGCCAGTGAGAATAGAACCCCGTTTGAGTTTTTGTCCGAAAGTATAATTTTTTTCTGGTGATTTTTTTGGAGATTTGTCTGGCTTGGAAAAGACAGAAAGCGGGCTCGTTCCGATTGTAACGCTTTTTCCCCCATAATTTGACTATTTTGCCCCTGAGTGACATGTAGAAAAAAAAGCACAAAGTGACCTTTCGCATAAACCGTGTTGAACTTGGGAAGCTGGACAGGCCCCCGCCTGCCGCATGCCGTCCGCCCTCAGGGTCCCCATGAACTTGGGAAGCTGGACAGGCCCCCCACCTGCCGCGTGCAGTCTGCCCTCAGGGTCCCCATGAACTTGGGAAGCTGGACAGGCCCCCCGCCTGCCGCGTGCCGTCCGCCCTCAGGGTCCCCATGAACTTGGGAAGCTGGACAGGCCCCCCGCCTGCCGCGTGCCGTCTGCCCTCAGGGTCCCCAGCCCTCTCCCCACAGAGTGGCTCGGTGCTCGGGGAGCCGGGCCCCCGGCCGACGCGCTCTCTGCCCCCCCTGCCCTGTCCGCTGCCCCCACCCAGGTGCATCTGGTCTCTGAGCACATCTGGTGCGAGGATTTCCTCGTGAGGAGCTTCTACCTGAAGAACCTGCAGACGAGCGAGACACGCACGGTGACGCAGTTCCACTTCCTGAGCTGGTATGACCAGGGGGTGCCTTCCTCCACCAGGTCCCTCCTGGATTTCCGCAGGTAAGGCCCGCGGCCCGCCAGTGGCGTAGCGCACCCGGGTTGCCCCTGGACAGAGGGTGCGTCTGGGTCCGAGGGGCTGTTTGCTGTAAGACATGCCGTCTGTCTCATGCTTGTATGTCACAGGTACATCCGTGGTACCTGCAGTGGCGAGGAGGGAGATTGTCATGACTCACATGTTGGTTGTAAGGCGCCTGTAGCTTTAGAGGTGTTAGATACTAGGGGGGCTCAGTATCTTAGAATTGTGGAAATGTGGTCATGGCTATCAATAAGATTCTTCACTTGGGGGAGAATTCCTGGGGTTCGTATTTCACAAGGTATAGATGAATACAGCCCAGAGTTTTGGCTACTTGGCTGCTTAGAGATGGTGGTGAGATGAGGCCCAGATGGACTAGCTAATGGGTGACCTTGGATAAACGCCTGGCTTGGGGTCACACATAACCCTGTGTCTGTGGTGCAGTTTCGAAACTGTTTTAAACATCTAAAAAGAAAATGAAGATGTTGAGGGCTACCCAGAACTGTACTCTACGCTCCCTGGAACCTCCCTTACCTGTAACTGATTGGAAGTAGGCTTCCAGTAAATCTTCAAAACAAGAAATTGGAGTCAAGACAGAACACGCTTTAACGCACCTGAATTGCACGTGATCAGAACTGACTTGTGTCTGGACGGCCCACAGACACGTACCTCCTGGGAAGTCAGAATGGCAACCGCTGTTGCTGTCAAGGTGGAGTTTCCAGAGTAAAGCTGGGTTTCTTGAATTTGGGGCACAGATTCTGAAGGTTACTTTGATACTACTTCTCTTCCTTTTAGTCCACTTTGGAAAAACAAAACAGAGTTTGTTTTCTTTTTTTTATTGGATAACCCTTTGTATCAAATAGCACGTGAAACAGCTCCCGGAGAGACACTTGCTTGGCATCACACCCGTCACCCTCAGTCCGACCCCAGGGAGGCAGGGGGCGCATGGCACACACCCAGACGTGCCTCCCACCCCCACCCATCCCAGTTGCCTGGTCATCTTTTACATTTTCTTAATACAAATTTATTTCTAAAAACCTTGCTTAGAGCCCGTTTCTTGACAGAATCTTCACAAAGCAGTCAGTACTGGCAGAACGGCTGCAGCTGCACAGACGGCCACCCCTGTGCTCGACCGGGGTACTTGCTCATATGTGCACATGGGCGTGTTTCTAGCTCCACATCCCTGTGTGGAATCAGACAATCCACAACCCCCCCTCTGTGTGTGCAGTCCGTCAGGAAGACAGATCTGATTCCCCCTGCTTCCCCTTCTCCAGAGTCCCAGGAGACAGGGCCCAAGAAGGTTTCGGGAAATGAGATGCATACGGGCCCGCAGGCCCATCTCGCTGGAGAATGCTGGCCCGCCCTCAACCACAGTTGGGGCTCTCACGTGGCCCCAGGCCTTGGTCCCGTCACATCCTCAGGGCACGTGGCGCTCACACGCGGTCGCTGCTCTGTGACTCTCTGTCCGGCAGAGGAGACGGCTGGGAAGACTCTGGTCACTGCCGGGCAGCGGGCCGCGTGGCCCCTCTGAGCAATAGGCCCAGCTCATTCCGTCTCTGGCCGAGTGCCTTCGTCAGAGACCGAGATGTGTAATTAAATATTTCTGGCGCCCAGAGGGAGCACATTTACACTTTAAAGAGAAACTGCTAAGCTAAGAGATAATTAGCATCACACGCGAGGGCTTTGCTCTAGAAGAACTCTCTCTGTCTCTGTCTCTCTCTCAGCTGTGTGCACTGACGTTCACTAATGCTGCTCTCTGTAAAAACGGACAACCCTTACTTTGCCAGCTAATTAACGGTGGCCAGTGTCATTTTTGTGATGTTGCAGCTAGTAATATGAGCCCAGTTGCATAGTCACAAAAGTGATCATTGGAAACTGTGACAGTTCTGCAGGGACAGTGTGGGAAGCCCCCTTTCTGAGCCTCTCACGCCCTCTGGCCTTTGCTTGCTGGTGGTTGCATGGCGGTTCCCTCTCACGCAGTGACCCACGGGTCGGTTTGTATCACTAACCATTCTCTCTCGGCGAATTCCTCCTGTTGCAGTATGCGCGGTAGCCACTTTTCTCAATGTTTGGCCTCTTGCTGACTGACGATTTGTTCCAGTAAAGTAAACCAGACAGCCGTGCGTTGCTCCTCTCCATGAATAACCCGCGTCTCCGTCTCGGGTCGACCAGATGGACGCTGTGTGGACTCTGTGCTGCTTCTGCTTTGCCCTTTGTGATGCTTTGTGTGGCAATAACACAAGTGCCTGGTTCTCTGTGATAAACTTCTCCACCGCAGCAGCACCCTGGACCTCACTGCTCGCCTCCATGGTTGCTCATGGCTGTCGACAAGTAGGGTTAGCACAGGGCGGGGCTGGCGTGGATGTCAAACTGCAGTGAGACCTCCCTGGGGGCCCCTCACGAGCAGCGGGTCACAACACGAGTGCAAGAATGACACTTTGGACAGGTGCCGCAGGAGAGGCCGGGACTGCAGGCACGGGAAGCCAGCGCAGCCAGGAACCCGCGCCTCCGCGGCGACTCTTAGCCAGGGCGGCGACGCTCACTGCGTTCTGCCAAAGGGCAGCCTGACCAGCCGCACAGGAACACCGCTGGTCTGCCAACTCCTTATGTGGTTCTTGGCCAAACCAGCACAGTTTAAAGAAGACTGTCTGCTTGTTCTGTTTATTTCTCTTCTAATGGACCCATTTGTGCTTGGTCCCATCAGAAAAAAAAGATGAGCAAAACTGGGTCACTGACCGAAAGTTGGGTCTAGCCCTTAGAAACACAGGCAGGACCTTCAGGCAGGAAATCTAAGTGGAGGGGCCACACATTAGAGACGTGGACGCTGAGAGGCGTCCAGGATGACGTGCCCTCTGAAGGCACCTGGCCTGTAGCAGCAAGCTGCCCCAACTCCCGGCTCTGCACACACACACACACACACAGTGCGTGCATCACGCCTGGACACACGCCTGTGCACACGCACACACGACCTGTATGGGGCTGGCGGGCTCCCCGCCGCTCACACTTGAGGCACGTCCTCGGGGTCTGGCATCTGTTTTGTCGGAGCTGAAGCTCCCGTTGCCTTGACAACGTGAGTCGGGAAAGGGAGGTTTAGAAGGAGGAGCAGGCGGGTCTGTTTTCCAATCCCTTTCATCCTCAGAGGGCCGAGCACTTTCCAGGGACCCCACGCCCGTGTGCCCTCAGCTCTGAGCCATTGCATTCCCTCTGCCCCAAGCCTTGGCCCAGCTGCCAGCCCAAGCAGGAAGCCACTGCAGCAGCGGCGATGACAGCCTCGGGGAGCAGCCTGTGGGCCCGGGTCCTCCCCCCAGCTGGAGGGCTGGGCCAGGTGTGACCACCTCCGGGCCCGTCCTACCGGGACTGCACGGCCAGGCCCGCCGGCCCTCCTGCTGGTCAAGAGGGTGGAGCCTCCCTTAGAGGCGCCCGTTCGTTCAGTCCACAGCATAAGTGGGAGCTCAGCCCAACTCCGATGTCTGGGCATTAGCATCGTTGTACGTGATGCTGGAATACCGCTCAGCTCCTCCGTCAGACACCCCCTGGGCTTCCTCCCAGCCCCACACCCTCCCAGGCTGTCATGGCAAAAGGACCTGCTGATTGAACGGCCACGTTCAGCTATCTCCGTGCTGAGCGGACAAGCCTTAGCAGAGAAATGTGACATTTTCCCATTTCCAGTATGATGTAAGAGGTTTTTCTCCACCTTCATCCTTTTCAAAATTTTATTTTCCGTCTTAAATTGTGTAAATTCACACTCACAGCCCATCTCACACACCCACCCACACACTTTTCCTTCCAGTTAACCAAAGCTCTGTGTTTGCTTTTCTTCATTTAGGGAAATTTTCCTAAGAACTTGAATGTACTTTGTAAACATGTTTATGTCTTTCACTGAATCACAAGAAATTTCAAGCTTACACAGTGAATATTAAGCTGTGCTCTGTTTTGATTTAGGAGTTGGGTACAAAATCCTAATCTATGCTTCTTGTTAATTTGCATAAACTCTGATCTAAAATCTGCACAACAGAGTTGTTTTACATAAAATCAGGTTTATAAAATTGGAAAAATTTGTGTTGGACATAGTTGAGGTTTCTCCAAAATTGAGATGTCCTTACAAAATAGACAAGAAAAGTCTTTAAGATGCTGTTTTGAGATGTCACGGTAATAGTCAATTCTAGTATGATGTCTAGACTGTAAGAAATTCAGTGTGTAAATTGCTAAACTCAAAAATTTCAGTGAGGAGTTTAGACATGCCACAACAAGTCAAATGAACTAGAGCAACAGGAGGGAAGGGGGAGCGGACGGGGGTGGGGGGCCCAAGCCGATGGGCCGGTTGACCTGAGGCCAGAGTTCATACTTATTAAGGGAGAAAGCAAACTGCACAAATGTAAGAATTGTTTTCAAAGCTCTAATGATGTAATATTGGAAAGAAAAATAAACCTTGGAAAATGTGTGTGTAATTTGATTTTCTTTGTCAGCACAGGCCATTACAGAACAGTGTCCACAGGACGATCTATTTGCTTTGGCTGCGGGCTGTTTGGTGGCTGCTACGGAGCCTAGCACATAGTCATAACTTCTGTGTCTCTCTTTATTTCAGAAAAGTAAACAAGTGCTACAGGGGCCGTTCTTGTCCAATAATTGTCCACTGCAGGCAAGTACAACTTCACCCTGGATTAACATGTGTCCGCTGCCTCGAAAGTAAACACTGTTAAATATAAGAGCTCAGCTTCCTAATTGCTTAATAACATATCTAACTGGTGCTTCTTAAGGAAACAGGATAATAGCTTATTCTGTGTTAAACCTCCCGGGGCCGCTACACAAGCACCTTGAGATGGTGTGTGTTGTGTGGTGGGGTCTCAGCCCAACACCCTTTGCAGACGTGTGCAACCTGTGCCAAGCATTTGGGGCCACTGGTGGACAGGACAGAACCTGGAATCAAAGGAGTGGCCTTTGGGTGGAAGTTCAGCGGCTCATGTCCTTGAGAAGGTTACACCCAGCCTGGAAGAGAGCTCCCTCCGAGGGTGGGATCTGCACCCGCCTGCGCCAGTGAAGAAGTGTGCTCTGGCTTCCAGAAAGTCTCACAGACTGTTCCCTCTGTCTGGGATAAAGAAGAACTAGGTCTCCAAAGACCGAACACCAAGTCTGCCCATTCCGTCAAGAGTGTGTACGTGTGTGTGTGTGCGTGCACTAGTCTGGGTGGGCTCTAAGTGTGTGTGTCTGAGTGCATGCACCCATCTGAGTGTGTGTCTGGGTGTGCGTGTGTCTGGGGGGGATGTCTGTGTATGCACCTGCGTGAGTGTGTGCGTCTGCGTGCATGTGTGTGCATGCACAAGTCTGCATGTGTTCTGTGTGTGCCTGAGTGTGCGTGTGAGTGCGTGCGCCCATCTGAGTGTGGGCCTCTGCTCAGCCTGGAAGAGAGCTCCCTCCGAGGGTGGGATCTGCACCCGCCTGCGCCAGTGAAGAAGTGTGCTCTGGCTTCCAGAAAGTCTCACAGACTGTTCCCTCTGTCTGGGATAAAGAAGAACTAGGTCTCCAAAGACCGAACACCAAGTCTGCCCATTCCGTCAAGAGTGTGTACGTGTGTGTGTGTGCGTGCACTAGTCTGGGTGGGCTCTAAGTGTGTGTGTCTGAGTGCATGCACCCATCTGAGTGTGTGTCTGGGTGTGCGTGTGTCTGGGGGGGATGTCTGTGTATGCACCTGCGTGAGTGTGTGTGTCTGCGTGCATGTGTGTGCATGCACAAGTCTGCATGTGTTCTGTGTGTGTCTGAGTGTGCGTGTGAGTGCATGCACCCAAGTGTGTGTCTGTGTCTGCATCTGCATGAGTCTGTGTGTGAGGCGTGCGCCCATCTGAGTGTGTGTGTGTGTGTGTGAGTGCGTGCACCCATCTGAGTGTGTGCCTCTGCATGTGTCTAGGTGTGCATTTCTGAGTGTGTGCACCCATCTGAGTGTGTGTGTGTGTGTGCATCTGCATGTGTGTGAGAATGTGTGGGAGTGTAAGTGCATACACACATCTGTGGGGGTGTGTATGTGAGTGTGTGTGTCTGAGTGTGTGTTTTTGAGTGTGTACGTGAGTGCATGCCCCTGTCTGTGTGTGTATGTCTGAGTGAGTGTGCATCTGTGTGGGTGTGTCTGTGTGTCTGTGTGTGTGTGAGTGCATGCCCCTGTCTGTGTGTGTATGTCTGAGTGAGTGTGCATCTGTGTGGGTGTGTCTGTGTGTCTGTGTGTGTGTGAGTGCATGCCCCTGTGTGTGTGTCTGAGTGTGTGTGAGTGTGTGTGTGTGTGAGTGCATGCACCTTTGTGTGTGAGTGTGTCTGAGTGAGTGTGCATCTGTGTGGGTGTGTATGTGAGTGTGTCTGAGTGTGTGAGTGCATGCCCCTGTCTGTGTGTGTGCCTGAGTGTGCATCTGTGTGGGTGTGTATGTGAGTGTGTCTGAGTGTGTGAGTACATGCCCCTGTCTGTGTGTGTGCCTGAGTGTGCATCTGTGTGGGTGTGTATGTGAGTGTGTCTGAGTGTGTGAGTACATGCCCCTGTCTGTGTGTGTGTCTGAGTGAGTGTGCATCTGTGTGGGTGTGTCTGTGTGTCTGTGTGTGTGAGTACATGCCCCTGTCTGTGTGTGTGTGTCTGAGTGAGTGTGCATCTGTGTGGGTGTGCATGTGAGTGTGTGTGAGTGTGTGTGTGAGTGCATGCCCCTGTCTGTGTGTGCGCGTGTCTGAGCGTGTGTGTCGTGTGTGTATGTTTGCATCGGTGTGTGTGTTGTGTGTGACTGAGGGAGGAGGAGTACACAGTGGTTTGGGTCCCCAGGAAGTGGACCAGAACACCCTTGACCCGCCCGAGGAGCAGCTCAGGTCGGCGAT
>SJXQ01003558.1:930802-946041 GCA_006408695.1 Aepyceros melampus
GGGTTAGGGTTGTGATCAGGGGTTGGGGTTGGGGTGATCCAAAGAGGTAGCGAGCGTGTGGCCACTCAGCTTCTCCTGGCCTTCCCGCCCACCCTTCCTCGATGAGTTTAACAGTCGCTCCTTCCTGGTGGCCTTCGTCTGCAGCAGCCAAGTGCTCGCGGGCTCCAGGTCTGGGCGCTGATCCCGGGGGTGCGCGGCGCATCACAGGTGGCCTTGACGGAGCATCGCCGCACGCGCCACGCGGTTCCCACGCCTCCTGGCGTGCACGTGGTGGCGACCTTACTGGGCGATGCACACACAGTCCTACTTGTGTTTTTTATGAAGATGTGGAGGCATCCCATTGTCTCCTGAAAAAAAAAAATGTTTTCGAGTTTGTTTCTAAAAGCTTGAGAAGTGCCTGGGCTATTTGGGTTCTGAGGTCCCCAATTATCAGTGAACAAGATGCTCATTCGTCTCCATCCCAGCAAAACCGCATGACAGGGGCACTACAGTTAATCTAGGGAGCCTGCCAAGAATCGTCCCAGCTGTAATCCTGACAACTCTTCCACCGAGTCAGAGCATCTAGAAACACGAAGCAGAAACTGCTCGGCCCGGAAGACCCAGGGCGGAGCACGCGTGCGCGCGCCCCTGGGGGCGTGTGGGCTGGTCCTTCCGGTGTGTTTAGCATTTTCTGGGTCCCCCAGAGGGTGGAGTTGAGACAGTTTCCTCCCGCAAAATTCAGACCTTTCTGTCTCGTGCACTCGACACGCGGTTCTTTTATGCTGAAGAGAAAAGGATGCATCGCATCCCTGCCGTGCGGTTCGCAAAGCCTTCTGCGTAACAGTCGGACCAGAACGTATTTCTGTTTCTGACATGACGTCAGCGAGGACCCCGTGGACGTGCTGCAGAAGGGAGAGACGAGGCTGGCTCCTGAGCACGCGCCGTGGCCCCTCGGTCATGTGGGAGGAGGTAGCGTGGCCAAGATCGCGAGTCCCACGCCTCCCTCTGCCAGCTGGCCAGCTCCGGGAGAAATCCACACAGGCCTTGGAAAGAGGCGCCGGTGGCCTATTCGCTTGGTTTTCTCCCACTTCTAATGATTCTCTCATCATAAAAAAAAGCAATTTTAAGATCTTTAATACTAGTGTTCTTTTAATGTTCCTCGTTTAATGGTTACTACTTCTATCTAAAGCTTAAAAGACCTCTGTTGTCCTAAAAACGCATTTAACCAATATATGAACTCCAGAGCCGATGGCCCCTGAGTGCCTTAGGAAGCCGAAGCCCCTGCTGTTCCTGTGTACGAAGTGGTGCCCAGGATGGCAGCAGGCCAAGCTCTCTCAGGACCCAGCCAGCCAGCCCACGTGCCTGGAGTCTGCAGCATGCCCGTGGGGTCGTGGGCACTGGGAGAGATGGGTCAGGCTGGACTCTCACCTCGTATGTTGCTGGGTCCACACCCACAGGCTGCATCCACCTTGGCTGCACATTCGTGGAGTCACCAGCTTAAAATGACCACGGAACCACTTACCTACATTCATCTCATATTTGAACAGTGGTGACTCTCTCCACTGAAGAAGATACTGGAAGCCTGTCCTCCGAACCACACTGTGCCCTCCCCTGTATTGGTTGTTAGCCCGTCTTCTGTCTCAGTTTTATTTGCATCTATGAAGGCTGAGCACTGAAAAATTGATGCTTTCCAACTGTGGTGCTGGAGAAGACTCTTGAGAGTCCCTTGGACTGCAAGGAGATCAAACCAGTGAATCCTAAAGGAAATCAACCTGAGTGTTCATTGGAAGGACTGTTGCTGAAGCTCCAATACTTTGGCCACCCAATGCAAAGAGCTGACTCATTGGAAAAGACCCTGATGCTGGGAAAGATTGAAGGCAGGAGAAGGCGACGACAGAGGATGAGATGGTTGGACGGCATCACTGACTCGATGGATATGAGCTTGAGCAAGCTCCGGGAGATGGTGAGGGACAGAGGAATCTGGCTTGCTGCAGCCCGTGGGGTCTCAGAGTCACTATTCACGTGCCTTTCGACCTGGGCAGTGCACCACGTGTATCTGTTTGCCTGGACTCTGATGTGTGGCCAGTAGAATGGGATTTGTAGAAAGGACTCCATCGAATGTGCTCAAGGGAGCTTCCTACGTGCTTGAGGGATTTAAGTAAATCCTTTTACCTTCGGTGGAGCCTGTTAGAAGGACACACACCGCCCACCCCACCCGCCCCGAGGCGGCCTGTCCACTCCTGCACCACGAGGTCACCAGGATGCTCAGGGTCACTGAACGAGATGCAGGGTCACACCTCCGCACCCCCCAGAAGAGGTCCTGCATGGGCGTGCTCTTAAAACGTCTCCCTGCAGGCCTCAGGTGACTAATCACTCCAGTCCTAACGTGCAGGGAGGCGGTAGCCCTGACCCACCTGATAAACCCATTCTGTCTGTTTCCAGCTACACATTTTTAAGCATTCCTCTGACTTCCTCCACTGCAGAGTTTTGGGTTCGGGCTAAGCTTGATTCTGAGACGTCGTGTCCTGGCGCCTCCTATTTTAGAGACCCTGTCCAGGGAGAACCTAGGGACACTTTCTCTGTCCCTTTGTCGCTTCCTCACCCAGCATCACTGCAGTAAACCAGAGAGATTTTGTCCGTGGCAGCTGACTGGAGGGTCGCCCTGACACAGCCTGGGTAGGGACCTCCCGTGGCCCCACGTGGAGCCCTGCAGGGAGTCGTCTCAGGGCGACCAAGGAACGGCCCTCCTGCTCAGACCAGCCTTTCGGGACAAACGGCTGTTGGAAAAGTCTTTCAAACCAGTTTCAAGGCGCAAAGATGCGCCTGAGCAAACGAGAGACAAGAGAAGAGGGTCAGGTCTGGGCCCTGGGGCCCCTGAAGCTGTCAGGTAAAGGGCTAGGCTCGTCCCGTCTGATGAATCTGCACCACACACAGCAGGTGTGACGGAGGGGGATCCGCACCACACGCAGCAGGGGTGACGGAGGTGGGGCCAGAGCGGCCCCAGGGGCCGGCTGGCCCAGAGTCTCTTCCACATCTGGGTCCAGTGATCACCGGCTCTGAGACCCGGACAAAGCCTTGATTTCCTTTGAACGGGGGGTGGTAACCAGCCTGATGCGTGAGAGGAAGCGTTGACAGGACTTGCAGGGTCACACCTCCGCACCCCCCAGAAGAGGTCCTGCATGGGCGTGCTCTTAAAACGTCTCCCTGCAGGCCTCAGGTGACTAATCACTCCAGTCCTAACGTGCAGGGAGGCGGTAGCCCTGACCCACCTGATAAACCCATTCTGTCTGTTTCCAGCTACACATTTTTAAGCATTCCTCTGACTTCCTCCACTGCAGAGTTTTGGGTTCGGGCTAAGCTTGATTCTGAGACGTCGTGTCCTGGCGCCTCCTATTTTAGAGACCCTGTCCAGGGAGAACCTAGGGACACTTTCTCTGTCCCTTTGTCGCTTCCTCACCCAGCATCACTGCAGTAAACCAGAGAGATTTTGTCCGTGGCAGCTGACTGGAGGGTCGCCCTGACACAGCCTGGGTAGGGACCTCCCGTGGCCCCACGTGGAGCCCTGCAGGGAGTCGTCTCAGGGCGACCAAGGAACGGCCCTCCTGCTCAGACCAGCCTTTCGGGACAAACGGCTGTTGGAAAAGTCTTTCAAACCAGTTTCAAGGCGCAAAGATGCGCCTGAGCAAACGAGAGACAAGAGAAGAGGGTCAGGTCTGGGCCCTGGGGCCCCTGAAGCTGTCAGGTAAAGGGCTAGGCTCGTCCCGTCTGATGAATCTGCACCACACACAGCAGGTGTGACGGAGGGGGATCCGCACCACACGCAGCAGGGGTGACGGAGGTGGGGCCAGAGCGGCCCCAGGGGCCCGCTGGCCCAGAGTCTCTTCCACATCTGGGTCCAGTGATCACCGGCTCTGAGACCCGGACAAAGCCTTGATTTCCTTTGAACGGGGGGTGGTAACCAGCCTGATGCGTGAGAGGAAGCGTTGACAGGACGCCCTGGTGGGTGGGTCCTGGCCACCCCACTGTGCCCCCCCCTCCCCCGCCAGCCCCCGAGTCAGCAAGACCGCACTGCAGACGCTCACCTCTGACCTGTAAGAGGCGCTGGCGACCCAGTCCGGTTCACTGTTCACCTACCAGAGGTCCTGGCAAGACAGGAAAACGAGAGTATATGTCGAATTCATAATTCATGAGATTGCATTTTTAACTTGAATAGTATTGTTTCCGCGGCCCCCGGGGCACCTGGAGTCGGGGCGCGGGGGGCACGTCTGAGGGGCACTGGGCCACAGCACCAACCCGCCCGTGAGCACAAGGGGCGCCCCAGCCTTCCTTAGCATTGGGAACACTCGCTTCTAACAGAAGGCATTTCTTTAGAAGCCAGCGTTAGGGGTATAAGGTGGACGAGTTTAGTCTGCCTTTTCATTTCTCTAAGTGAAAACCCTATGCAGGAGAAGCTAAAGCTCATGGGCTCCACTGTTCTCTGAAAACTGCCGGGACTTCCTGGTGGCCTCGTGGTTGGGACAGTGCCTTCACTGCCCTGGCCAGGGTGCAGTCCCTGATCGGGGAACAGACATCTTACAAGTCTCACAGCCAAAAAAATAAAAATCTTGAAACACCACCAAATAAAGCTGAGTAAAGACCTAGTCGGTCCTGGCCGCAACTTGCCGTGGTGTGTGTATCTGCCTCTGATAGCAAGCTTCTGCCTAGCTTTCTTCGGAGAAGGCAATGGCACCCCACTCCAGCACTCTTGCCTGGAAGATCCCATGGGTGGAGGAGCCTGGTGGGCTGCAGTCCATGGGGTCGCTAAGAGTCAGACACGACTGAGCAACTTCACTTTCACTTTTCACTTTCATGCATTGGAGAAGGAAATGGCACCCCGCTCCAGTGTTCTTGCCTGGAGAATCCCAGGGATGGGGGAGCCTGGTGGGCTGCCATCTATGGGGTAACACAGAGTCGGACACGACTGAAGCAACTTAGCAGCAGCAGACCAGCTTTCTTGAGCCAACACGAACGAAAGCCACCTTGCCCTGTGTTCCTGTGTGACCCCGAAATGCCCCTCCTGGTCAGGTGGTTGAAGGATGACGGTCACCGTCATTTGGCCGCTGAGCCCAGAGGCCCCAGCAGCGGGTGAGGGGCCCCGTGTGCACTGCGCCCGTCTGAGCCCGGCGTGTGTCTGTCAGCCCCGTGTGCCCTGCGCCCGTCTGAGCCCAGCGTGTGTCTGTCGGCCCCGTGTGCCCTGCGCCCGTCTGAGCCCAGCGTGTGTATGTCGGCCCCGTGTGCACTGTGCCCGTCTGAGCCCGGCGTGTGTCTTGCAGGCGCCAAGGAGATCGACATTGCTGCCACCCTGGAGCATCTGCGGGACCAGCGACCAGGCATGGTCCAGACCAAGGTAAGGCAGCCAGGCCTGGGGCTCGGGATCGGGGCTCATGGGGCGGTTTTCTCAAAAGGAGCGGGGGGCAGGCTGGCCAGCTGCCTCCCACACCACCTCCACTCGGGACTGGACGCGGGCTGCCCATCCCAGGAGGTCAGGGCAGCTCCGGCTGCAGCCCCAACGTTCCAGCCTGAGTAGATGCGGCTGGACTTCAGGGCCCGGGGCCCTCCGTGTGCCGGACAGGGGGAGCGGGGGAGTAGCAGGGTCTCCCCATCAGAGGCCAGCGACGTGTGTGGCGTGTTCCGCCCGAGCCCACAGCCACAGCCCCACTGCAAGGTTATCAGGACGGCAGTCACCAGAGTGTCCCGGGCCATGCGGGGCCCCTGAGCACCCTGAGTAGCTAACTGAAAAGGCTAAATTTGCAGCAAAAGGAGCAGAGCCTAAAGATCCCCGGACAGCCTTGGTTCACGGAGCCAGAACCAACGTCCGCGTGATGGCCCATTCCCTTAGCGTTGCAGAAGTGTCCATGTCCAGCCACAGACACCCCACACGCACGTCCTGCAGTCGTAAGCACAGGACCCTCTCCTTCCTGGTGTGGCTGGACTCTCCGCTGAGGCCGCCCTGCAGGGACTTCAGTCATAAAAACCGTCACAGCCCTCCCGGAAGCCCAGGCCACATTGTGCTCCGGTGCCGGCAGTGAGGGTCTGGGACCCCCGTCGCCCCAGCTCGGGGTCTCACTGTCCCCACAGGGTGTCAGCAGCTCCCGCGCCCTGCTCCACACCACAGACGGGACAGGGCAGCGTCTGCGCCTCGAGGGAGGGAGCACAGGCTTCACTCCACCTGCTCTGCTGGGCGGGAAGGAGCCCAGCGCTAGTAAGCACGGCAAGCACACTTGACCCCGAAGGTCGTTTCTCAGAACAGCTTCAGGGCCCCCTGTGGCTGCTTCCACGTGGTCGAAGTCAGCCCCGAGCATGGAGGCAAAGCCAGCTCAGCTCCTTCGTGTAGAGCCAGGAAACCATTCCGGGCAGAGCCAGAGGACGTGCCCAGCGGCCTCGGCGGCCACGGCCGCTCTCTGGCGCTCGCTTTTCCTCCACTGGCAGCTGACGGGGCCCTGGGAGAGCTTGACCCTGCCCGCGCCTGCCTGCCATCCCAGTGACAGGCAGCCCTCGGGTCCAGTGGCCCTGGCGGGGCGGTCCTGCTGGGCTGCCTGTGCCATGGGTGGTGCCTGCTCATCCAGAAATCCAGGGTTGGCTCACTGTCCGGGACCCAGCCCCAAGGCAGCCGCTGCACGCGGGCCTGGAGGCTCGTCCCCGGGAGAGCCCACTGTGCTTCAGGAGGCTCGCGGCCGCCAGCAGAGGCTCTGAGCTAGAGCCTGGCAGGCCATCCCTGGTGGCTCAGACTGTAAAGAATCTGCCTGCAGTGCAGGAGACCCGGGTTTGATTCCTGGATCAGGAAGATCCCCTGGAGAAGGGAATGTTTACCCACTCCAGTATCCTTGCCTGCAGAATCCCATGGACAGAGGAGCCTGGCGGGCTACAGTCCTTGGGGTCACAAAGAGTCGGACACGACTGAGCAGGAACAGCACATACGTTTCTATTATGTACCGGTCACTCAAAGTGGAAATTTTTCATTCTTTCTGGCATTGGACCCAAGTCTACCGATGACTGGAGTTATCAAGTCTCTAAGCCATTGATAGGGCTCTCCTCCATCAAAACTCTTACCTGCCGTTAAGGGAGTCTTTGCATGGTTTATTCTTTTGTAATTTCTTTGTTGTGATGAGGAAGTACTGGGTACACTGCTCTGAGTGTTTCATGCCAAGTTGGGAGCAGGTTGTGGACACGGGAAGCCTGCCGGACAGGTGGGCTTGTCCTCTGTCTGCCGAGCCCCCGTTTCTGGAGGAGCAGACGGTTCCAACACCCGGGACTCGCCCCTCGTTTCTACTCAGCAGTCCTGCAGGTTCTGCCTGCACGAGAAGCGTGTCCCGTCCCAAGTGTACTGGTGTCCGTGGGCACACGCATGCCTAAGCTGGCACAGTTGAGGGTGAGATGAGGTTTCTTGGCAAACGGAAGTGAGTCGGATTGAGCCGGATGGTGGGTGGATTTTCAACGACCACAAGTACCACCCTTTCCATTCTGAGGCCAGGGAACCCCAAGGGGTCGTGACTGTGGCCGTTTCTGGTGAGTCTCAGAAGGATGGGAGGCTGTGTCCAGCCCCACCGCTCAGGGGCCATGCTGGGGCTGGGGCCAGGAGCGGCGCAGGGGCCGCGCAGAGCCTGCAGCAGCCACTGTCCCGCTCACACGTCCACCCCAGCTTCTCCAGCGACAGAAGCGGAGATGAACATGAGATGTGCAGCCGTCCGCTCCGGGTCTCTTCCCGCAAACCCGCGCCCCACCCGCCTCCCACGAAGTCTGCAGCTCTTTCCGGTCCTCCCTAAACAGCTTGTCTCTGCAGGATGGCACACGGAGCCCACAGCTGCAGCAGAAGGGGCCCCACTCACGTCTCCCTCCTCTGTCCCTCCAGGAGCAGTTCGAGTTTGCCCTGACGGCCGTGGCCGAGGAGGTGAACGCCATCCTCAAAGCCTTTCCCCAGTGAGGCCGGAGGCGCCGGGGGCCCCGTCAGCGACCACGGACGTCGTGACCGCCTCTCCTGCTGCAGCTGCCTAGGGATTAGTCCTTAAGACTCTACAGTCAGCGCAGCTTAGCCGTGAAAATGTGTGGTTTTGTTCAGCCAAATAATGAAAAGGATGCAATGATGGGGGCAATCAGTTCTTCTATTTTCGGTTTCTTGAAAAAACTTTATTTTTCCTTAAAACACACATCCATGTTCGTAATTGCCAATCATGTTGTATGGACGGCACCATCAGTGTGGTCCCCAGAAGAGGGCTGGTTTGTGACCTGTCACACTCTGGAGGGTCAGCCATGCGGGGCGGGGCCCACAGGGGCCACCAGGCCACCCCAGTAGAAGACACACTTGGCGTTCGTCCTTGTGACTGTGCACCACCGGGAGAAGCCGCCGGCTTCCTCAGGAGTCAGGTGGACATGACGGACATTCTGCAGCTTTGGGGTAGTTCATGAAACACGATCGTGCCAGCTCCTCATCCGATCTGGGCCGCTGCGCACCCTCCCCAAGCACTGCTGGGGGCAGTGACAGCCCCTCCCAAACGTCCACTCCCCCAGGACAGCCAGGGGCCCTGGGGGCAAACGCTTTCCCACCCAGAGTGCCTCCTTCCAGGCCAGCAGACAGGGGCACTTGGCAAGGCCCTGGCGGAGCCCCAACCTCCAGACACGGCTTTTAGCTACAAATAGGGGTTTACACGTGTGTCTGTCACTTCAGTCGTGTGCAACTCCTTGCGATCCCATGGACTGTAGCCCTCCAGGCTCCTCTGTCCATGGGATTGCCCAGGCAGGAATACTGGATTCCACTCGGATGCAGCTAAATGCTTCCCTGAGGGGTAATGAAAATGGGGGAGCAGGCCCGTGTGGTGCCCTCCCCAGGAAGGCCCGGGCCCTGCTGGCATCCGGAGAGGACCAGGAATGCCCGCACCGTGGGGGCCGTGCAGGGAGGCCTGCTGTTATCTGCTTCGTGCCTGCACGGATCCAGGCTTCTGGGACACAGTGGCGGCCGGGCCCCTCTGGGGCTCAGGCTCCTGGCCTCTCGGGCAGATCCCCATCTGATGTCACACAGACACGCGTCTAGTGGTCCTTCAGATTTGCCAAAATAGCACTTGGGCACCACGTTACCGCCCCCACCCCAGAGCAGAGAGTGCGCCTCGCTGGACTGAGGACAGCTAAACGCAGAGGGCGCCGTGCCGGCTGCTCTGTGTGGCGCTGGCCTCGTTTCAGGGAGTGAAACGCTCCGGGGACCCTGGGCGCTCAGCTTCCCGAGGGGCACACCGTCCGTGCATCTTAAACAGAGGCCACGCCTCAAAGAGCGGGATAGGGAAGGTGGCCGACCGGACGGGGAGAAATATGCCAAACCACCGTTTGTGTCTCTGAATGGCGATGTCGTGCGTATCTGCTTCACCGTGTCGATCATTTCCTCCCCAAAGCTGTTTCTCTGCCTGGAATCTAAACATCAGTGGGAACTAGTTCCTCTGAACATAGGAAGCATATGCCTACTTGTAATTTCTGACATTCCATGTTTCTTCAGTGTGAGATATACACACATATTAATTGTGTCTGATTAAACTTCTGATTTCACATCTGAGTGGTCTTTCTTTGGATGAGAGAGCAGTTTGGGGTTCTTTTTGTGTGGGGCCCATCCATCCTATTCCCTGCAGCTGTGGGCGTTTAGACACCTGGACCAGCCGTGTGCCTCCATGGAGCGCCACACTGAGCTCCAGCTTTATTTGTGGAGCTGGGTGTGTACAGGGGCCAGAGTGTCGCGCGTGGCTGCAAGTCTATTCGTTAAAAAGAGATGAAACAGTCTCGGGCGAGCGTTGGGGCCTGCTCCGGCTCTGGTGTCCCTGCCGCCTCTTCACTGCGTGTGTCTGCCCAGGGAGCGTCCGGGAGCGGTGGCCCGTCTTTGCTGCCCACAGGGGAGGGCGGCTCCCCATCTCACAGAGACACGAGCCGCCCCGGGAGCCTCTCAGCCCGGGGACGCCCTGGGAGCAGTGAGACCCAGCTGGGATGGCCCTGCCGCCGTGACCTGCCACCCCGCTCTCGCCTGTGCGGTCTCCACGGGAGGTGGTGAGACGCGGGGGTCTGTGCTGCCAGAGCAGACGCGGGTGTTCGTTTCTCAGGAAATCAGCCCCCCTCCCCCCATCTCAGCTGCAAGGCACCCGCTCTGCTCCGTAGGCTCCGCCCCCGCGGGCCCCTCCTTCCCTGAGCTTGCTTCTCGTCAGGGTCCTGCCCCGGGTCCGGCACGCTTCTGCTGTCCGTGTGCTGGGGGTCGCCGTCATTCATACACACGCAGTTGACAACTGGTGACCCGTCTCAAGACACACGCATGTGAGCCTGCGTGGGGCCTAAAGAAGCCCCTCCATCCAGGGTACTCAGGGGTGCTGAGCAGGATGGCCTTTGAAAATGTCATGCAGAGCCAGCTCTGAAGACAGATGGGATGTGGCCAGAGGGTGTGCCCTCGGGCTGGGGGACCACATCCACGTGTCCACGTGGGGCCAGCGCAGGGGGCCTGGGGCTGCACAGGCCAGCCGCCCTGCCGTCGGCACCCCTGAGCTGACAGGCGGGCCCGCAGGAGCCGGCTTCAGTGCCTTGGGAGTCCCGCGTCGGCAGCACCCCCGTGCACACCGGCGGCCGCTGTCACCCGGCCTGGCGAGGCGGCGGGGACGTGCTCATCGCGGGCCAGCGACTCCTCTGTGGAGCTGGGTAATGGTCTCGGGGCCTGGAGGACCGTGTCCACATGTCTGCGTGTTCTTCAGATTCTCACCTGCAGACGCCACACGCATTTAAGTTTAATCCGTGTCCTCAGTGTCTTCCCCAGCCCGTGCTTAAGGTCTAGGCAATCCCCTAGACAACAGTAAAGTCTTGATTGGCCAGACTTGCTGATTTCTGGGCCACAAACACACCCGCCAGGAATGGTGTTAATGCCGGCTCACTCGGTGAACTGCGAAGACAGCTGCTAGAATCGCGAGAGGGAAGTGCCGTCCAAACAGGAAGGGATGCGTTTTGAGTGTTTATCACCTATGTCTTCATCTAATGTGTCAGTTAACATAATTTGATTTTAATTGTGGCTATATTTAACAGCCAGCTTGTAAGACTCCCAAAAATTTAAGTGTGCTCCTGCAAGTCCACAGGAGCCGGCTGTGGTACGCCTCTGCCTCAAGACCATGGCAAAGTCTGGAGCAAGCCGGCCCCGACATCCAGCCCAAAGAAGTTGGGCGCCCTGTCTGAGAGGCTGGGGCTTGTTCCCCACACCCAGGGGACACAGGGAGTCCTCAACGTGAACAGAATGAAAAGCTGAGGAGACGCGGATGAAGCCCTGAGGAGGCAAAACGACTCAGACAGACCACATGCAAGCCCCAGAGGAGACGTCCCCGAGGGGCTCAGCTCCGGATGAACCATCACCGAGCCCAGGAGGCCAAGGTCACCGCTGTGACAACGCGCGGCAACACGACTCGGGAAGACAGTCGTAGATTTAAACACCGTAAATGCCAGTGAGGAAGAACAGCAGAAAACAAGAGCAAGGGGCTCCGAAAAAGAACCAGCGCACACGAGGAAGCAGCAGCAGCATCCTGGAAACAGAGGCCAGGCTGCCAGAGGCGAAGACAGAGACGGGTGCGGGAGCCTGGGGGCCGAGCTTCCAGGCACAAAGGAAAGGTCTCGGGATGAGATGAAGTCAGGAAATACCTTCCATCTTCGCACAGTGACACGTGGTAGCCAGACACCCTGGCCATGGTCCTGAAACGTGAAGAAATATTGAGCAACCATGTTGTGTAACAAGAACTTACCTAGCGTTGAAGGTAAACACTACTTCAAAAACCAACAGTTGTGGAAAAAGATGAGATTTGTGGTTACCACAGTTGGGAGGTGGGAGGAAGCAGAATTGGATAAAGGCTGTCAAAGGTACAAGCTTCCAGTTACAAGATAGGTAAGTACCAGCGGTGTGATTTGCAACGTGATAGATATAACTAACACTGTGTTATATAGGAAAGTTCTTCGAGTGAATCCTAAGAGTTCTCCTCACAAGGAAACAATTCGATTTCTTTAACTTTGTATCTGTTTGAAATGATGGGTGTTTACCGTAATTATTGTAGTCATCATTTCATGACATATGCGTCCGGTCGCTCTGTATATGCCTTACTTACCGTGTGTGTGTAAATTATAGCTCGTTAGACTGGAAGGAGAGAGGAAAGTAACCCAACCAAGCTTGGAAGGAAACCCAAGGGGAGCAGTTATTCAGAAACCAGAGAACACCGCGCTCATTTTACAGGCAGTCCAGATAAGACAGAAGGGAGGCAGCAGCTGAAGCCCGAGCTGTGGGTGGAGGATGGAGCTGCAGACACGCCGTGAGCGTGCGACGACGTGATGCATGCAGCCGCAGCGGGCAGGACGCATGCGCTGATCCAGGGACGGAAGAGTGTGCCGAGGCTCGCAGGAGCGGCGGTCCCCTCCAGGGCGGACGCCAAGGCTGCATCCAGGGTCCACATTCCGTCCCGTCTCAGCTGGGAGAGCCGGGCCCTCTGCACCCTGCCCACGCCCGGCTCCAGCTCAGAGCCGGCAGCAGGCCCTGTGTGAAGTTTTATTATCAAGGTGGAGAAGACTCTTGAGAGTCCCTTGGACTGCAAGGAGATCCAACCAGTCCATCCTAAAGGAAATCAGTCCTGACTATTCATTGGAAGGACTGATGCCGAAGCTGAAACTCCAATACTTTGGCCACGTGATGTGAAGAACTGACTCATTTGAAAAGCCCCTGATGCTGGAAAAGACTAAAGGAGGGAGGAGAAAGGGACCACAGAGGATGAGGTGGTTGGATGGCATCACTGACTCAATGGACATGAGTTTGAGTAAGCTTCGGGAGTTGGTGATGGACAGGGAGGCCTGGCGTGCTGCAGTCCCTGGGGTCACAAAGAGTCAGACATGACTGAGCGACTGAACTGAACTGAACTGAGTCTTCCTTGTCTGTTGGCGCCAGGGACCCAGGCTGTGAGTCTCCCAACCATGAGGAGGGCGCTCTTCCCCGACAATACCCAGCAATTAGTGTGCGCCACGTGTATACCCTGCTGGAGGTGGGCCGTGCGGTGGGAGGTTCAGTCCCTGGTCTTCAAGATACACCAGGAAACGGGCGCCTGGGGGACCAGAGAGCAGCATGCGACGCAGCCTTGGTCCCCAGTCCTCCCCAGGGGCCCGTGAGGAGGGCTCTGGGGGGTGAGCTACCCCCTTCATGGGCTCACGGCTCTCAGAGCACACCTGGGATGACACAGGCTCGGAATTCATCCTGACACTCGCCAACGCCCCGTCTCCCTGGGCATGGAGCGCGCCAGGGATGGGCATCTCACCGCTCACCTTCGCAATACCTCGGGGCTGAACCGACACTGCCGCCTGAGATGACCATGACTTTCACAAGCTGTTAGATGCAATCTGGCAAAGAGAAAGCGGAGGGCCCGCCGATCGAGTGCCGTAAACTAGGCCGTCCACGGTGTGCCCAGCGCTTCTCCAGACGGCGACCCTCGGGTCTGTGTCGGGGTTGGGGTGGGCTCGCTGGAATTCCCGGAAGATGCGCAGGGTGGGGGCAGACAGCCTGGCACCAGCTGGCAGATCCAGCCTTGTTAAAAATGCTCGCCTCCCCCAGGAGTCCTGAGCCCTCGCATGAGGACATGGGCTCCCTGGAGCAGCCCACAGCCTGACTCTAAGAGTCTGCCCCTCCCCCAGTGTCACTCTCCAGCCCTGCGCCCCCAAAAAGCTAACTGCAGTGTCTTCAGGCACCCAGCCTGCCCTCAGGGGTCGGTGCTTGTAGAGAATTCTCCATCCTCCCCTGAGACACCCAGGTCACAGGGGTCAGCAGCCCAGGTCACAGGGGTGAGCAGCCCCTCTCCACCCACACTAAGTCCATTCGCCACCGTGGCCTGGCACTGCTGAGGTCCTGCAGCTGGGTCACCCAGGTCCACCCCCTGTCCACACTGCTCTGTGTCTCTGGCTGGGAGCAGTGTCCCCTCTGCAGGGTCATGGGTGAAAATGCTCCCCACAAACCCCTGGCCCACCTGGGCCTCCCTGGCCAGGACGAGCCACGTTGAGTCAATGCCGTTAGTCTGATTTATTGGGTGGTGCAGGCAGAGAGAGCACTTTCAGGAAGCTTTAGTTTTTTCCTACAAAATTGACACCTGTGCTTTCAAAAGCCGGTCTGCTCACCTCTGATCCCAGCCATTTCCCTGCTCTCTCACTCCTGCTTTCAAATTCGAACAGGAAAGCCCCACCTCATCCCGCGGGGGAGTGACAGCAATATTACGTGTCGTCTCTGTTGTGTGTTTATTAATCAAGTAGAACGCTAATAAAAAACCTTCATAATTAGCAGAACAGGCATTAATTCAAAGACGCTTATTGGAATAGAAAATTAGAATCTGATTACACCTTTGTTCCTAAACAATGGCTGGCTTTCATTTTGTTCGGGGTATTTGTTTAGAGACTGGTCTTCGCCGTCTAGGCCGCTCCTTTCTTAGCTGAGCCCTATGGCGCGTGTCGCGTCTCCCGGCTGGGCGCCGCGGACGGCCACCGCTGTCGCTCGAGCTGCGCTCCCAGGAGCCGGGACTGTGCGCTTCCGCTGGGCTGTGACGGCCGGGCCCCACCGAGCCCGGCGACCAGGGTGGGCATGGGGACGCGTGGGGACCCCTGCGGGCACGGCCCCCTCTTGTCCGGAACCCGGGCTTCCAGGGTCCGTCCCGCGCACGTCGGGGTGCCGCGGGCTGGCGAGTTTGCTTCCGCCTCTGAGAGGAGCCGTGGAGAAGGCAATGGCAGCCCACTCCAGTGCTCCTGCCTGGAGAATCCCAGGGACGGGGGAGCCTGGTGGGCTGCCGTCCATGGGGTCGCTAGGAGTCGGGCACGACTGAGCGACTTTCACTTTCACTTTTCACCTTCATGCATTGGGGAAGGAAATGGCAGCCCACTCCAGTGCTCTTGCCTGGAGAATCCCAGGGACGGGGGAGCCGGGTGGGCTGCCGTCCATGGGGTCGCACAGAGTCGGACACGACTGAAGCGACTTAGCAGCAGCAGCAGCAGCAGCTGAGAGAAGCCGAGTCCCCAGAGAAGCCGCCGGCAAGGGGGCCGGTTCTCGGTCAAAAGGAGGCGAGAGGCGCCTCCGCGCGGCCCTGGGCTCGCCGTCCCCCGCTCGCCCTGGCCGGGGGCGGCCCATCTCTCTCTCTGCTTGTCTGTCCTCCGCCTGTCCGTGCATCTCTCTCTCCTCCCTCCTGGGGCATCTGCTTTGAAAGAGCAGCTTACACACG
>SJXQ01003558.1:999599-1013334 GCA_006408695.1 Aepyceros melampus
TTGCCTGCTCTCAGGCCCACTGTCTCATCCCACCTCTGCGGCTGGGACGCGGCCCCGCCTGACCAGGATAGTGCAGTTTGTGGACATGGGGGCCTCGGAGGGCCACAAGGCTTCTGTGGCCTTGAGAAGCACAGGTGCCCGGTCGGAGGGGACCTGGGACGCAGGCGAGGTCACGTGCAGAGAGACAGGAGGACAGGCCATGCGGGGAGACAGCCCACCCGCAGGCCCCACCGGAAACCCCTGGGACGTGGGATGGGAAGCCTCAGGGCCACTTTGCTTCCAGTCTTGCCAGGGGGCCGGGCTGGGGGTCCAGACTCCTGCTGGCAGCTCCCTGGGGGTCTGGGAGCCGCCCTCCCGGTGGGTGGCCAGGGCCCGAGTTATGCCAGTGAGGTCTACGGGTGCCCTGAGGGGCTCTGGGCACAGTTGGTGATGGAAGCCCTGCCAACCACTCTTCGGGGCACACCGTAGCCCCGACCCAGACTGGGGGGTGGACGCGCCCCCCCCAGGCCCACCCTGCCTCGCCCCTCCCAGCGCCTGACAGTTTGAGAAACTGGATTGTGAATGATGAGGTTTGGCTGGATCACTCCTGATGGGTTCCTGCAACTTAATTGAAAATGAAACGCATGCTCTTTTCTTTTGATGAGAAAAGGCAGATTTAGCTGGAACTAATCAGCAATGGGGCTGGAGAAACTTGGGGACCGTGGAAGGAAAATAAGTTTGAAGGCATTTGAAAAATATGGTAATTCTCCTCAAACTGTGTGAATTATGATATATTACACAGGGCCGCTGGGCGCCGACCCTCCCCCGACATGGCCCCGGGTCCTCCATCAGCCCTTCATCACAGCTGGTTACTGATGCCATCCGCTTCCTCACTTCCACTGACCGTCCCCAGGGAATTGGACTGGGAGCCAGGAGCTGGAGCTGGGGGCTGGCTGGGGTGGGGGGCCATGCACCCCCACCTGGTGGGCCTCCCCGGCCCCCCTGCCCACCCGCGCCTGCTGCTCCCCACTGTCTGCCCTTCTCCTTCCTGAGTTCGGCTCTGAGCACTGCGGGCGTGGGGCTGCTGGTGACATCCCCCGGGCTCCTGGGCCGGGCCTGGGGACCAGCTATGGTGGCCCCTGTGCTGCTGAGCTCTGCCAGGAGCCTCACCTGCGGTTTCTGTGGGCTGGCCGGTGCTGCCAGGCCCTCCGCTACGGCTGCCCGCGCCCGCGGTGCTTCTCGCTCAGTCAAGCGGTTGGCCCTGCCCAGCTTTCTTTGGTCGCAGGACTGGGGCTTCCTTCTCTGCTGGCTGTTTGTTGGCCAGAGGCCACCCTCCATCCTGGTGTGTGTCTGTCCTAATGTGGCTTCTTTGCCTCGGTCCACGGAGATGGTTCCCACGTGAGGAGGCCATGGGTACCTTCACTGGTGGTGTGTTCCCTTGTTCAGAAGTGAGTCATGGGTCCTGCCCCAACTCACGGGGGCCACACACAGGGTGGACGGCAGGACGTGGGTGGCCTGGGACTGCCCCGTGTCTGTCTGCCGTGTTAACACGCAGGGGTCTGAGCCCCCAGTACCCGATGCACACGCTTCCTGGGGAAGATGAGTCTAGGCTCCCCTCGCCGGGTTCGCCGAACTGGCCTGGACCTGGCTCCCTCCCCTCGGTGTGGCCCCCCTCCCTGCCCAGACAAGCCCCCAGCGCCTTCGTCCATCCCCCTCAGCACCCCCCGACTGCCTGGCAGAGGTAGCCGTGTCTGCCCTGACAGCAGAGCGTCCGAATAGCAGGCAAAGATGGCTGGACCTACGAGGACAGACGGCCAAATCCACCCGCAGAGGTCCTGGGCTCCTGTTAGTAAGGGGCAGAGAGACGATTATAAAGATGGAGCTGAACTCACAGCGCCGTGCACCGACGGCCTGCGGCTGACACCTGTGGACGGCGGCCCCCAGCGCAGCAGCTTGCATTCTTCCCAGGCGCACAGCATTCTGGACCACAAAATGCACCTTCCCAAGTTCAGAAGCCTTGTAATCTTACAAAACACAGACCACAGCGGAATTAAACGGGAAATCCTAAGAGAGAGATGGCTGGAAAACCTCCGATTATCTGTAGGAGAAACAGCACAAAGTTCAGAGGAAAGGCTCAAGAGAAGTTGAAAAATATTATGAAGTAAATGAAAACGAAAGTGTGTTTTCAAAATGGGTAGGATGCAGCAAAAGCAGCGCTTCCAGAGGAATTTACAGAAAAATGGGCGTGTTGGAAAAGAAGAAAGATCTGGAGCCGATCGTTAAGCTCTTACTTAGGAATCTAGGCACAGAAGGAAAAGTTGAATCCAAAGAAAGAAGAAGAAAAAGTGGGATGGAAACGGCAGGCGCTGACAAGGCGGGGGACCTGGGAACAACACGGACGGCGTGGACGCTAACAGCTGGCTCACTGCAGAGAGCAATGGGAGCGACAAGCCTCTATCGAGGCCAAGAAAAGAGAGAGACAGAATGCAGCCGTTAATGACAGCAGAAAGGTGGGCCACCACCACAGACCCCGTGGATGCCGAAAGGGTGAGAGGGGACCACCGTGAGCAACTCTGTGCCCCTGATTCTATAATCCAGGTGAGATGGACCATTTCCTTCAAGAACACGATCTGCCAGAGCTCATGAAGAAACAGGCAGTCTGGATAGGCCCGTACCTATTAAAGAAGTTGGATTAACGATTCGTAACCTTCCCAAGGACTTCCCTGGTGGCTCAGATGGTAAAGTGTCTGTCTACAATGCGGAAGACCCGGGCTCGATCCTTGGGTCGGGAAGATCCGCTGGAGAAGGAAATGGCAATCCACTCCAGCACGCTTGCCTGGAAAATCCCATGGACAGAGGAGCCTGGAGGGCTACAGTCTATGGGGTCGCAAAGAGTCGGACACGACTGAGCGACTTCAGTTAGTTTTCAGTTAGTTAACCTTCCCAAACGGGGCTTCCCAGATGGCACTGGTGGTAAAGAAGCTGCCCATCAAGGCAAGAGCTGCAGGACACGTGGGTTCAAACCATGGGTTGGGGAGACCCCCTGGAAGGGGAAACGGACACCCACTCCAGTATTCTTGCCTGAAAATCCTATGGACAGAGGAGACTGGCGGGCTGCAGCCCATGGGGTCGCCAAGAGTCGGACACGACTGAGAGATTGAGCACACACACAACATCCTTCCTAAACAGAGGGCACCAGGCCCAGGCGGCGCCTCCCGTGGCTTCTGCCAAACGTTTAAGGGAGAGATTATACCAGTTCGCTACAAGCTGTTCCAGAAAACAGCGGAGGGACTATCTCGTAACTCATTCTGTGAAGCTCTGTCGCTCAAGGGCCAAGACAAAGATTGATTAATTAATTACAAGAAAAGGGAACTACAGGCTAGTATTTCTCACGAATGTAGGGTGCAAAAGCTCTCAACAAAATATTAGCAAATCGAATCCGACAGTGTACAAAAAGAATGAACTGTGACTGCGAACAAGTGGGAGTTGTTTTAGGTATGCAAGGTTGGTTCAGCATTTAAAAATCAATTAATGTAACTCGTCAACAGGCTAGAGAAAAAGTTCTGCAGAATTATATCAATAGATACAAAGAAAGCCTTTGCTGAAATATGATACTCCTTCCTGATAACAATTCTTAGCAAAATAGGGATTGAGTGGAACTTCTTCAGCTTGTACATCCACAAAAACCTACAGGGGGCATCACACTCAGTGATGGGGAGCTAGATGGGTGCAGAGGCACCGCCTCCAGGCAGCCTTCTGGACGCCCCCCTCCCTCTCCTGAGTGCGGGACCTCCTCTCCGGGGTCCCAGGTCCTTGTGCAGTCTCAGCTTGCCATCCATGCGCCCGCTGCTCGTCTGCCTGGGCAGAGGAGCTGCATGCAGCAGACGACGAAACACCCCAAGACAGGATGAGTAAGTTTTGCAGTGAGAACATGCCTCAAGGGGCTTTTGGAGTGAGGGGGCCGCGTTCAGGATGTGGCCCACGGGTGTGGGCGGGTGGTTGAGTGGGGCAGTGACGAGGCACGTGCAGAATCCGGGCCAGTGACCGGCCGCTGGTCCTCAGGGCTGTCGCCTCCACCCTGGGCGGCTGTGTGTGACGGCTGGGGGTGGACCGCACCTAGGGAACTGGTGATCTTGTGCAGTGAGTCTTCAAAGGTGGCTGATCAGCTGCCAGGTGAGAGGAGGCTCAGGACTGAGCAGGGTCATGATGAACTCTGGGCACGCTCTGGTGATGGTGAGGGTCATCCATCTCTCCCTCTGTTTGTCTATCCACTTACCCATCCACCCAGCGATCCATCCATCATCCATCTATCCACCCATCCACCCACACATCTAAGAAGCTTGATAAACGCCAAGCACACGAGGAAAAGGACACAGGTACATTGCTTAAAACGAGTGCTAAGAGAACCTCAGATGTGCAGGTGACACCACCCTTATGGCAGAAAGTGAGAAGGAACTAAAGAGCCTCTTCGTGAAGGTGAAAGAGGAGAGTGGAAAAGTTGGCTTAAAGCTCAACATTCAAAACACTAAGATCATGGCATCTGGTCCCATGACTTCATGGGAAATAGATGGAGAAACAGTGGAAACAGTGTCAGACTTTATTTTCTTGGGCTCCAAAATCACTGCAGATGGTGACTGCAGCCATGAAATTAAAAGATGCTTACTCCTTGGAAGGAAAGTTATGACCAACCTAGACACAGCATATTAAAAAGCAGTAACATTACCTTGTCAACAAAGGTCTGTCCCATCAAGGCTATGGTTTTTCCTGTGGTCATGTATGGATGTGAGAGTTGGACTATAAAAAAAGCTGAGCACTGAAGAATTGATGCTTCTGAACTGTGGTGTTGGAGAAGACTCTTGTGAGTTCCTTGGACTGCGAGGAGATCCAACCAGTCCATCCTAAAGGAGATCAGTCCTGGGTGTTCATTGGAAGGACTGATGTTGAAGCTGAAACTCCGATACTTTGGTCAACTGATGTGAAGAACTGACTCATTGGAAAAGACCCTGATGCTGGGAGGGATTAGGGACAGGAGGAGAAGGGGACGACTGAGGATGAGATGGCTGGATGGCATCACGGACTCGATGGACGTGAGTCTGAGTGAACTCCGGGAGTTGGTGATGGACAGGGAGGCTGGCGTGCTTTGGTTCATGGGGTTGCAAAGAGTTGGACACGACTGAGCGACTGAACTGAACTCAAAGAGAACGTCCCACATGCAGGGAGAAGAACAAAGATAAGAATGACAGCTAAGTTATGCTCAGCAATAAGCAAGCAGGACTTGGTGGGTCAACATTATGAACGTATTGCAGTAAGATACTGGAACCAAGAGCTCTTTACATGAAAATATCTTTCAAAATTGAAGACAGAATAAAGACTCCCAGATGCACGAACCTGAGAGCACTTGTCCCCAGGAGATGCAAAGCAGCCCTGAGGTCTGCTCTGCCTGCTTCTGCTGCAGCCCAGAGCGGCGTCTTGGCGGCCAGCCGGGGGCGGGTGGAGACAGGGCCAGGCTGCCGGTGTGGCTGTGCTCCCGGGCATGGGGACCCTCCTGAGCCACCCGGCGCCTGGCTGATCAGAGGGAGGGCCCCTTCTTGGGGGAGCCAAGCTGGGCAGGGAGGATCCTGAGAGGGTCTGCTCTGAGACCCCACCCCACCCTGACACTGGCGGATCCCGAGGTGCGAGCTATGTCGATTGACGCGCTGCCTCCAGGGCCCCCAGGACCATGGTCCGTGGCCTCCTGGTCGTGTCCCGGGGGTCCCCCTGAACACCCAGCCGTCCACCTGAATATCTAGGCCTCCTGATTGTATCCCGAGGGTCCCCTGAACACCCAGCCGTCCACCTGAATATCTAGGCCTCCTGATTGTATCCCGAGGGTCCCCTGAACACCCAGCCGTCCACCTGAATATCTAGGCTCCCTAGTCGTGTCCCGGGGGTCCCCTGAACACCCAGGCGTCCACCCAGGGTCCAGCCATGCAGCTGGTCCTTACCTGTGTCCAGCATCTCAGCTGACTTCACTGTGGGTGCATGTCCCATACCCGTGCTCCCCGGATTCTGGGAACGATCTGGGGTGCTGGCCAGCCCCTCTGAGGAGGTGGGTGCTGTGTCAAGCCCCTCTCCACCCCGGGGCAGCCCTCGCAGGCCCCAAGGCCACAGCTTATATGAGGGGTTGTCTCCCTTCTTGCTCTTGGTGTGAAACCCACTGCTCAAGCTGAGGGGTGTTCGAGTCTTGTCCGCTTCTCCAAGGAGCTCCTGCCAGCTCATCTACAGGCCCCGTGCTTGTGCCCCGCCCACGTGGGGCACGCACGGCCTGGAGGGGCAAGACAGGAGGAGGCCCAGCACGGCTTCCTGGGCACCAGCTTATTTGGCCGATTTCCTCCTGGAGCCCTGATCACCACCCAGCCGTCAGCATTGCTCCTCGGAAGCCAATGCCACCTGTCAGGCTAAAAGCCCAAACGTGCAGCGTTCACGTGTATTGAAAATCGCTCATTTATTTCCGGTTGTCTGGGTCTTGATGGCTGTGCGGCTCTCCTCTAGTTGTGGAGCATGGGGGCCGCTCTCTAGCTGTGGTGGGAGGGCTTCTCTTGCTGCAGAGCACCGGGCCTGGGGCCCGGGGTGAGCAGCTGCCGCGCACGGGGCTCGTTGCTCCCCATCACGTGAAACCTTCCCGGACCAGGGGTCGAACCCGTGTCCCTGCGTTGGCAGGCAGACTCCACCACTGAGCCGCCAGGGAAGCCCCAACCTTTAAAACAGTGTCAGAAGAGCCCGGCTTGGGGGTCTTTCCAGATTCATAGCTAGCCTACAGACCTTAATCTCTGAGGAGGTGGAGAACTTTGCTTCCCTTCGAGTTCACACCCGTCACCCTGATCCTTCCCTCGGGGTGGCCTCAGCAGGGGCCCCTCGCTCATCCCAAGAAAACACTTGGAAGGGACTTAAGGGAAGCCGCCCGACTCCATCGTAAACGAAGGCCCGGTAAGTGGTCCTGGTCCAGCTTCATAGACGAGCCGCCGTCTCGGCTGCCCAGCTCCTGTGCAGTGGCCGCAGGCACACGGTGGCGCTCGCGTGTCCTTGTCTGAAGCACACCGCCATTCTAGGTGACCCCGCGGCCACAGTGGGGTCCAAGGGAAGCGGGGCGCTCCGCCGCTGTGCCTGTAGCTCAGCAGGGCCTGGGGGGGCTCCTCGATGCCCTTAGGATGCCACGGGACCCTGAGTCCTGCGGCTGGGCCGTGGGGCAGGTGTACTCTCGGACCTGGACTTGAGGGGCCTTTGCAGCCCGCCCCCCAATCCTCCCGGCCCCTCGGGGGCCCCTCAGGGATGTGCAGCCCTCAGAAGCTGCCCCCACCGAGGTCTCACTGTCCAGCTGCTCCTGGGGCCCAGGTCAGCCCGGGGCTCCGTGAGGACTGGCCCTCCGAGGACACTCCTGCCCTCTTCAGCCTGCCTCCCACGGCACGCATTAGTCACCTACTGCATACGTGCGTGCAGGCAGGGTGTCAAGAGGGCAGGGCTTCTGAGCTCTGGGCCATTTACTATCAGAGGCGGGTTTCCCAGAACAAACTGTAAAATTGCTCAGGCTCTGTTTATAAGGAGGGTTTTCTTAACTGCCATGCATATGCAGTGATTTTTATTAATAAAAATAAATTTTGCTTAAAAGCAAGAAAATGCATTATATAATATTCAGGATCTTGAATTTATGTGAAGTGGCTGATCTAAGAATAAAGGGGAAAAGCAAGTCAGGGTGAGCCCTGCAGGGAGCACAGCTTTCCCGAGTGGAGGGTGGGCGGCTCCCTGCCTGGGCCCCTCTCTTCCTGCCCCGGCCCCTCCCGCTCCATCTGACCTGGTGTCCTGACCGGGCCCATGTGCCCCGCTCTCCAGTGCGGCCTCCGGGCTGGGCTCTGGCCTCAGGCCTGGGGAGAGGTGCTGCCTGTGGGCATTGCTCTCACCCTCGCTCATCCTCGCTGGGACCTGGGGCCTTCAGGGGAGGCTGGAAGCGGAGGTGGGTGCTGACGGAGGCCCTGCCCACCGAGAAGCCAGGCCCACTCCCTGGGGGTCTGGGGCGGCCCAGGCTCCCCCCTGTCCACCCGGTGCTGGGCCCGGGGTCCCGTTCTCCGGGATCTGTTCCGTGCCTACCGGGCTCAGGGGGACAGCAGGGAGGCTGGGAGGGGACCGGCTGCAGACTGTCAGCTCAAGCCCCAGGAGAGCGTGGAGCCAGCAGGTGTTTGCTGCAGCGTCTAAGGCGTCCTGCTCTCCGGCCGCTGCCCTGGGGGGCGGGGACTCCTGTCTGCGGGTTCCGGTTCCCCCGGCGGGGCTCTCCCGCGGGAGGTGTCATCCCTGGCACGGCCACCAGGTGGCAGAAGTGCTCTTCGCTGGCCAGGCTGCTCCGGCTGTCACCAACCTCAGCTCGTTTCGTTTCTTTCTTTCTTTTTTTTAATTTTATGTATTTACTATTTTGTGTTCTCTGGGCCCTGCCGCTGCACGAGCAGTTGCGGTGAGCGGCTCCTGGGCTTCAGCAGTCGTGGCACACGGGCGTCGGTGCCCCTCGGCAGGCAGGATCTTCCGAGGATCAAATCCCTGCCCCTGCCCTGGCAGGCGGATTTGTACCCAGCGAACCACCAGCGCAGCGCCCGCGACCCATTCCTGTGATCTCGAAGTCTGGGGGCGAACGTGAGATACACAGCAGGGAAAGTTTAAACTAGCTTTGGGCAGAATTGGGACGTTCTGCTGGATTTTGTAGTGGTTCGGTTCAGTTCAGCCGCTTGGTCGTGTCCGACTCTTTGCGACCTCATGGACCACAGCACGCCAGGCCTCCCCGTCCATCACCAACTCCCGGAGTCTACCCAAACTCATGTGCATCAAGTCAGTGATTCCATCCTTCCATCTCATCATCGCCTTCTCCTCTTGCCCTCAATCCCTCCCAGCATCAGGGTCTTTTCAGATGAGTCAGCTCTTCGCATCAGGTGGCCAAAGTACTGGAGTTTCAGCTTCAGCATCAGTCCTTCCAATGAATATTCAGGACTGATCTCCTTTAGGATGGACAGGTTGGACCTCCTTGCAGTCCAAGGGACTCCCAAGAGTCTTCTCCAACACCACAGTTCAGAAGCATCAATTCTTCAGTGCTCAGGTTTCTTTATAGTCCAACTCTCACATCCATACATGAACACAGGAAAAAACCATAGCCTTGATGAGATGGACCTTTGTTGACAAGGTAATGTTCCTGCTTTTTAATATCTGTCTAGGTTGGTCATAACTTTCCTTCCAAGGAGTAAGCATCTTTTGATTTCATGGCTGCAGTCACCATCTGCAGTGATTTTGGAGCCCCCCAAAATAAAGTCTGACACTGTTTCCACTGTTTCCCCATCTATTTCCCATGAAGTGATGGGACCGGATGCCATGATCTTCGTTTTCTGAATGTTGAGCTTTAAGCCAACTTTTCCACTCTCCTCTTTCACTTTCATGAAGAGGCTCTTTAGTTCCTCCTCACTTTCTGCCATATGGGTGGTGTCATCTGCATATCTGAGGTTATTGATATTTCTCCCGGCAATCTTGATTCCAGCTTGTGCTTCCTCCAGCCCAGCGTTTCTCATGATATACTCTGCATAGAAGTTAAATAAGCAGGGTGACAATATGCAGCTTTTCCTTTTTGGAACCGATTTGTTGTTCCGTGTCCAGTTCAAACTGTTGCTTCCTGACCTGCATACAGATTTCTCAAGAGGCAGGTTAGGTGGTCTGGTATTCCCATCTCTTTCAGAATTTTCCACAGTTTACCGTGATCCACACAGTCCAGGGCTTTGGCGTAGTCAATAAAGCAGAAATAGATGTTTTTCTGGAACTCTCTTGCTTGCTCCATGATCCAACAAGTATTGACAATTTGATCTCTGGTTCCTCAGCCTCTTTGAAATCCACTTTGTACATCTAGAAGTTCTTGATTCATGTACTGCTGAAGTCTAGCTTGAAGGATTTTGAGCATAACCTTGCTAGCATGTGAAATGAGTGCAACTTTATGGTAGTTTGAACATTCTTTGGCATTGTGCTTCTTTGGGATTGAAATGAAAACTGACTTTTTCCAGTTCCATGAGGCTACTTCTGAATTTTCCAAATTTGTTGACATATTGTGTACAACACTTTAACAGCATCATCTTTTAGTATTTTAAATAGCCCAATTGGGCAAAAAAAAAAAAATNCATACCATTTCTGTCCTTAATTGTGCCCATCTTTGCATGAAATAGTCCCTTGGTATCTCTAATTTTCTTGAAGGGATCTCTTGTCTTTCCCATTCTATTGTTTTCCTCTATTTCTTTGCACTGATCACTGAGGAAGGCTTTCTTATCTTTCCTTGCTCTTCTTTGGAACTCTGCATTCAAATGGGTATATCTTTCCTTTTCTCCTTTGTTTTTCACTTCTCTTCTTTTCACTGCTGTTTGTAAGGCCTCCTCTGACAGCTGGAGGAGAGTAACTCCTCTTAGTTAACAGCGCTTGACACCCACAGGCCACGAGAAGGAGCCATGGAGAGGTGAGAAGGGCCCCTGGGCAAGAGCGAACCTCAGAGACTGGCTCAGCAACGCCCCTGCCTGCATTTAGCTGTGTTACTTGCTGAGTGCCCTACAACCCAGCGGGGAAAGCCGCAGAGCGTCAGCTGGGCCTCACAGGCTGGGTGTGATGCCTGAGGAGGTGGGCGGCTTGGCAGACAGACAGACAGACAGACAGATGGGGAGGAGACCTATTGGAGCTAACAGACAAGTTCAGAAAGGCTGCAGGACATTGAGCCTTTCCAAAAGGAGATTGTATTTCTCCACCGTAGCCCTGAGCAGAGTGAAAATGAAATTAGGAAAACAATTACACCTATAATAGTATCAAAATAACAAAACGCTTAGGAATAAATTTAACCAAAGAAGAGCAAAACTTGTACTCTGAAAGCTATAAAACATTGTTGAAATAAATTAGATCTAAATAAATGCAAAGACGTGTTCACGGTCAGAAAATTTAATATTAAAGTGGCAACGTGAAAGTGTTAGTTGCTCAGTTGTGTCTGACTCTTTGCAACCCCAGACTGTAGCCTGCTAAACTCCTCTCTCCATGGGGGTTCTCCAGGCAAGAATACTGGAGTGGGTTACTACGCCCCCCTCCAGGGGATCTTTCCCATCTAGGGATCGAACCCTGGTCCCCTCATTGCAGGCGGATTCTTTACCTGAGCCACCAGCGAAGCCCAAGATGGCAACACTCCCAGACTGACCTGCAGATTGTCATGCCGACCAAAATCTCAGCTGACCTCTTCGTAGAAACAGAAGAGTGATTCTGCAGTTCATATGGCCTCTCAAGGAGCCCTGAATAGGGTAGAGCCACCTTGCAAAAGGAAGAACAAGTAGGAGGGGTCCTGTTTCCTGATTTGGAGTCAGTGTGGTGCTGCTGCGAGAACAGGAAGCCAGGAAACAGCAGTGAGAGCTCACGGGGGCCTTCCTGGCGGCCCAGGGCTGACGACTCTGCCGGCTAATGCAGGGCACACGCGTGCAGGCCCTAGCCTGGGAGGGCCCCGCGTGCTGGGGGCAGCAAGCCGTCCAGCACGGCTACTGCCCCAGTGCCCCGGGGCCAGCGCTCCACAGCAGGAGAAGCCTCCACCAGGAGAGGCCCGCACCCCGCAGCTGGAGGGCAGCCCCTGCTCGCTGCAACCAGAGAGAGCCCTCTCGCAGTGCAGAGACCCAGCACAGCCAGAAATAAATACATGAATTAAAAAGCCAAAATGTTAAAAAGACCTTACCCTGGAAGCCAACTGATTTTTGACAGGTGCCAAAGACGCTTACTCCTTGGAAGAAAAGTTATGACCAACCTAGACAGCATATTCAAAAGAAGAGACATTACTTTGCCGACTAAGGTCCGTCTAGTCAAGGCTATGGTTTTTCCTGTGGTCATGTATGGATGTGAGAGTTGGACTGTGAAGAAGGCTGAGCGCAGAAGAATTGATGCTTTTGAACTGTGGTGTTGGAGAAGACTCTTGAGAGTCCCTTGGACTGCAAGGAGATCCAACCAGTCCATTCTGAGGGAGATCAGCCCTGGGATTTCTTTGGAAGGAATGATGCTATAAAGCTGAAGCTCTAGTCCTTTGGCCACTTCATGCGAAGAGTTGACTCATTGGAAAAGACTCTGATGCTGGGAGGGATTAGGGGCAGGAGAAGAAGGGGACGACCAAGATGAGATGGCTGGATGGCATCACGGACTCGATGGACGTGAGTCTGAGTGAACTCCGGGAGCTGGTGATAGACAGGGAGGCCTGGTGTGCTATGATTCATGGGGTCGCAAAGAGTCGGACATGACTGAGCAACTGAACTGAACTGAACTGAAGACCATTCCTAGGAGGAAAAGAACATTTTTCAACTAATAGTGTTGGAACAACAGGATATGCTTATGCAAAAAAAACAAGTTTGGATTCCTACCTCAGACCACATGCAAAAATTAAACCAGAATGAATCAAGGATCCAACTGTAAGAGTTAAAATTATAAAACTCTTAAAAGGAAATAGGCATAAAGCATCATGACTGTGGATAAGGTGATGGTTTCTTAAATACGACACCAGACGCACAAGCAGCAAAGGAAAGCATAGATGAGTTGGACTTCACCAAAACTAAAAGATTTGTGTATCAAAGGACCCCATCAAGAAAATAAAAAGACAGCCCAGAGAACTAGAGTAGATACTTACGAGTCTTACACCTGATAATGATTTGTGTCTGGAATGCGTAAGAACTGTATACGGCATCGTTGTTGTTCAGTCACTCAGTCGCATCCGACTCTTTGCGACCCCATGGACTGCAGCGCGCCAGGCCTCCCTGTCCTTTACTGCCTCCCAGGGTTTGCTCAGACTCGTCTCCATCGAGTTGGATGGTGATGCCATCCAACCATCTCATTCTCCACTCCCCTTCTCCTTATTATCATTGAGGCACCAGTACAATTCAGTAAGAAATGACAACTAATTGAAAAATGAGTAACGGATCCGAAAGATGTTTCTTCAACAAGATATGTACACGGACAGAAAGCATATGAGAAGACGCTCAGCGTTATTATATTAGTCATCAGGGAAGTGCAAATCAAGGCCACAAAGACACGACCTCCAAGCCAGGAGGATGGCCGGCACCTAAGGGGCAGAGAGTGACAAACTCCGCTTTGGTGATCAGAATGACAAAGGCTATAACCACTTCGAAAAACACTTTTTCCCTTTCCCAATGGTTACATGTAAAGTTACCGGATGACCCTGAAATTCCACTCCCAGGTATACGTCCAAGAGAAGCGGAAACATGCCCACAGAAACTTGCATGTCAGCATTATTTGTAACAGCCAACAGATGTCTGTCAGAGGATGAATGAATGAAGGCAGCGTGGGGCAGCCACAGAATGGACTGTTACTCAGCCACGGAAAGTAGGGAAACAACGACACGCCGCAGTGTGGATGAGCCTTGAGAAGGATGCACTCAGCGACAGAAGCCAGGATCAAGGCCGTGTATCATACGTTTCATTACGTGAACCGTCTGGAGCGGACACTTCTGTGAGAGGCAGAGGTTAGTGCCTGACAAGAGCGGCGGGTGGGGTTCGGGGTTGATGAAAATACTCTGAAATTGAGGTGGCCGTAGTTGCAGCATTCCATAACTATACGAAAAGGCATTGAATTGCACACTTTAAATGGGTGAGTTAATATGTGAGTTATACGTCAATAAAGCCATTAATTATAAAAATGAGAACTATACTAAAAGCTCCTTTACCCGCCTCCCCTCACCCCTGCCCCC
>SJXQ01003558.1:1054578-1074002 GCA_006408695.1 Aepyceros melampus
CGAGTGAATTACACAGACCTCAGTGCACCCTGAGGCTGCCTGTGGCCTGAGACTCGCCTGGGCACGCCACAGAGCTGCAGCAAAGACACAGGGGCGCAGGCTCAAACCCACCACGGACCCGAGCCGGCCACAGGCCGGGGGCTAGGAGCAGCCCCTGGAGCATGGGGCGGCGGCGCCCACGAGCACCGAGACTGCTCTGTTGCCAAGCCCAACAGCAAAGCTCTGGGCTGATTTCATACCTTCGAGGAGCTTTTGATCTAATTCCAGCAGAAATGAAATCCATGTCCCAAGATAAAGTGCCAGAGGAAACCAAGCGGCCTTCTCCCTGGGGACAGGTGGGCCTAGGCCTCAGGAGGCACAAGCTCACCGGCTAACAGCGGCCGGCGCGCTGCAGACTCACAGCACGCAAACTGCCATTCGGCTTCCACAGGCCGTGCAAACTCACACCACAGGCAGCCAGATGCGCTCTTTCAGAACACGGTTACTTACGCCTTTTTAATATCCTCGGCTGAGGCGTGTCTCTGCACGCCTAGAACTTCATAGTAATCCACCATGTTTTAACAGGCTGCTGGAACAAGTCCTGCAATCAGAAACCCATGGTCAGTGACAAGGTGGCCCAGGCTGGGCCGCTAGCGGGGGTACGGGGTGGGGGGCGGAGCAGGAGGCAGGAGATGTCGCCTCTCCTGGGCACTAACCACCAGTCTGTCGGGCCAGAGCCTCATCTGGGAGCCGCTTCCAAGTCTCACACTCTAAGACCCTTCGTGATGTAGGAAAAAATGCTTTGAAATAAGCTAAGAATAGCCTCAACTAAATAAAACCGACAGGTGACTCTGCAGCAGCCTTGGGGCCCGCTGCCCACCAGCTGCCAGGTCCCTGGTCCAGACTGACCAGAGCGTTGTCCCCTCCTCACACCCTGTGCCAGGCTCTGGGTAAGACTGCAGCCACTTGACGGACACCTTGTGCCCAGCCTGGGGACGCCACAAGGAACTGCAGACACATTCCACCCGCCGGCTCCGACTCGGGCTATCCCTGTGACTGCCTCCCAGGCCTCCAGCATCTGACATGGAAACACACAGCACGGCCCTGCTGGCGGTGTAGGCAGAGGGCAGCCTCGGAGTGGGCCTGCCAAGACTCCCAGGACAGGAGCCCCTGCTCCACCTCCTCTACGAAGATGGGGCCTCGAGTCACACGCCAGTCACGACCGACACACCGGGCACCTCTCCAGATGTGAAGTCCAGCAAATGTTCATCTTTAACCTGACTGGTAAGTCACCTCACTAAACCACTGGCCAACAACTGACATGAAACAGACCTACACCACACAAGCCTACAAAATAATTTCAGCCAATAAATCAAGTTTTTCTGTCAGGTAACAGTGCTAAACTGAAGCCAGGCTCTCAGGAGCCTGTCCTCAAATTCTAGGACCAGGTTTTGAGAAGGAACGTTCTCACTGTAAACAAGTATCTGAGCCCGTAGCCTCCCTGAGCCCTTTCTGCTGAGGTGAGACACAGACACTGCCGCAACTGGGACAGAGTCTCTCAGCACAGGGCGCGCAGCTGGACTGCGTCTCCACTCCTCCACACTGGGGAGCAACTCATGGCGAAAACACAAGTCTGCTGCATCATGACTCAGCATGCAGGCATGCACGCCCGCCTGCACGGCCCTCCTTGACTTTACAGACGCTGGCTGCATCTATCTGAGGGCCAGAGAGACACAGGGAAAAGCCCTCCTTACCAGCCCAAGGACTTCATGCAGAACATGAGAGAGATCAAAGCAGAATCAAAACCAGAAACCCCTCTGACCAACTCAAAACCCCTAGAAAAGTTATGTAAAAACCCAACACACACATCTGAAGAGCCAGCTGAGCGCCCAGGAAAGCAGGAGCTCAAGTACCAGAAACAGAATTAATCACACCAAGAATGGTGAGCCCGAGACTGGGGGGCGGCTTTGCTGTTTTCAGGATGGGACTTGCTGTAGTGGACAGGAAACTAACGGCTGCGATGAAGACTCACAAAATGCAGGTCCCTCTAAAGGCTGTGGCGTTCTCGGCACTGCCTTTGGGACTGGAATGAACACTGACCTTTTCCAGTCCTGTGGCCACTACTGTGTTCTCCATATTTGCTGGCATATTGAGTGCAACACTTTCCCAGCATCATCTTTTAGGGCTTGAAATAGCTCAACTGGAATTCCATCACCTCCACTAGCTTTGTTCATAGTGATGCTTCCTAAGGCCCACTTGACTTCACACTCCAGGATGTCTGGCTCTAGGTGAGTGGTCACACCATCGTGATTAACTGGGTCATGAAGATCTTTATTATATAGTTCTGTTTATTCTTGCCCCCTCTTCCTAGTATCTTCTGCTTCTGTCAGGTCCAGACCATTTCTGTCCTTGATCGAGCCCATCTTTGCATGGAATGTTCCCTTGGTATCTCTAATTTTCTTGAAGAGATCTCTAGTCTTTCCCATTCTATTGTTTTCCTCTCTTTTGCACTGATCACTGAGGAAGGCTTTATGTCTCCTTGCTATTCTTCGGAAGGCTACATTCAAATGGGTGTTATCTTTCCTTTTCTCCTTCGCCTTTCGCTTCTCTTCACAGCTATTTGTAAGGCCTCCTCAGAGAGCCATTTTGCCTGTTTTGCGTTTCTTTTTCTTGGGGATGGTCTTGCTCACTGCCTCCTGTACAATGTCACGAACCTCTGTCCAGCCTCTTCAGGCACTCTATCAGATCTAATACCATAAACTTATTTTGTCACCTCCAGTGTATAATCGTAAAGGATTTGATTTAGGTTATACCTGAATGGTCTAGTGGTTTTCCCTACTTTCTTCAATTAAAGTCTGAATTTGGCAACAAGGAGTTCATGATCTGAGCCACAGTCAGCTCCCGGTCTTGTTTTTGCTGACTGTATAGAGCTTCTCCATTCTGTGGCTGCAAAGTATATGATCAATCTGATTTCGGTGCTGACCATCTGGTGATATCCATGTGTGGAGTCTTCTCTTGCGTTGTAGGAAGAGGGTATTTGCCATGACCAGTGTTTTCTCTTGGCAAAACTGTTAGCCTTTGCTCTGCTCATTCTGTACTCCAAGGCCAAATTTGCCTGTTACTCCAGGTATCTCTTTACTTCCTACTTTTGCATTTCAGTCCCTATGATGAAAAGGACATCTTTTTTGGGTGTTAGTTCTAGCATTCATCTCACACACTAGCGAAGTAATGCTCAAAATTCTCTAAGCCGGGCTTCAACAGTATGTGAACCATGAACTTCCCGATGTTCAAGCTGGTTTTGGAAAAGGCAGAGGAAATTGCCAACATCAGCTGGATCATTGAAGAAACAAGAGAATATGAGAGAAGTGTCTCCTTCTGCTTTACTGACTATGTGAAAGCCTCTGACTGTGGATCACGACAAACAGTGGAAAATCCTTCAAGAGATGGGAACACCAGACCACCTGACCTGCCTCCCGAGAAATCTATATGCAGGTCAGGAAGCAACAGTTAGAACTGGACATGGAACGACAGACTGGTTCCAAACTGGGAAAGGAGTTATGTCAAGACTGGATATTGTCATCCTGTTTATTTAACTTATATGCAGAGTACATCATGTGAAATGCTGGGCTGGATGAAGCACAAACTGGAATCAAGATTGCTGTGAGAAATACCAATAACCTTAGACAGGTAGGTAATACCAGCCTTATGGCAGAAAGTAAAGAACTAAAGAGCCTCTGATGAAAGTGACAGAGGAGAGTGAAAAAGCTGGCTTAAAGCTCAACATTCAGAAAACGAAGATCATGGCATCTGGTCCCATCACTTCATGGGAAATAGATGGGGAAACAGTGGAGACAGTGACAGACTATCTTTTTACACTCTAAAATCACTGCAGATGGTTGACTGTAGCCATGAAATTAAGACACTTGGTCCTTGGAAGAAAAGTTATGACCAACCTAGTCAGCATATTAAAAAGCAGAGACATTACTTTGCCAACAAATGTCCTGATGGTCAAAGCTGTGGTTTTTCCAGTGGTCATGTATGGATGTGACAGAGTTGGACTATAAACAAAGCTGAGCGCCGAAAAATTGATGCTTTTGAACTGTGGTGTTGAGAAGACTCTTGAGAGTCCCTTGGACTGCAAGGAGATCCAAATAGTCCATTCTGAAGGAGATCAACCCTGGGTGTTCATTGGAAGGACTGATGCTAAAAAGTACCAATACTTTGGCCACCTCATGCGAAGAACTGACTCCCAGACCCTGATGCTGGGAAAGACTGAACGTGCGAAGAGAAGGGGACGACCAAGGATGAGAGGGCTGGATGGCAGCACCGATTCCGTGGACATGAGTTTGAGCAAGCTCCGGGAGTTGGTGATGGACAGGGAAGCCTGGTGTGCTGCAGTCCATGGGGTTGCAGAGTCGGAGTGGCTGAAATGAAAGGCTGTAACTGCAGGAAAAGGGGATGAGAAGAATTCTCCCCTAACTGGACAACAGCACCACTGAGAATCGAAGCATTAAGCCTCAGAACCACAGAGGCAAAACGGCTACCTCCAGTAACCACAACACTCCCAGCACCCCAAACCACCAAGTACAATCCCAGGATGGGGGGACAAAGAAAGCTGTGCTGGAGAAGTTTGGTGCTTAGCTGCTCACTCATGTCCGACTCTTTGCGACCTCCTCTGTCCCTGGGACTCTCCAGGCAAGAACACTGGAGTAGGGTGCCGTTTTCTCTTCCAGAGGGTCTTCTGACCAGGGGTGGAACCCGCACCTCCTGCACTGCGGGCGCGCTCTTTGCCGCGGAGCCCAGGAGAACAGGTGACCCCACCACCAGCCCGTGCACACCGGACGGCGTGGGGCGTCTCAGTGAGCGACGGAGGCCTAACACCCACACAGCCACTGCTGCCAACAGGACTGTGTCATTCACGCAGCGTCGCTAAGAAGCCAGGTCTCAGATGCTATCCCTCCAAAGAAGCGATAGTTTCATCATGAAAGGGCTGTCAGCTAACTCAGGTAGAAATCACAGCAACAAAGAAACGATCCAAATAGACATGCCTCCAGTCAATTATACCTCATTTTTTAAAAATAAAATGTAACCTTATTGATGAGAGGAAGGCGCACAAAGGGAACTTTGTGAAAACCACAGGACAGGACTTCAGTATTTCTTAACAAAACACGTTTAGTGGGAATAATTCTAAGTGTTTAAATTCTGAGCGTTCTGTAAACATTAACTCATTTAATTCAAACTAACAAAATGAAGCTCAATGACCTCCTAAACTTGTTTTGGGAAGTTTGTCTAGCTTTATCCAGATGCAACTGGCATGTGCCCTTGTGTGGGTCCATGGTGCGCGTGTGCACGGCCTCTGAACAGGGCGGGCTGGCTGCACAGGTCCACGTGCATGCACGCTCTTCTCAAACATTTTGGTAAAAAATTTGGAGACTTACAACAACTTGAAAAAGCTCACAGAAGAACCATATAGCCTAGAAATACTGAAAAAAAATGTTTAAGTGTGTCAAGAATGCAAAGGCATTCAATACAGAGCGACTGAGCAGCAGACTCCAGCCTTCTGCAAGTCCGCTTCCTGGGGCCCTGCTTCCTGGGACCCCGCTTCCTGGGGCCCTGCTTCCTGGGACTCCGCTTCCTGGGGCCCTGCTTCCTGGGACTCCGCTTCCTGGGGCTCTCTGCTTCCTGGGGCTCTCTGCTTCCTGGGACTCCGCTTCCTGGGACTCTGCTCTCAAAGGGCCACACACCCACACGGTGTGCCTCTCCCCCCAGCATCAGTGTTTCCGGTGCCGTATCATGAACGAGCGCTCTTGCTGTATGCCACGACGGGCTCACTGGCACACAGGCTAGGCTACTGTGAGCAATCTTATCGATTACACCAGGCAGCCATAAGGCAACCATACCGCCCCACTTTGTTATAATGGACGAATCACAAACAACCGTGAGTTTCCCTTTACATTAGCTTTCCTTTTTCCTGGCCTGTGTTACTAACACGTCTACAGAATGTGGTCTCATGTAAGACAGTGTTGATGAAGATGCTGACAGACAAGCCATCCTGTAAAAATAAACACTTATGCACCAATAAATAAATACAGTTAATGCAACTTCTCTTAAACTTTTTAGTATCTTCTCTAGCTTACGTTAAGAGCACAGCAAGTAACACAGGAAGCATGTGCAAATTGGTGTTCGTTGTTGGCAAGGCTCCAGCCAGCAGGAGGCTACTAGGCAAGTCCTGGGGGAGTCAAGAGTCATGCACAGCTCTTCACCTGTGGGGCGTCTGCGCCTCTAAGTCCCACCTTGCTCAAGGGTCAACTGCACACTCAAGAGACAGAAAAAAGTCCACAGTTATGGCGCAGGAAGACGCACAGGGCAACGCCACGGAAGCTGTGTCAGCAAGAGGGGCCTATGGAAGGCGCGGTGGGGCACGGCCCACCGGGGAGCTACAGAGTCACGCGCAGAAACAGAAACGCACAGGGCCTCGGCAACCTCCAGTCAAGAAGCGCATTACAAGCGGGAAAAGGAGACACCCCGCAGGGCTGGGTGGGATGGGGAGGGACCGTTTAGTGGGCACAGAGTTTCAAAGTGAGAGGACAGAAATGTTCCGGAGATGACAGTGATGATGATGACACAGACAACGCTGTGCCGTAACACCCCTGAAGCGCTCCCTGAAAACAAGGCGCATTTTCTGTCACGGAAAAAGTAAGCCATGCTGAAATTCACAAATAAAAACATCTTTAAAAGACACACCCACAACCGTATCAGAGAGAGTTAACTTGTAAGATTTGAGCACATTTAACAGACCTGATGTAATGGGACGTAAAACAGGAGGCTGAAACTAACAGCTGTAACATGCCAAGCGCACACCCCACAAGGGGGGCTTCGTAAGCAGTACCTGGGACCACAGGAAACGGCGGTGGTAACAAACGTGTTTAAGAACGCCTTTGGGTCAAAAAAATTATAAGGATGTTAGGATATTCAGACATACATGAACTACATATCAGTTTCATCAACTGGCCAAAGTGAAATTAAGGACCTCAAATACATTAATAAAAGCTACAGACGTTAGAAAGAACTCAAAACAGACATTTGCCAGTCTTTAGAATACAAAAATATTAGTAGATATCTTCACCAAATAAAATCCCAGAGTTTTTTAAATTACAAATTGAGAAAAATATTTAGGTTACTATTTTCTTGTAATTTATCCACTTTAACATTAAAATCAGCTACGATAGATACATAACAGATTAACATAATACTAACTGGAGCATGTACCTTTTTCAATGTCCAGTTTTTTCCGACTGTATCTGTGTATGCTCAACATAAAATATTGGGGATCTTGTTTTAAATGCAACCAGATATGAGGGTGAGCGCCCAGTTATAACATGGAAGTGTTCCTCACTGGCAGTCCCACAATCCAAAGCACACTGCTCAGAAGACATGGCTGGTGGGCGCCCAGCAACTGCATACCTTCGGGGATGAGACGCCTGCCCACGGCTAAGGGTGGCTGGAGCGCAGGAGCCAGCAAGCGACCCCTCTGCTTCGATCTGCTAACAACAGACTCTCAGCTAACAGGAGCCTCGACTAACCGACCCTCTGCCGACGAGTGACCCCCCTCGGTGGTTACTCTGACTTCTGAACTCCAGCTGCTGCAGCTACGAGAGCCCGGGAGAGTGCCCGGCAGGAACAAGGCATGTGGGGAGACCCCACCAGACCACAGGTACCAAAGGGACGCAGGAGAGGCCTCAGGACGGAGCTTCCCCCTCCTAACAGTAAGCCAGTGCCTGAACCACACGCGACCAGGTCACCAGTGTACCAGATGCCACTGCTTGGACACTTCAGAACTTCCACGGCCTGGGGGAAACAGGCTCCTGCAGAGCGCAAGCAGCTGCCTGTGTGCACCAGGACCCGGGGAAGGAGCAGGGGCCCCCCCGGGAGACTGCGCCGGACGTGCCTGTGAGTGTGCGAGGGTCTCCACCAGAGCAAGACTCAGCTTTCCCCACAGCCAGTCCCTCCCATCAGGAAACTTGCATAAGCCATTAATCCTCATCCGTGAGAGTGCCGACAGAAGCAGCAAGAACTGCAATCCCACAGCCTCCAGAACCAAAAACACAATCACAGAAAGCTAACCAAAATGGTCACCTGGATCGCAGTCACATGTAACTCAATGAAGCTATGCCATGTCGTGCCCGGCCACCCAAGAGGACAGGTCACGGCGGACAGTTCTAACAAAACAGGCTTCACTGGAGGAGAGAATGGCAAACCACTCCAATATTCTTGCCTCGAGAACCCCATTAACTGTATGAAAAGGCAAAAAGACATGACGCCAGAGATGAGCAACCCGGGTCAGTAGGTGTCTAATATGCTCCTAGGAAAGAGCAGAGAAATAGTCCAGAAAGAATGAAGAGGCTGGGCCAAAGCTGAAGAGATGCTGAGTTCTGGATGTGTCTGGTGGCGAAGGTAAAGTTCAGTGCTGTGAAGAACAATATGTATATAAACCTGGAATGTCAGGTCCATGAATCAAGGTAAACTGGACATCGTCAAGATGGCAAGAATGAACATTGACACTTATAGAAATTAGTGAACTAAAATGGATGGGAATGGGTGAATTTAACTCAGAGGACAATTAAAACTACTAATGCAGGCAAGAATCCCTTAGAAGTGGAGTAGCCCTCACAGTCAACAAAAGGGTCCAAAATGCAGTACTGGGGTGCAATCTAAAAAACGACAGAATCATCTCGGTTCACGTCCAAGGCAAAGCACTCAACATCCTGGTAACCCAAGTCTATGCCCAACCACTAACGTCGAAAAAGCGACAGTTGAACGGTTCTGTGAAGACCCACAAGACCTTTTGGAACCAACACCAAAAAAAAAAAAAAAGATGTCTTTTTCATCACTGGGGATTGGAATGCGAAAAGTAGCAAGTCGAAGAGATACCTGGAGTAACAGGCAAGTTTGGCTTTGGAGTACAAAATGAAGAAGGGCAAAGGCTAACAGAGCTCTGTCACGAGAATGCACCGGTCATAGCAAATACCTTCCAGCAACACAAGAGACGACTCTACACATGGACATCACCAGATGGCCAACACCAAAATCTTTGCAGTCAAAGATGGAGAAGCTCTATACAGTCAGCAAAACAAGACCTGGAGTCAAATGACTGACACTAAAGCTGAAGCTCCAATACTCTGGCCCCTGATGTGAAGAGCTGACTCACTGGAAAAGACTTGATGCTGGGGAGACTGAGGGCAGGAGGATAGAGGAGGTGGCAGGATGAGATGGCTGGACGGCACCACTGACGCAACGGGCGCGAGTCTGAGCCCACTTCAGGAGCCAGAGAGGGACAGGGAAGCCCAGCGTGCTGCAGTCCGTGGGGTCACAAACAGTGAGACTCAACTCAGCGGGTGAACAAGAATCACCTTTGTCCCTAGTGCAAAGCTCACCATTTCCTAAGTCCAATCGAGTCGCCCTGCACTGGCAACATGGGGCAGTGTCTGTGCTGACCACGGTGGGAACAGCAAGACGCTTGAGGCAGGCAGCACAGACGCGGCAGGATGGGCCTCCACTCGGGCCATGCCCGCCAGAGGTGGCCACTGCTAGCACCTACAGCAGCCCCTGGACAAGCCGGCCATCCCCAGGACCAGCCCTGGCTGGGGGGCGCACAAGCTTCACAAGCACCGGCCCCGGGGACAGAGGCTCTCGGCCATGGGGGCTCTTTCTTTCTCAGGGGAGACTGCCCCGGAAGGAAGTGCCTTCACCACAGTCCTGGCCAGCACCCGGCCGGCCCACCACTTGAACCTTACTCTTTTTTACGGTCACGAGGAAGCGCTTCCCCCGTTAACACCCAGGGCACATTTTCAGGGCTCAGGCTGGCGGACATGGCAAGCCTGAGCGCACGCGGGCTTTCTTCTCGGAGGGCCCAAGCTTGCCTTCCACCTGCTCACCTCCTCCCCTCAGTCAGCTGTGGGAACGCTGGGGACTCAGAGCCTTCTCACCCTACTCCTGCGCTTTCATCTGCTCTGTTATTTAAATACCGTTTATGGAGCAATGATTCCCTCCTGTTAGCCCCAATCATAGGCCTCACTCTGGCATTTCAGACACAAATAGACAGATGGCTCTCAACACAGCCACTTGGACGTCTGACAAGACACCCCAAATAGAACATGACCACATCTCACGCTCTGTCCTCCCCACTCCCACCTGGCCTCTTCCTGTAACTCCACTCTCCGGATGGAAACCCTCGCCACGCTTACACCGCTCCACCCCACAAACCAACCAACCCACAGTTTCGTGTGGTTCACTGCAGACCCCTCAAACCCCTTCACTTTTCTCTATCTTTGGTAGCACCAGATACCCTTTCTGAAATCTTGTAGAAGCCTCTTTTCTCACAGCCAAGATGAGCTATAAATATGCAAACAGTATCACAACAGATACATGCTGTCCAGACCAGAAAAAACCAGCTCTAAAGGACACGGTCGGCTCCACTGGGGATTCCTGGAATGGCGCTTTGCTGCCCTAGCTAATGCTAGGTCTGAAATAGGAAAGGTACAAGAAGAGCCTAGGAGATGTTGTCAGTCAAGAAAGTAAAGATGCTACTAGCAAAAACCGCCGGAGAAGGCAATGGCACCCCACTCCAGTACTCTTGCCTGGAAACTCCCATGGATGGAGGAGCCTGCTGGGCTGCAGTCCATGGGGTCGCTAAGGGTCGGGCACGACTGAGCGACTTTCACTTTCACTTTTCACTCTCATGCATTGGAGAAGGAAATGGCAACCCACTCCAGTGTTCTTGCCTGGAGAATCCCAGGGACGGGGGAGCCTGATAGGCTGCCGTCTATGGGGTCACACAGAGTCGGACACGACTGAAGTGACTTAGTAGTAGTAGTAGCAATAACCGCAGGCCTGGTCAGGAAACGAACAAGGAAAGACTGTGGAGCAGTGCCAGCTTGGAAGTGACTAAGAATAAATGATAACCAAGCGCAGTCTGAGCTCCTGGGCTGGTATCTGGGGCAGCAAGAGAATGTTGGAGGGTGGAGGAGAGGCAGGAAACTGTGTGATGTGACTGAAGTCTGTAGTTAACAGTACTATACCAACCTAATTTTTTATTTTTCAAAAACACACCATGGTTACATGTCATACTAAGAAAAGCTGGGTAAGAGGCACACAGGAAAACTCTTGTATTATCTCTGCAACTCTATGAATACACAATGGTTTCAAAATAAAAAGTTAAAAATAAGTCAAAAAGAAAAAAGTACAACTACGTCAAAATGACACCGAACAAAACTGATGCAGCACCCGCAGATCAGAAGGGAGTCTGAGCACCAAGAGAGTGGCCGGCGCACACTTCCCCTCCAGTTTCACTGAGACATAACTGGCACACACCACTATGCACATTGAAGGTGTACAGAATCACAATCTGACTTGCCTCATGACAGGATTACCACAATCAGTTTAGTGAACACCTATCTTCTCACATGGGGCTTCCCTAGGGGCTCAGCGGTAAAGAACCTACCCGCCAATGCAGGAGACTTGGGTTTGATCCCTGGGTCAGGAAGATCTCCTAGAGAAGGAACTGGCAACCCACTCCAGTATTCTCGCCTGGGAAATCCCATGGTCAGAGGAGCCTCTGGCCTGGCAGGCTACAGTTCATGGGGTCACAGGAGAGTCAGACATGACTTAGCAACTAAACCACCACCACCATCTCATATGCACACAAAATGAAAGAAACAGAGAAGTATTTTTTGCTTGTGATGAGAACTCAGAATTTACTCTTAACTCTTTGCCTCCTGAGCCATCAGGGACGCCCGCATGACGCACAGCAGTGTTAATTACGCTCCCTGTGCGACACCCAAACCCCCAACACTCCTCTCTCTGGTCACCTGAGTGGCTGCCACGCGTTTCAAGTGCAGACGCCAGGGACGTCCTGTGGTCCAGGGTCAGCACGCCGCCCTTCCACGGCAGGAGGCACCGGGGATCCCACTACCGCTCTTCCCTTCTCAACACAACTCGGCAGCGCTGTGTCGGCTCTCCCCGGAAGCCTCGGAACTTGATGGTCAACACAAACTGGGCCAAGCCGCAGCCTCTTCAGGCCTGCAGCCTCGTCCTCTCTCCTGCCGTTCCCTTCGTGCAACTGTGGCTCTCCAGATAAGTGAAGTCCACGGCTTGCCTGATACACTCCACCTTGGGTATCCTGGCCCACTGACTCAACAGATCAAAATCTTTTGAGTACCAATTATACCGTCAACATATTCATTCTCAATAAAAACTAATTTTGAGCAAATTTATGTGTATCTACTAGCAAAAACAATCGTAACACTTTTGGGACCAAGTTACCAAGTTCAGCAGACAGACATGTAAAAAAAACAACTTAGGCATGCACAATTAAGTATAAACAGTGTTGGGGAGAGATTATAGACACAGTGGGCAAAGAAATAAGTTTATGGAGCCAGCCTATGCCACCAGCCTATGCCATCTTTCAAACTTCTTTCAAAATTGGACTCAATCCTCAAATACTGCCACTGCTTTTTCAACCAAGTTTATGTAATATTCTCAATCTGCTGTTAGGCCAACAATCTTCAGAACATCTTCATCAGGAGCAGATTCCATCTCAAGAAGCCATTTTCTTTGCGCATCCCTTTAAAGAAGCGACCCCTCGTCACAGGCTCTTGTGGGGCTGCGGCAGCTCGGGCCCGTCTCCAGGCTCCACTTCAGCTGTCTCCACATCTGCCATTACTTCCTCCACTGAGTCTTAAACCCCTGAATCACTCATGAAGGTCAGAATCAACTTATCCCAAACTCCTGTTAATTATAATTAGTTGGTGTTTCGACCACTTCCCATGAATTGCAAATATTCTTAACGGCATCTAGAATGGTGAGTCCTTCTCAGAGAGAGTTCAGTTGACTTTGCCCAGATCATCAGAGGAATCACCGTCTATGGCACCAAAACAGCCTTATGAAGTGTATTTCTTAAATAGCAAGACTGGAAAGTCTAAAATTACTCCTTGACCCGTGGGCTGCAGAATGGAGGCTGTGCTAGCTGGAATGAAACAACATGAATTTCACTATGTATCTCCGGAGTTCTCGGGTCTTTGTCAGTGAGCAGTAACTTCTGAAAGAATTTTTTAACCTGAGCAGGTGCTCTCAGCAGTGGGTGTGAAACATCCAGGGAGCCGCACTGCCGACAGCAGTGCTGTCATCGGGCTCTGCTCGGCTCCAGGGTGCAGGCAGAGCAGCTTCATGTGACTCACAAGGGCCCCAGGGTTCCCAGATGGGCGCCGCGCACTGGCTTCAACTCCAAGTCCCCCACCACGTTAGCCTCTACAGACAGCCCGCCTGTCCTCAGACGCTCTGAAGACAGACGCTGACTTCTCTCTAGTATGAACGTCCCGACAGTGTCTTCTTCCAACATCAGGCTGACTCATCTACGCTGAAAACCTGCTGCTCACGCAGCCGCCTTCTCCAGTGATCTGAGCTGGGTCTTCTGGATGACTTGCTGCTTCACCTTGTGCTTGACGTTACAGACAGCTTCTTTCCTCAAACTTCATGAACCAGCTTCTGCCAGCTTCAGACTTTCCCAGCAGCTTCCTCCTCTCTGTCAGCCTTCAAAGAACTGAAGAGTTAGAGCTGTGCCTGGGCTTTGGCAGACCACGAAATCTTTCTCCACTACAGCAGTAAGGCGATTTTGCTTTCTCACCACTCATGTGTTCACTGGAGTAGCACTTTCCTTCAAGAATCTTTTCTTTGCATTCAGAACCTGGCTGTTCGGCACAAGAGGCCTAGCTCCAGCTTTCCACAGGCCTTCGTCAGTAAACATCTTCATTCCTGGCTTCTAATTTAAAATGAGAGGGGAGACTCTTCCTTTCACTTGAAGAGCCCACTGCAGAGATATAACTGGCCTAATTTCAGTATTGTTGTGTCTCAGGGAACAGGGAGGCCTGAGGGGGAGAAAGATGGTGGGGTCGGTGAAGCAGTCAGAACACAGGGTCTTAGATGATCTTAGAAGGGCCTAAAACAATTACAATAGTAACATCAGAGATCACTGATCACAGATCATTAAGGTAATAATGAAAAACCTTGAAATATTGCGTGAGAATTACCAAACTGACAGTCACAAAGTGAGCAAATGCTGTGAGAAAAATGAGGCCAATAGACTTGATCGACGCAAGGTTGTCACAAACCATCCATTTGTTTGGGGGGAAAAAAGGCAACACCTGCACTAAAGTGAACCGCTATAGAACGGGGTCTGCCTGGGCCTGAACTACTACTACACACATCAAAACCAAAATTATAAATGCTGAAACAGGAATACTCATCTGTACTTACCACCACACATGGTTTCACAGGTAATTAGCTACTGTCTCAAGGCACCCTGGAAGGAGAGGCGCACAGCTGATAAAGAGGGGGCGCCAGTATGAACGTCCAGTTGTTGCAGTCTTTCACCCCTTGGCCAGTTCAGGAACACAGATGTCCCCTGCTTTTCCAGAGCTCTCATCACCTTTAAGAAAGATCCACATGGAACTTCCCTGGTGGTCCAGTGGCTGGGACTCCACACTCCAAATGCAGGGCCCGGGCTGGGGAACTGGATCCCACGGTCGCGGCTGGGAGTTGGCATGCCACCACTAAATCCCCCATGCCACAGCTGAGACCTGCTGCAGCCAAGTATATAACAAAAAAAAGAATGCTTAAAAAAAAAAAAAACCCACATTTAATACCTGTTTTTAACAATCACAAGAAACCTGAAGAGGATTTTCCCTTTTACAAGAAACGCAAAGGCTGGCAGCAGCGCCCACTCCAGCAGTGAGCGTCTGCGCCTTCCCAGGGCCACACACAGCTCCTCGGCCTCGGGCAGCAGCAGCTGTGAGCTGCCTGTGAGCACCTGGGCTTCGGCTCCATTCATGCTGTGCACCGGTGAGCAAGATGGGTCCTCAGCTAACTGCTTCTTCCCTTCAGACTTCTGTAGCTCAGAAAGGGCTTCCCAGGACGCCCCTCCTCCTGACCGTGTGACTGTGCAGGTCTCACGGGGCACGCACGTGTCGCGGACACTCGAGACAGAGCGGTCAACCTCCCGAGGCCCTCGCTCCGCAGCCTGGGTCTCAGGGGTTACGGGGTTGCCAGGTGAACGTGTAGAATTTAACTTACAATGGCCCACTCCTCTCCGTCTTCCTCAGCTCTTCATATGCAAGATTCTACACAAGCACCTCAGGTGACAGTCACAAATATCCATCCAGAAGAGGTGCCCTGTGAGTCAGCTCTGAAAAGCCGTTTCTTGAACAGCTTAACTAGTCCCTTTTAAGTTACAACCCTGTGTCTCTACTGAATTTCTAGAGTTCTCTACTGAGTTTCTAGAGAACTTCCAAGTCATCAACAGGCCCCACGGGCTCATCGACACCACAGAACTTTCGTGCCCAACACGACTGTTACCAACACATCGGCCTTCCTGCCTCTACACGATGACTCCGAGCCATGTTTCTCAAGCTCGAGGTGTGACAAAGACATCTCTGCACTGAGTCCTTTAGCTATTCTGTCCCAAATCTTGCCCATCCACACCAATTAGAAGTGTGTAACTGGCTAACCTGACAACCTTGAGAATACCATAGCAGCCCACTGGTCTGGGCTCCTCAATCCCCCTGCAGGAGGCACAGGTCTGATCCCTGGCTGGGGAACTAAGATCCTGCATACCACACAGCACAGCAAAAAAATTTTTAAATAACCATCCTTCCACCCAAAAGCCTGTTCTCAGATATCTCTCCATCTAACATCTAAGAAACCTTGCTCTGCTTGCAATAAAAATGCTCCTTATTCCTTTCCAATCCAAGAGACTCCAAGTTGAAAATGGAGCTGAAGGGGGAAAATCAACGTTCCTCCTTCCAGACAGCTTTGCCCCCACAGATTGCTACCTATTACACAGTGTTTTACATAATGCAATTTGTCTCTTGAAAACATTCTCTATTCTTCAGCTTAAAAAATCAGCAAATCAAAATACTTGTTACCTTCTAACTTCCAAGTGGAGAAACTTTAAACACCTTGTTTAAATGTTGAATTCATGTTGTGACATGGAACTAATTTTGTGCAATACTACTGCTAATGGAAAGGGGGCAAGTTTATTTATTTATTTTTTTTAGGGGGCAAGTTTAAAAAACAGATGGCAAACGTGGAAAAGTTCCTCCACCTCATCTCATCATCTGATGAATGAGATGTAGCACAGGGAGCAGGGGGCAAAGACAGAGATCAGCTGTCATTCCTTATCACAAACCATCTTCTTCCGTGTCTTGTTCTTACTCAACAAGCCTTAAACTATTCCAGAAACAAACAAGGGAATTTATTTCCTCTATAACTCAAGATCCAAGACCATGCTCTCATCTGGCAATCATCACCCATTAGACACTACAGGTGTGACTAACTTCCTCTCATTAAAATGATGCATGGCAAGCACTGGTGTTCCATCAGTCCTGGTGCTTGTGAACTGAATCTGTGCACCAGCTACATTGTTCTCTGAACTACCCTAAGCTCTGGATTCCATTATTAACCACAGAAGGGGCACAGATAAACCAGGAAAAAAGGATCCAACTCAACCGATATTTTCCCAGCACTCTGGGTCCAAGACAACACTACAGTCACAGAAGCACACGATGGAAAATTCCCGGTCTGCCCAAAGGCCCTCAGAGGAGGGCCCAGTGCACCAGCACCCACAGTGAAAGAGTGACAGTCACTCAGTCGTGTCCGACTCTTTCCGACCCCATGGACTGTATGTAGCCTGCCAGGCTCCGCTGTCCAAGGGATTCTCCAGACAAGAACACTGGAGTGGACTGCCATTTCCCCACCTCTCTTGGTGAAAAAGGTAGGATAAAAAATTTGTGTGATTTCACAAAATCACACGCTGCCGTAAGAAATCACCATTCTAAAGACATGTGATCTTTTGCACCTGAGTTTGAGAACCTAAAATGCCTGGAGTATTCTGACATACAAACAGAGCCACTGCCTCACAGCCAAATGCGATCATCGCTGCTTTTTAGAATAGTCAAGAAGTAGGTTAGCAATTTTCAGAGAAAACCAAACAACACCTAAACAAGGTATAGCTTTTGAAGTAAGGTTTAGAATATAAATTAGACGGAACCTTCTCTACTCTGATATATACTGCAACACTTAAAAATTTAACCTTTCAGTCTTTTTTCCAGAAACTCCCCTCACTTTAAAAATGAAGTATTTTTTTAATTTACCTTTTTTCAGTTCAGAAATAAAGATTTTACTCTAATAAAAGGATAGGAGCAAGCTTGCCCTCTAAGGCACTGTCCAACATTTTTTTCTTAAGTAGGATATTGAAACAAAAGGAGTCAACTGTTCTTTGTATGTCTCCCTAAAAATAAAAGTTTGAGAAACACCTTCTAATCTGTAACGGAAGCACCAGCCTTTTCCTGCTGGCAGATCCAGCAAGCCGTCTCCTCAGGCTGTAAAACTGTCTTTATGTGCACTATCACCTTCACCAGCTTCTCTTTTCTTCATTTATTTCACTTTTTTAAAGTTTGAAGTTCTCTTAAATTCTATTCACCAAGAGAAACCAAAGCACTTCTTAAACCTTGCCACTAATCCCACCCTAATTCACAAATGAGCCCGCAGTTAACCTGCTCTTGCCACTGGGTGGCGTCCTGGACGAATTTTAAGCAAACCAGGTTTATAACACAGAACACCAGCCTACATTCTAGATCATTTCCAAGGAAGTAAAAAAGCAAAAACAAAAACATGCTTTCTAAAAATTCTGTTAAGATATCAAAAGACTGACTACGTTCACTTACTTCTTACCAACAGACACCAAGAGTGACATTTAATCATCCTTAAGCACTAACCAAGGTAGCAGCAGCTGACCTTGAACGTGCAGTCACATGCGACTGCACCCCGGTGGAAGGTGAGGTGACCGCTCCATCACTAAGCTGGCGCGCTGAGGGTTACACTGGGATGCCGAAAAACCGAACTGAAGAGGACTGTGTCTTCTTTAAAACTATAAAAGGTACAGACGCATTCCACCCCAAACCTGAGTCCAGGTGGAAAACGTCACTGCTGGTGAGGAGTCGATTCTGCTTGGGGCTGTTCAAAACAGAGTCAATACAAGGGAAAATGGCTCTACCCTGAGATCAAACACCTAAAAATTCAATGGGTTTGCCTGAAGAGTAAGGCTATTGTCTGACACTCACGCAGGTAGTCACACCACAATCCCCTATCCTCCACTTAGTATCCAGAGTATTACTCAAACCATACTCTCCACCCAGCCCTCCAGGTAAGTCTCTCTCCTGCAGCCAGAAATAATCCTCGAATCTACCACTTTCAGGTCAGGAAAAACGAATTTAAAACAATGATATTTCAAAGAGGGTGCGGAACACATGTCAAACTTTTGGAAAAACCCTTAAAGTCCCAACTTTCTCGTATTGTACAGCACTAACACCAAGCCTGCTTAAGCCAGTCTGTAAAACCAACATCTCATCCCCTTTTGTTCTCCTCCCACTCCAAGTCATCCACACCTACAAACGACTAACCGAGCCAATTTACTCCCCAAGTTCATACTCTGCATAACCCCCCAAATTCCACAGCTCCTTAGCACGCACAAAGGACACTCATCCGCCTGCAATGCAGAAGACTTGGGTCCGATGCCTGGGCTGGGAAGATCCCCTGGAGAAGGGAACGGCTACCCACTCCACTATTCTTGCCTGGAGAACCCCATGACAGAAGAGGCTAGCGGACTAGAGTCCATGGCGTAGCAGAGCCGGACAGGAATGAGGGACTAACACAAACGCACCCACAGGAGCTGAGGTCTCTGACTGGAAACAAGATAAGCGTGAACTAAACTTCCCAGAAAATCAGGGGAGCGGTGGTCTAGAAATAGGTTGGGGAAAGAAGTACAAAATGCCTTCCACATGTCGAGGTAACACTGATTCGGTTACCTACTGGAAAGAAAGCGACTAAAACACGAGCAAGTTCAAAGGACAGGAGTTTCTCTTTCCTTTTTTGGGCAATTGGCCTAACTTTTCCACCAAATCAATTAGTCGCCTCAAAAGACTGTAGCCATAAAGTCTTAGTACGATTCCACAACTGCAACAAAAACGCTGAGAATACAGAGGGCGCCGCCGCGCCCACGCTTGCCAGGCAGCACCCTCGGGTTGGTGCGGGGACCTTTCCACAAAGGCCGCGTTCTTTCCGTGGTTCGTGAGCTGGCAGTGAGCTTTAAACGTCTTGACTGGCGACCCACACACACTCTGAAAACGTTTCGCGAGACAACGCAAGCTTGCGATTTCCACTTCTTGCGTCAATTCTGTCCTTACTTGGGCAAAACTTGACAGAGACTTCAGTTACATAAACTGCCATACACTCTGAACAGAAACCAAGCGAACAGTTTTCGTGAGCTGAAAGCCGAACACTCCGTTTCGACCATCCATCCACGCGCCTCGGAGAAGCCGGCGGGGAGTCCGGAC
>SJXQ01003558.1:1099085-1111007 GCA_006408695.1 Aepyceros melampus
CCACCCCCGGTGTCGGTGAAGGGGGCCCACCCCCAGGTGTCCGGGAAGGGGGCCCACCCCCGGTGTCGGTGAAGGGGGCCCACCCCGGGGTGTCCAGGAAGGGCGGGACGGCAGTGCCACCCTCTGGCCCACAGTGGCCTCTGCCTCTGCCGTCCTGGCTTCTTCACAATCCTTTACCTTGTCGTTGCTGTTCAGTTGCTCAGTCGTGTCCGACTCTCTGCGACCCCGTGGACTGCAGCGTCCAGGCTTCCCTGCCTTCAGGACCTCCCGGAGTTTGCAACCCTTTATAAAAAGAAAACAGAAAAGCCGCCGCTGACTCCAGGGCCATGTGAAATCTGTCTGACTGCATGTTGTTCTGGGGTTGTAGCCACTGTCCCCATGGAAGGCAGGGCCCTGGGGTCTCAGTTTCCGAAGGACCCGCAGGGATGACACTGCGTAAACAGTCAGAGGAGCACCCAGTTGAGGCAGCGTGAGCGGCAGGGGGCAGCTGAGGAGTCGGGGTCCCTGGCCAACATCCATCCCAGAGCCAGGAGGCAGGGGGCAGCTGAGGAGTCGGGGTCCCTGGCCAACATCCATCCCAGCGCCGGGAGGCAGGGGGCAGCTGAGGAGTCGGGGTCCCTGGCCAACATCCATCCCAGCGCCGGGCGGCAGGCAGGAGGCAGCCAAGCTCTAGTTCTCCACAGGTGGAGGTCGGGGGTACACAGGGAGGGCTGTGTAAAGAATGAATGAGTGACATTCTAGCTGTTCTGCGGAGGACTCTACCAGACAGAGCCTGCGAGGTTTCCCTCTTCCCACTCAGTCTGTCCGAGTCCTGTTCTAAGCAGCTCCTGATTCACCCCCAGCAGCCCCAGCCTTTGACAGGGCCAGGGGTCCATCCACACGACGGCAAAGCAGGGTAAAGCAGAGAAAGCAGAGGACAGCAGGGCCCATACATGCACAGGGGCGGTTGGCATGGCGCCTGCATTTATAACAGCCCATCACTGAGTGATTTCCTATTTCTCTAATAAACAAACACCAGTGCTTCGGTGATTACAAAACCAAGCTGTCCTGGAGTTTGTTTGAGAGAAGGGCTAACTGTTCACCGGGAAACCTGTACACAGAGGCTCACGGCACCTTGACTCATCAGAAATAAACGCAGTGAACTGGAGCAGCCCAGCCCTTCAGCAGGTCACTGGCACACGAGCCCTGGGCACCGCCCAGCAGTAAAAAGAAACAAACCACAATCCCATAGCACCCGGCTGACTCTAGGGAGGTGGGCTGAGAGTCCACGGCTGTGGACCAGCCATCCACACCATCCACGGCTCCCAAGCCCTTGGAATTTCCTGAGGGATGGGATAATGTCTGTCTCTTGTCCTCAATTCTGGACAATGCACCAGGCAAGGGAACTTCTAGATGCCACCCAGGGGTGGGGGCTGGTTCCCGGGAGAAGGTGCTCAGTGGTTACAGGGCTGGAACTTTCCACCCCGTCCTGGCCACCTGAGCTAAGAGTGGGTGAGTGCAAATCCATCGCAGAGGCTGAGGAGCCAGCCAGTCATGCTGGGAGGCGAGGCTCCATAAACCCAGAAGCCCCAGGCAGGGGCAGGCCAGCTGGCGAGCAAGGGGGCTGGGAGCGTGCGCCTCGGGGGCAGGAAAGCCTGTGCCCACGCCCCGTAGGGGGGTCTTCACCTGACTGTATCCTTTATAGTAAGCTGGGAATTCAGGAAGTTAAGCAAGTCTTCCTTGGCTCTCTGAGCCGACCTAGCAGACGAACTGAATCCGAGGAGGGCATCTTGGAGCCCCTCCGATTTATAGCCAGTTGGACAACCACCATGGAAGTTCCTTAAAAAAAAATAAAAAAAGCTAAAAATGATCCAGCAATCCCACTTCTGGGCATATATCCAGAGAAAACCATGATTCAAGGTACACATACCCCAGTGCTCATTGCAGCAGTGTTTACAATAGCTAGGACACAGACGCCACTGAGATGTCCATCCGCCGAGGGCTGGGTAAGGAAGACGTGGTGCGTGTACACCACGGAGTATTACTCAGCCAGGAGAAGAATGAATGAGGCCATTTCCAGCAACACGGAGAGAGCTAGAGCGTGTCATACTGACCGAAGAAGTCAGACAGAGAAGGAGAAACGCCGAATGACATCCCTCAGCCGTGGCAACACGGATGGACCTGGGCTCCCAGATTGCGCGGGGTGAAGAGCGCAGCTGCCATGCAGGGGACAGAAGAGGCCTGGGCTCGGTCCCCGGGTCGGGAAGGCCCCCTGCAGAAGGCACAGCACTCCCCCCAGTGTTCCTGCCTGGAGAGTCCCGTGGCCAGAGAAGCCTGGCGGGCTGCAGTCCATGGGGTCGAAAGGGGCCAGACGCGACTGAAGCACGCGTGCACACACTCACAGATGAACTTATTCACAAAAGAAAACCAGACTCGCCCACCTAGAGCACTAAGCTACTGTTGCTGGGGAGGATGGGGAGAGGGGCGGACAGGCACATACTGCTGTATTTAAAACAGACAGCCAACAAGGACTACTATGCGCTTCCCTGGTGGCTCAGAGGATAAAGCGTCTGGCTGCAATGCAGGAGACCCGGGCTCGATCCCTGGGTTGGGAAGATCCCCTGGAGAAGGACATGGCAACCCACTCCAGTATTTTTGCCTGGACAATCCCATGGACAGAGGAGCCTGGCGGGCTACAGTCCACAGGTCAGTCCACGACTGACTGACTTCACTTAACTTCCCTTCACTTCAAGGACCAACTGTATCACACAGGAAACTCTGCTCAATGTTATGAGGCAACTTATTTAACTTCTATGCAGAGTACATCATGAGAAACGCTGGGCTGGAAGAAGCACAAGCTGGAATCAAGATTGCCGGGAGAAATATCAATAACCTCAGATATGCAGATGACATCACCCTTGGCAGAAAGTGAAGAGGAACTAAAGAGCCTCTTGATGAAAGTGAAACAGGAGAGTGAAAAAGTTGGCTTAAAGCTCAACATTCAGAAAACTAAGATTATGACGTCTGGTCCCATCACTTCATGGCAAATAGATGGGGAAACAGTGGAAACAGTGGCTTTTTTTTTCCGAGCTCCAAAATCACTGCAGATGGTGATTGCACCCATGAAATTAAAAGACGCTTACTCCTGGGAAGGAAAGTTATGACCAACCTAGATAACATATTAAAAAGCAGAGATGTTACTTTGCCAACAAAGGTCAGTCTAGTCAAGGCTATGGTATTTCCAGTAGTCACATGTGGATGTGAGAGTTGGACTGTGAAGAAGGCTGAGCGCCGAAGAATTGATGCTTTTGAACTGTGGTGTTGAAGAAGACTCTCGAGAGTCCCTTGGACTGCAATGAGATCCAACCAGTCCACCCTAAAGGAGATCAGTCCTGGGTGTTCATTGGAAGGACTGATGCTGAAGCTGAAACTCCAGTACTTTGTCCACCTCATGTGAAGAGTTGACTCATTGGAAAAGACCTTAATGCTGGGAAAGATTGAAGGCGGGAGGACAAGGGGACGACAGAGGATGAGATGGTTGGATGGCATCACTGACTCGATGGACATGGGTTTGGGTGGACTCCAGGAGCTGGATTTGTCCACCTCATGTGAAGAGTTGACTCATTGGAAAAGACCTTAATGCTGGGAAAGATTGAAGGCGGGAGGACAAGGGGACGACAGAGGATGAGATGGTTGGATGGCATCACTGACTCGATGGACATGGGTTTGGGTGGACTCCAGGAGCTGGTGATAGATAGGGAGGCCTGGTGTGCTGCGGACATGACTGAGTGACTGAAGTGAACTGGACTGAAGTGGATGGGTGGGAGGTTTAAGGGAAAATGGATACACGTATACGTACCCCTGAGTCTCTTCACTGTTCACTTGAAACTTAATAACATTGTTTGTTAATGGGCTATACCCCAATAAGCAATAAAAAGTGTTTTTTTTTTAACATATTTTAAAATCGGAATGGGTTAGTGTATCATGGTGAGACTTGGCTATTAATTTTTTAAAATGCTACAGCTCTGCTGCATTCCATTTATAAATATGAATTTAAGAAATATTAGAAGTATATATTTTTTAAAATAAATTTGAGTTAGGCATGACATTCTTAAGCAAGAAATGAAATCCAAAAACAATAAAGTGCTATTATATTTTGCTACATAAAAATTTTTAAATTTTCTGAATTAAAAATATCAAAAAAACCCAGATGTGGTACATATACACAATGGAGTATTTATTCAGTCATAGAAAAAGAATGAAATATGCCATTTGCAGAAACTAGGATGGACCCAGAGATGACCATATTAGGTGGAGGAAGCCAGACCAATACCATAGGATACGCTTATATTATATGTGGAATCTAAAAAAAGGACAGGTGAACACATCTACAAAACAGAAACAGTCACAGGTGTAAAAAGCAGATTACGGCTACCAGCGTGGCGAGGAGGGCAAGCAACAGAGGGACTGAGATCGACACACACCAGCCAAGTGTCAGCCGCTCCGCTGTGTCCGCCTCTTTACAACCCCTGGACTGCAGACCTCTAGGCTCCTCTGGCCATGGGATTCTCCAGAAAAGAACACTGGAGTGGTTGCCATTTCCTTCTCCAGGGCATTTCCCGACTCAGGGACTGAATTAGGTCTCCTGTGTTGCAGGCAGATTCTTTACCGTCTGAGCCACGAGGGAGGCCCGTACGCACACTGCTGTACATGGAATAGATGACTAATGATGCACTGTACAGGGACGCTACGGAACGTCTGCAGTGACCCATATGAGAAAAGAAGCTAAAAGAGAGTGGATACACGCGTATGTATGACTGAGTCACTTTACCGTACGGGAGAAACTAACACAACACTGGAAATCAACTATTCGCCAATAAAATTTACTAGAATGTATGTATATATAGACAACGAGTCAGAAGTACAGGTTACAACGAGACTTCCCTGGTGGCTCAGCTGGTAAAGAATCAGCCTGCCATGCTGGAGACCTGGGTTCGATCCCTGGGTTGGGAAAGATTGAGGGCAGGAGGAGAAGGGGATGACAGAGGATGAGATGGCTGGATGGCATCACTGATTCCAGGGACATGAGTTTGAGTAAACTCTAGGAGTTGGTGATGGACAGGGAGGCCTGGCGTGCTGCAGCCCATGGGGTTGCGAAGAGTCAGACACGACTGAGTGACTGAACTGAACTGAACTGAGGGAGGCCTGGCCTGCTGCGATCCATGGGGTTGTGAAGAGTCAGATACAACTGAGCGACTGACCTGAACAGGTGATAACAGACTTGCAGCTGGGCGTCTGGCCTGGAGAGGAGCCCCGCAGGGCTGAGCCCATCAGCAGTCGTGCCTGACTCTGTGCCAACTCTGAGCTGGGTTCTCAGAGAACCGGCTGGCGTCCGGGAGTTGCTTGTTGACATGGGGAAGCCACCTGATCCAAGGAGCCAACTCACTGGAAAAGACCCTGATGTAGGGAAAGATTGAGGGCAGGAGGAGAAAGGGATGACAGAGAATGAGACGGCTGGACGGCATCACCCACTTGATGGACATGAAGACCATGTCCAACTCTGGGAGATAGTGAAGGGCAGGGAAGTCTGGTGTGCTGCAGTCCACGGGGTTGCAAAGAATCGTACATGAGTTAGCAGTAAACAACAACATCAACAAATGGGGAAGCCACACACGCATGCACACACACACATGCACGCACGCGCACACACACACACTTGCGCACACACATGCACACATATACACACGCACATGCACACACGTGCACGCGCACACACACATGCACACACACACACGCACACATGCTTGCATGCGCACATGCATGCACACACATACACACGCACGCACGCACACGTGCACACGCGCACATACACACGTACACAGACTGGAACGGGTCCGGGAACCTAAGGAAAGGAGGTGGTGGCCCCTGCCGTCCTCTGGCTTCTGGATGGCTGGCAATCCTTGCGGTCTCTGCCCCTCTTGGGGCTTTCTCCATGTGGCTCTAAATCCCCCTCCTTACAAGGCCACCCTGTTCCAGGACGACCTCACCTTGATCACGTCTGCAAGGATTCACAAGTCCGGGGCCATCACCACATCTTTCTGGAGACACAGTTCAATTTCCCAGAATGCAGAGGCTGCACCTCCCAGGTCGGGGCTCCTCCTGGCGGGCTGCCACCCCAGGCATCATGCACACAGCAGGCTCGAGTGCTGACGGAAAGCATGGCTGCTAGAAAAGCGGGACAAAACACACATGTGCAACTAACGGACTAAAGCCCATGGCAAACGCTCCTGAATCTCCTCCAATCGATAAGTAAGCAAATCATAGCTGCTGCTGCTGGAGGGGCCCCTGTCAGGTTTTGGAGTCAAACGTGGTCCCCACACTCAGAAAATGGAAGACCCACACCTGTTGTGTTCAACTTCAAAGATAAATATTGTTAAAACACCTATTGTTTGACCCAATACATGAAGGTTTGTTTTTTTGCGGAGGTGGGGGGTGTCCTCTTTTGAGGGGGGTCCTGGTTGCCTGACCAGGGATGGAGCCTGGGCCCCAGCAGTGGAAGCGTGGTGTCCTAACCACCGGAGCGCCAGGGAAGTCCTGGAAGTTTCCAGATCTAAAGGGCTCTGTGAAGCGCTGCACGGATGGGCCGCATCCCATCTGGTGACAGGAGGCTCTGCGAAGGCCGCACAAAGTGGATCGTTTTCTTAGGCAGCAGGAAGGCAGTGCAAGGAGTCCTGAGCGAGAGAAAGGCAGGACCGTCTTCCTCGGGGACCGAGCGGCCTCAGGACAGGCCCCACTGGGCCACTGGGATTATAGGCTGGTGGACGCGGGAAAGTCCCTGGGGAGGCTGGGCCTCCGGCGAGGTCAGGTGCCCTGGGCCTGAGTTTGGGTGACTGCTTGGGGCCTGGTTTTCGCTGTGAGCAGACGCTCCCCTGTTACCGCCTTAGCAGGATGAAGTTTTGCTGTAGGTCCCAGGGGCCGAGACTTGACCAAGGGCAGACCCCACGTGGCCCTTGCTCAGCAGGAGGTGACTCAAGGAGTCAACAGGAAACAAACCCAGGTCGTGAGGGAGTCTTTCCCTCCCTGGGTGCCAGCCTGGGAGAAGGACCTCCAGCCCAGGGAAAACGGCCCCAGGGCATTCTCGGCAGTCCTGCTGGAACTTCCTTTTCAGCTTTGCTTTCTGCTCTCACAGAAACTTCCTCTGCAATCTCTGGGGAATTCCCAGTTCACCAACAAGGGGGATGGAGCAATAGTGCCCTCAGGGACTTCCCTGGCGGTCCTGTGGTTAAGACTCCGCACTCCTGCACTGGGGGCGCAGGTGGAACCCTGGTCAGGGAGCTTAGAGGCCACGCGCAGCCAGAACGAAACAGCACCCTCAGAGAGGGTGTCAATGGCTCCCCACCACGGGAGATTAGGCAGCTCGGTCACGGGGAACTGCAAGGCGATCGCAGGCCCTCGTGGGCTGCTAGAAGACTCGGGTGGAAGGGGCGAGAGAAAGGCAGGGCTGGGGGCGGGGAGTGGGGCAGGGGATCACAAGCATGGGCCCCCCGACCGTACACCTGTGCTGCACTCCCGCCTGGCCTCTGGTCAGGGACGCGCCCTGCTGGGATCAAGCGAGTTAAAGCGAGTGAACACCCTTGCAGGCCCCGGGGCCATCGACTGCTTTAAACAGGGGATTTAATGATATTCCTGGGGCGAGTGGCTCGGCTGTCCTCTGAGGGCTAGGCGGGCAGGACGTCGTGCTGGGTCAGTTCCCGGGGCCTCCCCATGTGATGTGGACTCTCCCAGCCTGGCAGCCATGCCCCGAGCGGGGGGACAGGTCAGCTGGGCCCCGGGCGGGGCTGGGGTGGTCAGCGCAGCTCAGCACCCGATGCCCACGCCCACTCTGCCAGCCGGCCCTGCTCACTGCTGCGCTCCTGCGAGGTCGAGGTCCGGCCAGGCCAGGGAGCGCGGCCCAGCGTCCTGGCCCGGCCTTGCCCCACCCGTGAGTGGCTCCCCGGGCCTGCAGCCGTCCTCCCCGCCCCTCCTCCCACTCCGTGGCCAGCTCCTCACTTCCCAGAGTCCAAATTGCCAGCACTTCCGCAGGCTTCTACGAAGCCAGGACCTCCTGAAACCGAGTTGCTCTGCCGCGCTTGAAACTGCCTCCCACCCTTTACTCCCCTCAGGGTTCAGGGAGTCTCAGGGAAAAGCGGGCCTGAAACTAGGCAGGACCCTCTGGGGCCCTCCCGGGCGCAGAAGCCCCTCGGGTCCTGCTTGTCCTGTTTCTTGTTTGTGGAGAAAGGCTTTGGGCTCCGAGGCCCTCCCTGAGTTCCAGAGAGTGGACTCACGCAGTGACTAAGCAGGGACGTGAGGGAACGGAACGGGACAAAGGAAAGACAGTCAAGCAAGGAAGGTAAGGATGGTTGAGCGCACGCACAGTCCCAGCTCCTCCTCAGGGAACCTGCGTGACAGCCTGAGGCACGCCTCTGGCCGTGACCACCGCTGACCACAAGCACGGGACCCCAGAGGGTTGATGACCAAGGTTCCTGGAGCACCAACCTGTCCCCTCACCCCAGCCAGGCGGAAGGAGTGCGCGAGCGCCAACCCTCACCCCAGACGTCACCGTCAAACCCTCCCCTGAGGGCCTGCTAGGAGTCTGGGTCTTTTGAACCCCGTCTCTTCGGTGGGCCCTGCAGCAAACCCTGCAGCTTTCTGCACTGCAACCCGGGGCAGGGGGTGGGCTCTGCTGCTGTCAGGCGAGTGGACTCGGGCTCTGCGCAGCTGGGCTGGGGCCGCGGGCTTCCTTCGCGGCACTTTCCGGAGCTCTCACTGAAACCCTGCTTGTGGAACGCGGACTCAGGGTCCACGCGGGAGGTCAGGGGCTTCGTCTGCCCTGTATCCTGCAGCCGGCTCAGCCCGCCCGCACCCAGACGCCCAAGAGGCGGCCTTCAAACAGGTGATGAATGAGCCTGGGACCTGACGATGGGGGCTGGGTGGAGGGGAGGGCTGGGACTCACACGGCAGAGGAGACCGTTTTCAGTCTGGTGATCCGGTGGGATAGGGCTTCCCTGGTGGCTCAGACAGAAAAGAACCTGCCTGCCGTGCAGGAGACCCGGGCTCGATCGCTGGGTTGGGAAGATCCCCTGGAGAAGGGCATGGCAGCCCGCCCCAATATTCTGGCCTGCAGAGTCCCACAGACAGCGGGGCCTGGCGGGCGGCAGTCCACGGGACCGCAGAGGTGGTTTCCGTTTCGGGTGGGGTGCTTGCTTTGGGATCCGTGACTCAGCTTTGCTTCTCTGACGTTTCTGCCTTCTACACCCGCAGACCTGGAGAGGTGACCCTAACGGAGGGGGCTGGACGGACACCCCTCAGGAGATGGACTCCTGTCACTTCTGCGTCCGGGGGTGGGGATGAAGGTCCTGCCCCGGGAAGGGCTCCCACACCCTCAGAGGCCAGGCAGCAGTGCGCTCACCTGGGCCAGCTCCACCGCGGATCAGAACGTTTCCAGAAGGTTCTGGCAGGCTTTTGAGCGGAGGTCACGGCCGACTGTGCCCAGATGCTCCTGGGGGCACGTGGCCCGAGACAGGCACAGGGGAGGCTGGGCCAGGCAGTCCTGATAAGGTAGGCGCTCCTTCCTGCCTGCCTTCAAGTTCACTTGCTGACGGCGGGCACAACCATGCCGTGGGCACAGGCTGACCCTCCCGCCCTCGGGGACCTTGGCCACCATCAGACGCAGGCCCGGGGCTTTCCGGACCTGCCCTGGGGCTGGTCACTGGGCAGTCCCACCCTGCTGTCCGCACCCAGGGCTAAGCCTGCAGATCCCGGCCTCGCCGAACGCTCACCAGGGCCAGAGCTGCGGCCAGGCTTCCCAGCCCCTCCTGCCCGTGGCCCGGTGCCCCTCAGCCAAGGCCCAGCCCCCTGCAGAGCCGGCGTGGAGGGTGCAGGCTCTGGGGCCACAGCGAGGGGAAGCTGCCCACCTCACAGGTGTGTGAGCGCCACGTGCCCCGTGGATGGTTCTCCAGGCCTGCTGGGGCCAGTGGTGCCACAGGCACACACACACACTGGCACACACGTGTGCACACTCCCATTCCTGTACACGCATGCTCCCTACACGCTCACACGGGGTCACGGTGAGCTCCCGTCGCCCTTCACTGAAGGTCTGGGGACAAAGAAGAGGTTTGTGCGTTAACAACTGGCACCTTAACCTTTACCCTTAGGTGTGTCTTTGGTTTGAAAGTGAAAGTGGAAGTGTTAGTTGCTCAGTCGTGTCTGACTCTCTGCGACCCCACAGACTGTAGCCCACCAGGTTCCTCTGTCCATGGGATTCTCCAGGCAAGAATACTAGAGTGGGTAGCCATGCCCTCCTCCAGGGGATCTTCCCCACCCAGGCATTGAACCCAGGCCTTCTGCATTGCAGGCTGATTCTTCACCAGCTGAGCCACTAGGGAAACCCTTTTTTATTTACTTAGCCACGTGGAACGTGACTTGTTAGCTCCCTGACCAGGGACCAAACCTGCACCCCCTTTGGCAGTGTGGTGTCTTAACCTCTGGACTACCTGGGGATGCTTTACCTCCCTTTAAAACCAGTTTTAAATCACAATGTGAACACTGGCCCACAGTAAATATTCAAACAGCACAAAAGAGGCCTCCACCCCGAGGCAGTCTCTATCTGTCCCTTATCTACGGGCCATGCCCACCTCAGACGCCTGCCCACGGAGCCTCGCGGAGGCCAGCTGGGAGGGGCAGGCCTGCTCCGGCCGGCTCCCCGGGCGTGCTTCTGCCCCCAGCCCTGCACCTGCCTCTGCTCTTACCTTCTCTCGCCTGCTGCTGTGTCTTTCGCCTCCACTTCTGGATTTCTGTCCTTTTCGGGTGGTAGTGAAGATGCTCGCGACATGCAGCTCACTGCTGCCCCCAGCGTCGGGTGCGCAGCTCAGGGTCAGCTATTCTCTCGTGCGGGGCCTCTGCCGCGTCACGTGGGACCCAGCTCGCTGACCAGGGATCGAGCCCGGGCCCCCTGCCCTGGGGGCACGGAGTCAGCCTCTGGACCGCCAGGGAAGTCTCTGGGCCACATGGATGTGCAGCCACCATCACTGCAGAATCTCCGGAACTGTCCGCATCCAACAGGCACCCCTGCCCCCACCCCCTGCCCCAGGCCCGCCTCCTGTCTCTGTCTCTAGGAGTCTGAGACCCCAGGACCACGTGACAGTGCTTCTCTCACTGAGCGTCTGTCCCCAGGGTTCACCTCGAGGCAGAGTCAGGATTCCCGCCCCCGCTGAGGCTGGGCACCCCAGGAATCTGTTTAGACTGTCCCCCTGGGCTCTCTCCACCCAGGACAGGCCCTGCCGGCTCCCCTTCTCCTCCAGCCAGGCATCCGGGGGTAAGGCCTCCCCCAGACGCTGCAGAGCGCGCACTGCTGGGCTCCAAGCAGGTGCGAGGTGACCGCCAGGCACGACACAACAGGTGACTGCCAGCCGCTCTGAGCGCCTAAGCGGCTGGCAGTGGCACCCGCGGGCCCTCTCGCATCCTCATCCGGGGTGGACAGGCGGACGGACAGACAGACGGACGCAGGGTCCTCAGGGCTAAGGCCCTGGTGCAGGGGCCCCGCGCCCACCGGGAGGCCGGAGGCCGGGCCTGGCCTTTCCCCTGCACCTCCCCGGCGGCTCCTCACGCAGGGGCGCCCAGGGAGTGCCTGACCCTGTCCTCCAGCCGCCCTCCAGGCTGCAGGCGTACCAGGTGACCGGCCGCCCTGGATGCTTGCCCTGGTTCCGGGAATATTTGCATTTCCTCCGGGAGCTTGGAGGCCTCAGGTGGGTGAGGGCTCTGGGCAGGGAGCCCGGTCAGGCCGTGGTGGACTCGAGGCCGGTTCGGCGGGGCGCATGCCCGAACCTCCCTGGCCGCCCGGCTGTGCGCCCGCCGGCCCTCTCCCGCCCCCATCCCCTCCGGGCCGCCTGGGGCCCAGTGCGGCCC
>SJXQ01003558.1:1119546-1138395 GCA_006408695.1 Aepyceros melampus
CCGTCCCGAGGGTGCTGGCGGGGCACAGACAGCAGCCACACGTGCTCCCAGAGGTGGGGTCACCCAGAGAAACGAGGCGCTGAAGGCTGACTCTTCTGCTTGTCACCACAGAGGAAAAGGGAATGGTGTTGTCTAAGGGTGACAGTTACAATCAAGGTACCAACGTCAAAATGTGACGTCTGCTGCCTGTGACAATCAAACTGCTTAAGTTAAAACAAGGTTCTATAATTGTGTTTATAAACGTTGACATCACAATCTTATTTACAGCCCTCATCAAAGCTGTGTATCCCTCCTGTGAAGACAAAGCCCAGGGTCCCCCGCTCTCTGACGGAGACCTTTCCTAAGTTGCAAAGGCCTAAAGGGAAGGAGGAGTCACGAGAGGAGTCATCTCGCCAGATGCTCAGGGACACGGTTCACAGCAGGGCGGCTCAACGCGGAGATGCTGCGTGTGGCCCCGGAGGAAGGAGCTGGGCGGGGCCGCTCCCTGTGGGCCAGACTCCGCCTCTGAAATGCTCCCTGCAAGACAGGCTGAGCGAACTCAATCTTCACCTTGCGCCCTTTTTTCTTGGTAAAAGTGCAAATCCTTGTTGAATTTCTTTTGGTTACCAAAAACAGGTGCTGAAGTGGGTCTGTCTCAGTGGGAGAGACTGGTATTTAATTGTCCCCGTTTCACAGATAGGCCCTGAGTACTTTGCACTTCAGCTTACCTAAGAGCTCGCCAAGTTTTCTGGAAGCAGAGGCCTCCGGCAGTCCACAGCTCTTGGGGCGCCAGAGGCTCCTGGCCGGCCCCGCCTCCTTCCTCTCAGCCCTCTCTCGACTCCCCACCTGCGCTTGCTGGTCACCGGCCTCGGCTGTCCTCTCTGGCCACCACCTCGACGCCGGGAAGGTGCTTTCGGAAGCCCACAGCGGACTCAGCGACTCACCTTGTTTGGGGAGTGGATGTTAACTCCTCCCAGGACACACTCTGGGGACATCTGCTGTCCTGTGTGGCGGACGAGGCTGTGCGATCTGGGACACCCTTCCTTCGCTACTGAAAGCCTTTCAGACCTGGAGCAGAGGAACTCGGGACAGGTGACTTGGACACCAGCAGAATACTAGCGTGGCTCTAGTTCCAGGCCTTCAGCTTCTTTCTTTCTGCATCATGGTATGCCTTCAGCTGTTCTCCCTGGCACGAGCAGACACACCAGCACGAAGCAGGAAGCCAGGACCACTGGGAAACGGCAGACAGGACGACGGAGAAGCGTGAGCCTTATTTGAGCGCTTCTTCTCAGTAATGTAACGCTAAGCCCTCCGGGACCCGGCAAGGTGGCAGCTGTCCCTGGCGAGCCTGGCTCTCCCCAGGGCCCGAGCTGGAGGGGCTGCTGCAGGTCAGCCTTCTCGAAGCCTCGCTTGGGGCATTTCAGATGTCGGGCGTCACTGTCTGGTGTACCAGATTCTGAACCACAGCCTGCTATTACCCTGTCTCAACTGATGACATTTAAACAATACGATAAACTGATGTTTAGAAGCCGTGGTTTTACTAGGGCAGAACGGAACCAATCACAATGATTTGGGGTATGAGTCCAACACAAACTTGGGAAAAAAATTTAATGCAAATATTCAGCCATTGGAACATACAAATAAATAAATAAGCTCAGATTAGCAGAGGAAGAAAATCCAAGTAAGAGTAACTGCCCATTTCTCTTTAGTCCCAGATATTCCATTTCCGAAATACTGATAACATACAAATCAATTAATAAGTAAAGAAGATATAGAACATCCAACATAATACGACCTAAAATAAAAAATAAAACCAAGGACAAACCCTAATAATTTTATTTCTGTATATCAAGACTACAAATAGCATTTAAACACTTAATTTATTCTTCAAATTAAGAAATTATACATTTTGTTTTGATAATGGTCATTGTCTTAAAAGTGTCATTCGGCTCCCCCACACTTAAAAGGATATTGCTAATTGTGGCCCGTCCCCCACGCCAGCCCAGAGCTCCAGTGACAGCGAACACCAGCCAGCACCCGCGTCCTCACGGGCCTCCTCCCCGAGCATCGCTCACGCGGGTCGCACACGCGCAGGAGCAGGACGGAGCCCCCTCCCCCAACACCCCGAAAGCTCTCCAGGCACGAGGTGGAGACAGAAAGGAAGAGAGTGAAGGACCCGCCTCACACACACCCACACAGAGGAATGTCCACACCATCACGATGCAGGCCAGCGGCAGACTGGAAACAAGCATGCTAGTCCCGATCTGGGGAGATGGCTTAAAAACACAAATAAAATATTACCATTGTCATCTATTTTCCAACCTAACCACTTTGGGAAAAGGCAGCAGGAAAAAAAAAGCCTGTAGTTTTACCAATGAGGCTTGTAAACAATTCCACCACGCGAGAAGCAGCGGCCCGTTTCCCCAGGCCCAAGTCTCTGCAGCGCGAGCCGGGTCCCAGCAGCGCCCCCTCCCCAGGCGCCAGGTGGCCAGCGTGGAGGGCTCAACCGCAGCAGAGCCAAAGCTTCATCTTTGGTTAATTTCACTGAGTTGCCACCAGTCTTAAAACTGTGCTCTTCCTGGCAAAATTACTATATTAGCCACGTGGCATGTAACATTTGTTATTTTAAGTTATTTGAAAAGCAACGTCCATCTAAATACGTGAGCACAACTTAATAAATCACTTAAAAATGCAGGAAGGGTGGAGGGGAGGGACCCGGGAGAGCTGGGAGTCCAGCGCGAGCGCCCTGCTGCTGGCCAGGGGCACCACGGAGGCCAGGCCGTCTCCGCAGAGGGTGGGCCACGGCCACAGGTCAGCTCAGCTCGAAGCCCGCGGCGCACTCGATGGCGTACAGGAGCTTGCTCCGCAGCAGCGCCTCGTCCTGGAACTCGGGGAGCTTCAGCAGGTTCATGCAGGTGCTGGCCGTGGGCAGCCGCTCCAGGTCAGAGCCCCCGTTGTGGATGCAGAACGCGGGGTACAGCTCCTGCAAGAAGCGGGCACACGCGTGGTTACCAAGCACAGCCCGCAGGGAGCCTTTCAGACACGCACAGACGCGACGGCTGTTCTCGCCTGTCCCCTCGGGGACACCCACTTTTTCACTGCCCTCAAACTTGGCTCTGAATTTCTACCCAATACCGTGTCTGGGCTCCAGGCATTAAAAGGACAGAAACAGCGTGAATACATGGGGCACAGAGTCCTGGTGAAAAGGCCTCTAAAGCTTTTATCTTTTTGCCTTTTAAAAATGTTTAGAATTTTAAAAGGTATACTGTAAAGAGCTGAATGCATAAATAAACCGCTTTGCTGAAAACGTGGGAAGGGCCTTCTCCAAGTGAACCACAAAGGGACCTGGGAGCAGGGCGCGGCAGCAGTCTCGGTCAAGGAGAAAAGGTGGCCCCTCTCAACACGGGACGCTGGGTGCTGGGGCCCACTCACAGAGGGAGGTGTTCCCAGAGCCCCAGAACCACAGGGACCGTCCTGGTGGGCCAGTGGTTAAGGCACAAGCTTCCAGTGAAGGGGACGGGGGTTCAAACTCTGACTGGGGAACCAAGATCGCATGTGGCATGGCCAAAAAAAGGCAGGGGGAGAAATCTTAAATAGTTTTCAGAAATGTCACCGTAAATTACTGGTACTGTTGTTCTAAAATCACAGTAGTGTTACATGTAACTATTACGTGAGAATTACATACAACTTATTGTAGGATCCTATAATTTACCAGAGCAAGCAAATAAACTATTAATAATAGGAGCCAAGATTAATCGCTGGTAGAGAGAGATCCAAATATACAATCAAAGAAAGAAAAGCCTCTCAGCCCTGAATGTCAGCTGGATAAAGCAGTGTGAACTCTGATGAATTTTCCTCTCAAGAAGACAGCACCCATGTCCCAGCTCTGTGCACTGGAAAGGCCTGGATGCAGTGACCTCCAGTGACAACAAGCACACCAAGGGCCCAGCCCTGCCCTCTACCAGCCTGGTCTCCAGGAAAGGAACCAGGGCCTCTTGGGAAACATGTGATCCAACATGGGCCAGGAGATGTCAAGCAAGAGTCACTATCCCGTCACATCAGGAAGCAAGAAGCCACCCACAGCTGCTTGGGACCTATTTACAGACCCAGAGCCTACCGCCCACTTGCGGATGGGACACGGAAGATCAAAGGGAGGGGTGCCATGGACTGACAGACAGCAAATGCCGGAGGTTCAGAACGACAAGAAAACTGGAGTGTGCTAGCTGTGCTCATAACTGGTGAATGAGGACTAGCTGTGCTCATAACTGGTGAGCGAGGACTAGCTATGCTCATAACTGGTGAGCGAGGACTAGCTGTGCTCATAACTGGTGAATGAGGACTAGCTGTGCTCATGACTGGTGAGCAAGGACTAGCTGTGCTCATGACTGGTGAACGAGGACTAGCTGTGCTCATGACTGGTGAATGAGGACTAGCTGTGCTCATGACTGGTGAGCAAGGACTAGCTGTGCTCATGACTGGTGAGCGAGGACTAGCTGTGCTCATGACTGGTGAGCGAGGACTAGCTGTCCTCATGACTGGTGAACGAGGACAAGCTGTCCTCATAATTGGTGAATGAGGAACTAGCTGTCCTCATAATTGGTGAATGAGGAACTAGCTGTCCTCATAACTGGTGAAGGGGGACTATCTGTCCTCATAACTGGTGAAGGAGGACTAACTGTCCCTATAACTGGTGAAGAAGGACTAGCTGTCCTCATAACTGGTGAAGGAGGACTAGCTGTCCTCATAACTGGTGAAGGAGGACTAGCTGTCCTCATGACTGGTGAACGAGGACTAGCTGTCCTCATGACTGGTGAACGAGGACAAGCTGTCCTCATAACTGGTGAATGAGGAACTAGCTGTCCTCATAACTGGTGAAGGAGGACTAGCTGTCCTCATAACTGGTGAATGAGGACTAGCTGTCCCTATAACTGGTGAATGAGGACTAGCTGTCCTCATAACTGGTGAACGAGGACAGTTACGATTTACTCCATCTTTTCTGTAACAGTAGTCCTCAGGGTAACCTAAGAGCTGATGAAAAAAGTTTTTCTTTATAGAGAAATCAGCTAAGAACGGAAGAAAGGATACATCGGAACGCGGGCGTTTTAAGGCCAGTGAAGAACGGTCTGGGCGGGGTCCATGCACAGGGGTGGTCCCGCTCCTTGGCCCCAGGACACCCATGGCGGGCCAGGCAGAGCAGTTGCAGGCATTGTTTTCTCTCATAACTAACCACAACTCTCAACTTTCTATAATGAAAACATTAATTTTGTTACAAGTAAACATGAATAGCGTAAAAAAAAATTACCTACTAACCACTGTCGAGGAAAACAGAACAAGACTGGAGTGCTGCTCCTGCCCGGCCGGGGCCTCGGAGCACCGGTCACACCGCGGGCGCCTGAGCAGCCGAGCGCATCTCACCTGGACCCCACCACCTGCGTGCTGAGTGTGGCACACATGCTACGCTGCAGCCAACGCTGAGCGTGCGCGCGGCACACATGCTGCTCTGCCCCATCTCTGTGTGTTCCTCTGCTGGCAAATGGAAACCACACCTCAGCGACCTCTGTGGCAGGCAGCAAGTGCTAGAACCACTGTCTTTCCCCTAATTATACTTTACGTGCCACTTCAAATATGTTTCAATAGAAAACCAAAAGAGGAACAGAAAGAATATTTGTTACATTTATTACTTAGCACCCTGAAGATGTTGAGGGAAACAATTTTCTCAAATGCCTGAATATATTAAAAGCACCGCATTTGTGAAACAGAGGGATCACCCCACACACAGTCAGTGCTCAGTGTAAAGTCTGAAATACACTTTGCAGATACATGCCACATTTCAGTTTCCTTCATAATGTTAATTAACTTTCCTACTGGGAGTCTCAGAGCCTAAAAAATGAAGGTCCTCATTGAAATCCGAGTCAAGGGCACCATTCTGCGCATAATTAAGCAGAGCACAACGGGAATCTGCATTAATTCAGAGTGAGAAAGACCATCAATTTATTATGAGGCCCGATGGCAACTGAACAATTTTCTACAGCACTTTAATGATTTCTGTGTCTGTAAAGTCACATTCGTTAAGCATATTAAGCTTTAATTAGCTTCAGCAGATGCTGCTCTTCTCAGCAAACTGGCCACGAGCAGAGGCCTAACTTCCAGATTACGTGCGGCCACCCTGGCTGCCGAGGGCGCTTCAGACAAGATACGCTCTTTCCTTTCAAGTCTGAGTCTGCCACCCCACCAGCAGGCACCCTGAGTGAACTGGGGAGCACACACATCACAGTGGTTTCCCAAATCTGGAGTCTAAGGATGACGTCAAAAGCACTGGAAAACGCTTAATTAACCTCACACTTAATAGGATTTCGATCACTGAAAAAAAACCCTGAAATAAGATGACTATTTCATGGCTTCCAGAAAATTATTTTTCATGGTATAATGATAACTCAATCCTGATTATACGGGATCATCAACAGGCAACCAGAGAATTCTAACCGCAATTCTACTCGGGACTGGAAACGCTAATGCAACTCCCGCAGCTTTCCCACCCTGAGACCTCCGACATGCAGGCTTGGCTCCTCCACTGGCCAGAGCATCCACACTCCAAGCCAGACTCCCCATTTCTACCGGAGCGAATGCCTTCCACTCAGCTCTCTGATGGAGCAGGTCCTCCAAACCTCCCTTCTTGAAACCATACAACCAGTTTTCTTCCAGGTTTAGTTTGGCTTTTGAAACTGGAAGACTATAAGCTTTGTCTAAAACTATATGCTTTGTCTCTCCTTATAAATGTTACTGACAAAATTACCTAATCATACTAAAATCTTAATATATAAGGATTTAACTCATGTGACTGTTTATATCACTAGACAATAAAAACTTCTGATCAATGGAAAGCCTGTTACATTAACTCCATTTATATGAGCCACTGGGCACATTTCATCTGCATTCCTCCTGCTCTTTAAATCCTTCCTACACAGCAAGATTTCCAGACTTCACTACAAACCTGCTGCTGCTAAGTCGCTTCAGTCGTGTCCAACTCTGTGCAATCCCATAGACAGCAGCCCACCAGGCTCCTCTGTCCCCGGGATTCTCAGGCAAGAACACTGGAGTGGGCTGCCATTGCCTTCTCCAGCGCATGAGAGTGAGAAGGGAAAGTAAAGTCGCCCAGTCTTCTGATACCTGCGTCTCCTCTTTGCGCGCCCGCTGCTCGGGCGCTTCAGCCTGCTCATGTCTGTGCTCTCTGCGCTGTGGTTGTCCACATCAGCTCTGCGCTCTATTACCTGGTAAGCACAGTTGGCGCTGGCTGTCCTCTTTTGCAGGCTTTACTTCCGCCCTCTGAGAATTTGGAGACAGAAGGGGTTTCAGTTCTGCTAGTGCCATTGAGCAGTATTACTCACTGATCGCTGACACCCACCTTTATTATCCACTGCCCCCACCTCCTGTGTAAACAGAAGCACCGCACCTGCGCCACAGCTCGCGCCCCATTGCCGGGGGCCAGCGTGAGGAACTCTGCCCGTGACAAAGGTCATGAGGAAGGAGGCCTGGCCTACGCAAAGGCGTGATCAAGCCTCAGGAAACCCCCGGTTCCCGAGCATCTACCCCCAAAACCAGAGTCTGTCTTATGCTCTGTCCTACACCTCTGACTTCACGGGGGGCTCTCCCCCATCACCGTTTCTCTCGGAGAAGGAGGGAACTTGCAGCTCCAGTGAGAGTGAGTAAAAATGCCTGGGCGTGACAAGAGTGTTTCAACGTACAGAACTCCTCTGAAGGTGATCTAGCCTGCCCTGGATAGGTTCGTCCGGCCACAGGTGATTGTTTACAGCCTCCCGACCGTGAGAGGCCCGAGATGGTTTCCACTTCCTAAAGACAGATTCTTTGGGGAAGTTAGAATGGATTCGTATAGTGGGTTGGTTCACAATGATATGGGTGGAAGGGTTTTGCATGTGTGGTGCCGATCATTGCTACGCATTCCCGGCCCTGGGTGTGTGACAAGGGTGTCTCGGGTCAGACCTCTCTGCTGGCAGACTAGTTTGTGTGACTAGGATGATCCAGACTCCTCCTGCCAAGGACATGATTGTTTACTACCTCTCCACCATAAACAGCACAGAGAGTTTGGGGGTATTGGGAAGGTCTTCCTTAGCATAGGGCTTTTCTCACTGTGGAGCCCATGATTGCCGCCAGGCCTCCACGTCCTTAGGCACCTGGGAAGATAGTCATGAATGGATTTGGAATATGGAAGAGGAACTAGAGTCGATTTTGATGTGAGCAATACTAGACCTTTGGAGTGCATGAATTTTCTCTCTTGGGACAGACGACTGTACTTTGCGATCAATCACTGCGTCTTTGCTATGTAACGATGTCGCTTTCTCACTCTCTGAAGACTCAAGAGATCTTAAGGGGAACATTGGTGAAGGGATTTCATTTGTTGGGCTGATGTTCTGCTGCTAAATCTCCACATTCCCTGCCCTTAGAATGAATATCACTAGCATAGAAGAGACATAAGGATGAACCTTGAAGATGAATCATGTGAACCTTGGGTTAAATCCATTCCTTTCTTGATTGGAATTCACTGCACCCTCACCCTATAGGAAGGCAACTTTATTTGGAGGGTGGCGCCTGGTTTTAAGAAAAAACACCCTTGGAAAAAAATAAGTTTTTGGTGATCAGAAAGAAAGAGTCGTCAAATGTCAGCAGGCCTCACGGCCAGAAGATGATGTAAAACCCCTAAGACCTTTTTGTATACATTTAGGCAAAGCACCTGATTTTGATCAAGGTCAGGACTGCTGACCCCCGCATGACTCTGTATTCATCCTTATGTGTAAAAAAAGGTATATAAGCAAACCTGAAAATAAAGAAAATGGGATCCGTTTCTGGAAAGACTGATTCCCTCGTGTTGTTCCTCTCTTTTTTCTGGCTGAATTCCCATCTGGGGCGTGGGGACTCACCAAGCCTGCCAATTATGCCTGGGCTTCTAAGATCGGACCGGGGAGGCCTCAGTGCCTCTGTAAGTGGTGATTGGTATTCCACGTAAACCAAGTCATTCAGCCTCTTTTTCTGCACTAATACTTCCCACTACACTCTCCGTTTCTAATCTCTATTGAATAAGCTTTCCCAGGACGCCGACTCCGTCTCCGCTTCGAGTCACCTGGACCCACCGGGGCTGGACGCCGGCGCCCCACACCTCTACTCCCCTGTTCCAGCTCTTTATTTTATTTGGCTTCATCGAGTCTTAAGTCTTTGCAGCACGCGGGAGCCTCTGCTGCGGCACACGGGCTTAGCTGCCTTCAGGCATGTGGGGTCTCAGCTCCCCAACCAGGGATGGAACCGTTGGGCCCTGCATTGCAAGGCGCATTCTCAACCACTGGACGACCGGGACGTTCCCACTGTTCTAGTTCTGGGACACTCTTTGGGACACTGTATTAAGCTATTAATGTCAATTAAAAATTTTTAAAGTGTAATTCACATACTATAATATTTACTCATTTAAATGTAGTTTAAATTCAACTTCAGAATGCTGCCATCTCTCTCCCAAAGTTCTCCATTTCCACCCCTTTAAAGACATTTTGTGTAAAAGGAACCACAGAACCTCCTGTGTCTCACTCCATTCACTGACCGCAGCGTTCTCAATGCTCACACACAGGGCAGCTGTATCGGCAATCCATTCCATTTAATTTCTGAATGTACCCCACTGCCTGGACAGAGCACACTCTCCTTCTCCCTGACCAGCTGGGGGCTGCTGCAGTTCTGTGAGCGCTGCGTGACCACATGAGGGTATCTGTCTTGAGCACACTTGTCCCGAGGGTGGAATTGCTCCACTGCACAGAGGGACATTCTCAGATAACGTGACTGGACTGCTGAAGACAGCACAGACTGGAGGGAACCGGCCACTGAACACAACGTGTGGTCTCAGACTGACTCCAGACCGGGGAGCTCGAGGTCCATGGAGGCCGCCGCGGGGCCGGAGCCACTGCAGGCGCCCTCGACGCCTGAGGGCGGGTGGAAACAGGCGGCTGGCCCCCTCCCCGAGCTGATTTGGGGGGTCTGGGTGAGCCCTGGCAATGTTTACCTGTGACAAGTTCTCAGGTGATGCTGAAGCTGCTGGTCTCAGGATCACACTTGTGAACCAGAGGATTAGATAATCTAAATCTATCACTGAAACGCCTTATCTTTGATAATTTAATTGTGGTTATTAAGAGAGATTGGTGTTGCAAGAAAAATGTGCAGACACATGGTATTTTCAACTTACTCCCAAATGATTCCGAAAAGAAAACACATGAATACAGAATGAGGAAACAAGTGTGACACAAGGTTAACAGCTGGTCGTGTGGGCTGATGAGGTCTCTGATCAGCTCTTCTATACACTGTAAGCAATTTCAAAGTAAAATAACTGACACGTAGCTCATCAATGAAAAGTTACTGGAAGGCAAATGTCAATCTGTGAGCTTCACAAGCACACCCAACGTACATGCTCCCCTAACTCAGCATTACGTCATGTTATACAACCACTGTCTTTCTCTTTATTAAACCTAGCTTCGTTTCTTTTACTATGAGTAAGGAAAGCCCAAGCTGTCCCATGACCAATTTCAGCTGATGAGAATATTCAGTCAATTTATGAGATCAACGTGAACTCCCAGGAATGACACGGTAAGACCAAGTGACGTGAAATCAAACAGAGAAGCACTAAGGAAAGGTCGACTTCTGCTCTAGCCCTCCTGGCAACAGACCCGCGAGCACGTGGAGCCCACGTCCTCTTCAGCTGGGAAGGGAGGCCAGCCTGCGCTGCACAGGCCGCAGGACACGTGACGGGCGTCAGGGTCAGCCCGCCCGCTGCAGCGTCTGCTCACGCTCAAGCCTCGTCACAGCGACACCCCAGCAATACGTCAGGACTGTGAACGCAGGAAAAAGTAAGACCCAAATAAGACCAGCTCCAGGTACACAGATAACAGCCACTCCTTCAGTGACCAAGTCGAAACCCTGGGTTAAGGAGGCTACAGACACAGTGAGAAGGAACAGCCTGGGCACCGTGACCGCCGCAGTAAACGCTGCTTCCCGAAGACGGCGTGCGCGCCCTGGCTCACTCGGCCCCTACTGCCCCCCACCTCACCCCCTACCGCTGGGCCCCGAGCCTGGGTACCTTAAACCCCAAGAGCGGGGGCCGGGAGCAGCTGGTCACAAACTTAGCAGCTTGCGCTTCTCCTCGTCCGTGAAGCCCTCCACGACTCTCCAGAAGACCTTGATCACAGGGTGCTCGGCAGAGTAGCCTCCTAGGACAAAGAGGAAGACATCTTCAGGAAAAACAGGGTCAGTGCAGAATCGGGGCTCTCCCAAAGGCACTGGAGCAGCTCCTCTCCATCGTGCCAGGCCAGGGAGGGGCAGAGGCTTGTGGCTCACAGCCGACCCTGTCCTGGGGGACGATGGGCAAGGATGCAGGGGACAGAAGGATAAAGCACCAGAGGCCAGAGTGAGGAACAAACATGATGGACTCGGGCAGCAAAACGCGCTGCCAGGATCTGAGCTTCCAGAGCTCTGCGAGGAACTGAGCTTCAGCTTCGGCTGGGGAGCAAACCCTACGTAACACAAGACTCGCGTTAACAGTCATGCACCCAGAAACGGCAGACTCACTGGGATTTTTAATAGGGCGAGTTATTTCACCAACACATCTTGGTATGTAAACTTATCACCCATCCTTCTGACAACAAGGTACAGACCATGGATAACAACCAACCCCAGCACTCGATCAGACCAATGCTCTGAAGAGTAATATCTGCTACTTACACCTTTTAATCTAGTTAAGTGCTTCCTAAAACTAAAATAATTGCTATATATTGTTCCCTCACTGTTAATATACTACAGAAATATCATCAATAAAGTATCTTAAGTGTATTAATTGGCAACAAAATGAATATGGTAATATTTTAAATCTATTTACTGGAATAGGAACAGTTAAGATTGTTAAAGGTGAATGCTATCAGTGCAGACAGGATAATGCAAACAGGCCGAGGCCACTTCTGGGCAAGGAAAGCTGGACTGGCGGGGAGGACAGTGTGGCCTTAAGGTGTCATCTCCCTGGACAGAAACATCAGAGTTCCAATTTAGGGAAATATAAGTGAGTAATTACCGAAAGGGGAGATGCAAGCACATGTTTACATACATATCCATTTCCAAAGCCTTCTCAAAAGGGACCCTGGAGCAAAGGTGGGGGATAGCCCTCAACAGAACAGAGGGCTCTGGGTAGACGAGTCTGGACAGGTTTTGTTAGTTGTGGTAAAAGATACACCATAACACCTACCACTTAAGCCACTTTCAGCTGTGTGACCCCACGCACACTGCCGGGCAGCCACCAGCGCCCCCTCCAGCCCAACACTCCCATCATCCCAGGCAGACATGCCTACCACCACGAGGCAGGACTGCCCACGCTCTTCCCAGCCCCTGGTGACTCTAGTCCAGTGCCAAGGAACCTGCCTCTTTGAGGTATTTCATCTAAGGTGAGCCTTCAATATACATCCTCTGTGTCTGTCATTATTTCATTCATCATAATGCTTTCAAGGGTTCCCCCACCCTGAACCGTGGGTGGCGCTTGCAAGCGCCATTCCTTTAAGACTTGGTGACAGCCCCACCCTATGTCTGCACAGCACACCTCCTCATCCATCATCTCGGTGGATACTGGTTTGGTGGCAGCCCCATCCTATGTCTGCACAGCACACCTCCTCATCCATCATCTCGGGGGATACTGGGCTTACTTCCGGTTTCCGGCTCTTGTGAACAATGTCTCGTGAACACGGGTGTTTCGGCCCCTGCCTCCATCCCCCCGGGTACAGGGCCTAGGAGCAGAGTTGTTGGTTTACAGAGTAATTCTACACTGAGCTTTCTGGGAACCACCGTTTTCCACAGCTGCTACTTCACACTCTCACCAGCGATGAGCACAGGCCCAGCCTCACCGCCCCTCCCCAACACTGGGCTCCGGCCTGCGCGCCTCTCCCTTGGGCTCTGCTTTCCATTTCCCTAGTGGCTAGTCCGCTGAACATCTTCTGGAGCACACTGGCCTTCGGGTGTATCTTCTTTGGCAAAGGTCTACTCAAGTCCTTTGCCCGTTGTTGAACCAGCCTGGCTGCCTATTGACCTGTAAGGGTTTTTTATGCATTTTGGGTACCAGACCCTCACCAGATACATGATTTCCAAGTGTTTTCTCCCATTCTGAAGGCTGTCTTTTCACCTTCTTAATACGTGCTCTGATGCATAAATCTAATTTTGATGAAGCTCCATTTATTCACCTTTCCTTTTTCTGGTCATGCTTTGGGTGTTGTATCTAAGAACTTACTGCCAAGTCCAAGGTCATGAGCAGTTGTCCCTGTGTTCTCCTAAGACTTTTATGGTTTTAGGTACTAAGGTTCTTGAGCCATCTTGAGTTAATTTTTGTATATGGTGTGACTTGTCGGTACAGCTTCATTCTTATGCAAAAATCCAGTTGTTCTACAATTTTTATATAACCTGTAAACTTTTCCAAAGAAGTCCTACATTTTACGTTGCTACCAGTGAAGAGAGTGCACATTCTTCACATATTAACGCTGGGTGTCGCCGTCTTTTTGAGAAGCCACTCCAGTGGATATGTAGCAGTACTGCACTGCAATTTAATTAGCGTTCTTTAATGATTAATAGTGTTCATGTGCTTATTTGCTTATCAGATATTTGTGTATATCTTAAATGAAACACTTTTTTTGTTTTGTTTTTCCCCATGTTTTAAAAACCAATTATTTATCTTCCTATTAAGCTGCAGAAGTTCTTGATATATAATGTGTACAAAGGAATGGAAACCATTATTACATACATTACTTGAAAATATTTTCTCTTAACCTGTGGCTTGGTTTTTTTTACTTTTTTGATGGTATTTTTTTGAAGCACAGAATCTTTAATTTTGAGGATGTCCAAATTTCTATCCATTTCTTTTTTCTAGACCATGATTTTGGTGTATAACTAAAAACTCTGCCTAGTCCAAAAGTCATGAGAACTTTCTCCTATGTTCTTCCAGAAGTTTTACAGTTCTGGCTTTTAACTACAGGCCTCTGATCCTGTTGAACTCACTTCTGCACACTGTGTGAGGTCAAGGTCTAAGCACTTCTTTTCCAAGTGCACACCATTCCAGCACTGCTGAGCTGCTGAAAGTCAGTGGCTGTAAATCTAAGGGTTTGTTTGTTTCCCCATCGCTCTCCATCAACCAGTATGCCTATCCTTGTGACAACTCCACGATTCTTTAAAAAATGCTGTGACATATTCTCGTTTGTGCTGGGTCTCTGCTGCTGCACACAAGCTTTCTCTAACCGCAGAGTGGGGCCTACTCTCTGGCTGCAGAGCATGGGCTCTAGGGTGTGTAGGCTTTAGCAGCTGTGGTGCACAGGCTTAGTTGCTTCATGGCATGTGAAATCTTCCTGGACCAGGGACTGAACTGGCTGTCTGCTGTATTGGCAGGCGGATTGTTTACTACTGAGCCACCAAGGAAGCCCCTATCAGTTCAGTTCAGTTGCTCAGTTGTGTCCGATTCTTTGCAACCCCATGAACTGCAGCACGGCAGGCCTTCCTGTCCATCACCAACTCCTGGAGTTTACCCAAACTCATGTCCACTGAGTCGGTGATGCCATCCAATCATCTCATCCTCTGTTGTCCCCTTCTCTTCCTGCCTTCAATCTTTCCCAGCATCAGGGTCTTTTCCAATGAGTCAGTTCTTTACATCAGGTGGCCAGAGTACTGGAGTTTCAGCTTCAGCACCAGTCCTTCCAATGAACATTCAGAACTGATTTCCTTTAGGATGGACTGGTTGGACCTCCTTGCAGTCCAAGGGACTCTCAAGAGTCTTCTCCAACACCACAGTTCAAAAGCATCAATTCTTTGGCACTTTCTTAATAGTCCAGCTCTCACATTCATACATGACTACTGGAAAACCACAGCTTTGACTAGACGGACCTGTGTTCGCAAAGTAATGTCTCTGCTTTTTAATACGCTGTCTAGGTTGGTCACAGCTTTTCTTTCAAGAAGCAAGGGTCTCTTAATTTCATGCCTGCAGTCACCATCTGCGGTGATTTTGGAGCCCGAAAAGATAAAAGTCTCTCACTGTTTCCACTGGTTCCCCACCTATTTGCTGTGAAGTGATGGGACCGGATGCCATGATTTTAGTTTTCTGAATGTTGAGTTTTAAGCCAACCTTTTCACTCTCCTCTTTCACTTTCATTAAGACGATCTTTAGTTCTTTGCTTTCTGCCATAAGGGTGGTGTCACTGTATATCTGAGGTTATTGATGTTTCTCCCGGCAATCTTGATTCCAGCTTGTGCTTCATCCAGCCAGACATTTCGCATGATGTACTCTGCATATAAGTTAAATAAGCAGGGTGACAATATACAGCCTTGACATACTCCTTTCCTGATTTGGAACCTGTCTGTTTTTCCATGTCCAGTTCTAACTGGTGCTTCTGGACCTGCTTATAGATTTTTCAGGAGGCAGGCAAGGTGGTCTGGTATTGCCATCTCTTTAAGAATTTTCCACAGTTTGTTGTGATCCACACAGTCAAAGGCTTTGGCGTAGTAAATAAAGCAGAAACAGATGTTTTTCTGGAACTCTCTTGCTTTTTCTATGATCCAACAGATGTTGGCAATTTGATCTCTGTCTTTTCTAAATCCAGCTTGAACATCTGGAAGTTCACGGTTCACGTACTGTTGAAGTCTGGCTTGGAGAATTTTGAGCATTACTTTGCTAGTATGTGAGATGAGTGCAATTGTATGGTAGTTTGAACATTCTTTGGAAGCCCCTATAGTAAGTTTTAAATCAGTGTTAGTCCTTCGATTTTGCTCCTACAAAATATTTTGACTATTTTAGGTCCTTAACGTTTTCATATAAATTTAAAAATCAGTCTGTTGACTTTTACCAAAAAAACTCTGAAAATACTAGAATAACAGACTATGATGAAGGAAAAGACACCAACATAATAGCAGTTGTTTGAACCAGGACTTTTTTCTTTTCCTTCTTCCTTGCCCTCAAATATGTAAAGAGCAGTCAATGGAGGGCCGCTCTTTGTCGGGTGCCGCGCGGCGCTCCTCTGCCGGCGAGGGCCGCTCTTTGTCGGGGTGCGTGGGGTGCTCACTGCTGTGGCTTCTCCTGCTGTGGCACACGGACCTCAGTAGCTGTGGAGCACGGGCCAAGTTGCTCCATAGCATGTGGGACCTTCCCAGCTCAGGGACTGAACCCATGTCCCCTGCAATGGCAGGCAGAGTCTTATTTCCACCTCACCACCAGGGAAGGCAAGTTCTGTTAGTGGTCTCTTTTGTTGGGGGAGGGGGTTCAGCACTGTTTTTCAAGGCAGAAGACTGGACACAACCCTATGGCCGTAAGTAGAGGCCGCAGAGGGCTCCCCAGGTGGCACTGGTGGTAAGGAACCTGCCTGCCAGTGAAGGAGACGCTAAGAAAAGGAGGTTCGATCCCTGGGTCGAGAAGATCTCCTAGGGGAGGGAATGGCAACCCACTCCACTACTCCTGCCTGGAGAACCCCACGGACAGAGGAGCCTGGAGAACTATGATCACGCTGTCACAGAGAGACAAGACTGAAGTGACTCAGCGCAGCACGCAGCGGCTTAAGAGGCCGATCTACGAAGAGAAAGAAAGCAGGACGCACCACAGGAGGCACAAACAGAGAAAACAAGAGTGGGGTTTGCACTCGTGTGTAGACACGTAAAGACGCCAAGCACAGTGGTTACTCACAGTGGGCAGAGGCGGGGAGGAAACAGGAACAGCAAGTGGATTCCACTGTCACCTCATACTGCCTGGGAGTTAAACCATGTGAACAAACTGCCCACATCAAGAAGCACATCACGGTTGCTTTGGAGACGTGACCGTGGACAGCACAGTCACGAATGAGAGCAGGCGGTGATGACGCACCTGAGTAGCTTGTGCAGGACTTTAGATCCTCTAGGCTTATGGGAACTTGTGCACCGGAAATCAGCACCTGGAAGAGAGTTCGCATCGTGAGACCTGAGGTGGACTTTGCGGGCGAGCGTCACGTCAGGACACAGCCATCCCCAGCACGGGGGCGGACCTGCATCTCCTGCTGGTCGAACATCCGCAGCCACTGCAGGCGCACCACGCTGGCCAGGCCCTGCCGGAACGCCAGGCAGTGCGGGCGGAGCTGCCGGTTCAGCCGGTAGTCGGCCACCAGGTGGATGTACGCGATGCGATTGGCACTGGTCACCGGGATGTCCTTCCCACCAGATTTCAGTTCAACCACCTGTGGATTTAAAACAAGAGTTGGAAACGTCTCCGAGTATAGCCACAGGCAAAACAAGAGCTAGAGACGCTTATTTCAAGGGAATTTGACTGTGCTGCTCCACACGTGAGCATTTTAGTGAAACGTGTGTAACCAGCACGTGTGGCCTCACAGACAGGAAGAGTCCTCTGACGGGGTGCTCCAGAGTGCCACATGCTACTGTCTCTACGCTCACTAACCACCCTCGCTTTCTGCAAAGTCCTGAGGGTCGATGTTACAATGCAACCATGGCATTTCATTACAAAAGAAATTTGCGATCACGAAGGGCAAAGATACGAACCAAACGGCCAGCCAAGGTCAGCAGGGCTTCACTGAGGAGAAAAGGGAGCGCACGGAAGTAACGCTGTAGAGACGAGCACTCATGTGTGCACAGGCGGCATGCACCCGCTCTGGATCTCTATGACTACTGTTCAGTTCAGTCCAGTCCAGTCGCTCAGTTGTATGTGACTCTCTGTGACCCCATGAACTGCAGCACGCCAGGTCTCTCTGTCCATCACCAACTCCTGGAGCTCACCCAGACTCATGCATGGCCTTTGAGTTGGTGATGCTATCTAGCCATCTCATCCTCTGTCCTCCCCTTCTCCTGCCCTCAATCTCTCCCAGCATCAGGGTCTTTTCAGCTAAGGCAGCGCTTCACCTCCAGTGGCTGTACAGTACTGCAGGTGTGATACAGAGGGCAGCGGCCGCCATCAGGCACACTGGTCAGTCCACTCCTGATGCACCTGCAGGCCTCCGACAGACTTCTCCTGCGTCGCCGCACAGGGACCCGCATTCTCGGGTCGAGTGCAGGGTCAGGGCCCCGCGGGGCGTCCCTGGGGTGCAGTGGGGAGCAGCCGGGCTCGGGCCCCTGCCCCCGTTGCAGGACGCACCACCAAGGAGTCCCTGGGTCCCCAAAGCCCGCTGTCATCAATGAGGTGGGGACACGCGCCTTGCCCATCCTGGACTGGGACTATGTGAACTCACACAAGTAAAGCTGACTGGCGGAACTCCACAGACGCCGAGACGCGTCCGCCTCACTCACAACGGTAGATTGCAAGCCCTGGTGTGCCGGGGCTCGTCTCAGGGATGGGGCACGGGGGCCGCTGCCGGCAGGGGCGCCTGCGGGAGACGGAGGAGCGCTCGACGCTGCCCGCACCACGGCCTCCTCCTCCGCCTTGGGCCTCGCTGTATTCCAGGGGCAGTGGGACGGCATTTCACCCCACCCCCCTTTAAAAAAGCATCGCGTTACAGAAGAGGTACTGTAGAAGCTGCTGAAAGCTCTAAACGCTCTGTGGGAAGACTGCACAGCCACGTGTGGCCAGGGCTGCCCGCAGGGTCTGACGACACCTCACCGCTCCAGATTCGCGCTCTTAGCACCGGAAGAGCGAGGTCTGACCAGGCGCAGGTGGGGCGGGGCCGGATCCGACAGCCTGCCGTCCCCCGAGCCGCGGCGCGGGGTGCCGAGACAGCCTGGGTCACAGGCAGGCAGGTGTAAAGGGGGTGCTGCCCGTGGCCTGGAGCACCGGCCCCCTAGCCCCGTTACCAGCAGCGTTTCCTGCAACTTTAAAGAGGCGACTCTCATGCTGCGCCTGAAAGGCGT
>SJXQ01003558.1:1171423-1237330 GCA_006408695.1 Aepyceros melampus
CCCTGGGCACGATGAGCGTGGCAGGGCATCCCTCCTTCCAGACACCCACACTGGCGTTCTAAGTGGATTCAGCTGTGACAGCTGCTGTACTGAAATTCACCCACCACTCACAGCTGTCGACAAAAGCCATGCCTCTGACAGTTAATGTGTTTATTTAAAGGCACCCGTTCACCTATGGCTCCCACGCATCACCCCCCGCACTCCCTCCGAATCCTGACACTCCCACACAGCACAGCTATGGAGACGGCGCTCTGCAGAGCGGTCATCTGCTCACGTCCACGGCTACCTGACCCCAGGAGACAAGCTGTCCTCCAAGTCCTGGTTTCAACACCGGCCAACCTCTCCTGCCGAGGACGTTTCTGTTCCAGAGGTAGCAAACATGATCCAACTCTTCAGAGGTGATTAATGCCATAATTTACTTTAAATTACTATGAAACTGAACATACACTTTCAATATAGGCATTCCCTTCCATACTTTCATATTCTAAAGATAAAAAAGAAGTAACATAAAACGTCCTATCCTGGTATCACTGTATCCTCTTTCAAAAATAAAGGAAAGAAGGCTTGCCTGGAGGCTCAGTGGTCAAGAATCTGCCGGGCAGTGCAGGAGACCTGGGTCTGATCCCTCAAACAGGAAGATGCCACATGCTACGGAGCAGCTAACTCTAGGAGCCACAGCCCCGGAGCCCGCGTGCCTGGAGCCCGCACTGCACAGAGGAAGCCACCGCCACCAGAAGCGTGTCACGGCCGCTGGAGAGCAGTCCCTGCTCCCACGGCTAGAGAACAGCCCAAAGAAAACACATACACAAAGCCTTTTAAAGGCGAGAGGAAAGAGAAAGGTGGGTGTGGGGGAGGGGAGGAAGGCAGCAAGGACAAGGCACAGGGTAGGCCAGGCCTGAGCGCCAGCGAGGAAGGGCTGGCAGCAGAAGCCACTGCGGAGTCCGAAAGCAGACAGGAAACCAGACTCGAAGATGCCAGGTAGAACACGGCATGGCCAGTGAGGCTGACTCTCAGACAAACGTCACATAAAATTCTTAGTATAGCTATCTTCTAAATAGTGCTTTATTCAAAGGGTATCTCACATACAGGTTTTTAAAAAGTATAAATGTATCCCAAATATCACACAGGATATACCTGTATCTAAAATGCATTTGCTGTTTATCTGAAATCCAAATTTAACTGGGTGACACATATTTTTATGTGTTATATTTGGCAATATGAGCCGTGGAAAAATTCCCAAAATATTTTAGAAATGTCATATCTCCTAAGAACATTTTTGTCCTTTATTTTTTCTAACTTGTAGGGAAAAATACAAATTTTAAGAAATCATGAAAATTTAACTGGACCAGAGGATCATTACCAAAATCAGATTCATTATAGTCTTCACAGACAAAAATGGAGACGCTCTATAGAGTCAGCAAAAAACAAGACCTGGAGTTGACTGTGGCTCAGATCATCAGCTCCTTATGGCAAAGTCCAGACTTAAACTGGAAAAGTAGGGAAAAGCACTCGCTCATTCTGGTGTGACCTAAGTTCAGTCCCTTATGGTTATCCAGAAGAGGTGACAAATAGACTCAAAGGACTAGATCTGGTGGACAGAGAGCCTGAGGAAGCTACGGACGGAGGCTTGCACCACCGTGCAGGAGGCAGCGACCAAAACCACCCCCAAGAAAACCAAGCGCAAGAAGGCAGGCTGGTTGTCTGAGGAGGCCTTGCAAAAACAGCTGAGAAAAGGAGCAGTGAGAGGCACAGGAGAAAGAGAAAGAGAAACCCATCTGAACGCAGAGTTCCAAACAGCAAGCCTTCTTAAGATAACAATGCAAAGAAATAGAGAGACAAGGGAACATTTCATGCAAAGATGGGCTCGATAAATGACAGAAACAGTACGGACCTAACAGAAGCAGAAGATATTAAGAAGAGGTGGCAAGAATACACAGAAGAACTGTACAAAATGATCTTCACGACCCAGATAATCACGATGGTGTGATCACTCACCTAGAGCCAGACATCCTGGAATGTGAAGTCAAGTGGGCCTTAGAAAGCATCACTACGAACAAAGCTAGTGGAAGTGATGGAATTCCAGTAGAGCTATTTCAAATGCTGAAAGATGATGCTGTGAAAGTGCTGCACTCAATATGCCAGCAAATTTGGAAAACACCACAGTGGCCATAGGACAGGGAAAAGGTCAGTTTTCATTCCAATCCCAAAGAAAGGCAATGGCAAAGAATGCTCAAACTACCGCACGATTGCCCTCATCTCACATGCCAGCAAAGTGTTAGTCACTCAGTGCTGTCTGACTCTCTGCGACCCCATGGACTGTAGCCTGAGAGGCTCTTCTGTCCATGGAACTCTCCAGGCAAGAATACTGAGTGGGTTACCATTCCCTTCTCCAAGGGATCCTTCCAACCCACGGATGAACTCGGGTCTCCTGCATTGCAGGCAGATTCTTTACTGCTCAGCCACCAAGGAAGCCCATATGCTAGTAAAGTAATGCTCAAAATCCTTCAGACTAGGCCTCAACAGTACATGACCCGGGAGCTTCCAGATATAAAAGCTGGATTTTAAAAGGCAGAGGAACTAGAGATCAAATTGCCAACACCCACCAGATCAGAGAAAGAGAAGCCAGAAAAACATCTACGTCTGCTTCACTGAGTACACTAAAGCCTCTGACTGTGTGGATCACAACTGCAGAGTATTCTTAAGAGATGAGAATACCAGACCACCTGACCTGCCTCTTAAGAAACCTGTATGCAGGTCAAGAGGCAATGGTTTGAACTGAACATGGAAAAATGGACTTGTTCAAAATTGGGAAAGGAGTACATCAGGGCTGTATACCGTTACCCTGCTTATTTAACTTATATGCAGAGTACATCATGTGAAATGCCGGGCTGGATGCAGCACAAGCTGGAATCAAGACTGCTGGGAACAATAACAACTTCAGATATGCAGATGATACCACTCTAATGTCAAAAAGCGAAGAGGAACTAAAGAGCCCCTTGATGAGAGAGAAAGGAGAGCGGAAAAGATGGCTTAAACTCAACATTCAAAAACGAAGATCATGGCATTTGGTCCCATCACTTCATGGCAAATAGATTGGGGGGAAAAGTGGAAACAGTGGTACATTTTATTTTCCTGGGCTCCAAAATCACTGTGGATGGTGACTGCAGCCATGAAATTAAAAGATGCTTGCTCCTTGGAAGAAAAGCTATGACAAACCTAGACAGCATATTAAAAAGCAGAGACATTACTTTGCCAGCAAAGTCATACAGTCAAAGCTATGATTTTTCTAGTAGTCATACATGGATGTGAAAGTTGGACCATAAAGAAGGCTGCTGCTGCTTCTAAGTCGCTTCAGTAGTGTCCAACTCTGTGCAACCCTAGAGATGGCACCCACCAGGCTCCCCCGTCCCTGGGATTCTCCAGGCAAGAACACTGGAGTGGGTTGCCATTTCCTTCTCCAATGCATGAAAGTGAAAAGTGAAAGTGAAGTCACTCAGTCATGTCTGACTCCTAGCGACCCCATGGACTGCAGCCCACCAGGCTCCTCTGTCCAAGGGATTTTCCAGGAAAGAGTACTGGAGTGGGTTGCCATTGCCTTCTCCTAAAGAAGGCTGAGGGCTGAAGAACTAATGCTTTTGAACTGTGGTGTTGGAGGAGACTCTTGAGAGTCCCTTGGACTGCAAGGAGACCCAACCAGTCCATCCTAAGTGAAACCAACCCTGAATGTTCACTGGAAGGACTGATGCTAAAGCTGAAGTTCCAATACTCTGGCCACATGATGCGAACAACCAACTCACTGGAAAAGACCCTGCCTGATGCTGGGAAAGATTGAGGGCAGGAGAAGGGGGTGACAGAGGATGAGATGGTTGGACGGCATCACCGACTCAATGGACATTAGTTTGAGCAAGGTCCGGGAGATGGTGATGGAGAGGGAAGCCTGGCGTGCTGCAGTCCATGGGGTTGCAAAGAGTCAGACACAACTCAAATTCTGTGATTTCAAAACACCTTTAAACATACTCCCTTTCTGTACATTCATTTTTAGTACCACAAGCTGCTAGTGGTATTTAGTACTGAAAAACCAAAGCTCACAGAAGTAACCATTAAAAACCACATGAAGTGACGAAAGAGTGTCAAAGGCCATGAAGACTGGAGAAACAATTTTACACTGGATCAACAGACACCCAGTGCTGAGGCCAAAAAGACAGCTTTACTCTCAGGGAATTCCATCCACTTTCCTGCGCAGATGCGCCTGCTGCAGAAGACAGCACGGACGCGGGAAGACTGGCAGGGTTTAGATGTGAACAGGCCTTCACTCACGGGGGTGCGAGTCTGCACACTGAGGTAAGAGGCCACTAACGCCTGCCCCACGGGGACTGACTGCACCAGGCCTGGGGCCTCCGGCGGACAAGCACCGCAGCAGCTCTAACTCCAGGCCGCAGCTGCCAACTGGTCCCGAGGAGATCTTGAGACAGGGAGACCTGAGAACCAATGTGTCAAGAAATATGAGCAGAAGCAGCAAACAAGTGAGCACCAGGATGACTGAGGCGTGAGCGCAGCACAGCCTCAGGAGGCTTCCACAGTGCAAACGTGCCCTTTCGTGGCTATGCCATGCGTTTCCTCGGCTCCCACTTAGTGCTCTTTCGCACTGGAGCGGAACCTTAAATAAACACTGGAGAACTACAACGAGATTATTTGAGCAAATATTCAGAAATGCACTAAACTGTTACATGTGTGGTTATATGCCACTGAAGTGAAAAACAAAGGGACTCCCTGGTGGTCTGGTGGCCGGGACTCTGTGTGTCACTGCGGAGGGCCCTGGGTTCACTCCCAGTTAGGGAGCAGGGGTCCAGGCAGCCGCATAGCTGGAAACCAAACGGTGAGGCCCACGAGCAGGTGTCCCTCAAACCCACTGTTAAAGACCACGCAGACAACTGGCTAGAAACACACAGATGTCTCATAAAAGTCACACCTGACAACTGCCCAAGCTCAAGGTTTTAAATTAATATGCACTATTTCACAAGACTACTGTATGTTTGAAAGTCCACTGGCTATCAAGATCGCAAGAAAATCTTGACCTTACGGAAACAGTCTTAAGCATCACGTATTTTAAATCATAAAAGAAATTTATACACATAAATAATACATCTGATGATGACTTAAAGCTATGAATGCTCAACTATGACATTTCTGAGTGGAGATCACTGATATTTAGCTTCATTAGTGCAACCAAAGAAAAGCATATATACTCCACAATTGGAAAGGTGCCTGTAATAACGTTCTCAGCTTAAATGCAATGGGCAAAATGGGATACCTTAGGTGATTACCTTAAAACTTTAAAACAAGCATAGGACAAGGCACATCATTTACGGGCACCTAACTGGCTTAAAGCTCAACATTCAGAAAACGAAGATCATGGCATCTGGCCCCATCACTCATGGGACATAGATGGGGAAACAGTGGAAACAGTGTCAGACTTTATTTTTTTGGGCTCCAAAATCACTGCAGATGGTGACTGCAGCCATGAAATTAAAAGACACTTACTCCTTGGAAGAAAAGTTATGACCAACTTAGACAGCATATTCAAAAGCAGAGACATTACTTTGCCGACTAAGGTCCGTCTAGTCAAGGCTATGGCTTTTCCTGTGGTCATGTATGGATGTGAGAGTTGGACTGTGAAGAAGGCTGAGCGCTGAAGAATCGATGCTTTTGAACTGTGGTGTTGGAGAAGACTCTTGAGAGTCCCTTGGACTGCAAGGAGATTCAACCAGTCCATTCTGAAGGAGATCAACCCTGGGATTTCTTTGGAAGGAATGATGCTAAAGCTGAAACTGCAGTACTTTGGCCACCTCATGCGAAGAGTTGACTCATTGGAAAAGACCCTGATGCTGGGAGGGATTGGGGGTGGGAGGAGAAGGGGATGACCGAGGATGAGATGGCTGGATGGCAGCACTGACTCGATGGACTTGAGTCTGAGTGAACTCCGGGAGTTGGTGACGGACAGGGAGGCCTGGCATGCTGCGATTCATGGGGTTGCAGAGTCGGACATGACTGAGCGACTGAATTGAACTGAACTGGGTAAATGTGTGATGTGACCAATACATAATAAAGAGTTTTTTAGATTTTGATTTCCTAACGAAGAATATATAAAAACGAAATACGAGAAAAACCAGTAAAGTACTAGCTCTAAGACTATTCTCTCATAGAAGGCCAGAGGGATCTTCCCCGTGTAATCCTAAGCTCAGAATGACTTCAGCAGTTTTGTGTCTGTCCTGCGTGCTCTCAGCTTTGCTGCTGAGTCTCTTTCCTTATGTAGTGATGCTCAAAGAACAAGGACTGTCTGATTTCATTTATGGTTCCCCAGCACAGCGCAGAGCCAGGGTTCCTGGGATAAACACCGTGGGTGTTTAAAATAATTGACATTAATGACACCCCAGCCTATAAAAGTCATTAAGTATTGATATGGATTCCTGTTGTCGATGGCTAACCTAGTTTTATAGAGCCTTTAGTTATCAGTATTCTCCAGCATGTTTAAAACACTATACAATTACTTCTTAAGGTGACCACTTTATTGAATAGTAGGCAAAACCAAAGCCAAGAAAAAGCTTTCAAAGACAGAGAAACACACGGCAGGCAGCTCGGCCACTTTAGAGGAAGCCTGGGTCTGCCTCACTGGTCAGCACTGACGATTAATGGTAGCACGGTTCCATCACAGCTAGGGCACTGCTGTGCTTTTCTGTTTTTACTTTTTAAAGAGTCTTTTTGACACTGAAAAATCCAAATCAACCACCAGGTAGGAGAAAGCTCCTCCTCGCTGAGTCCCTCTGCGCACAGATGAGTGCAGTAAGCAAGCAGGTTCCTGCACACCTTCCCCCCCTGGGGTTAACTCCAGCGCAGCCTGGCAGCTGCTCACAAAGGCACATCAAACAGGAGTTCCTGTTGCCTCCCAGGGCTAACGCAGTTACCGCTGTAAATTATACTCGGAGAGAAGCTGATAAATTTGATAAATGTATAAACTGTTTTAGCAGTGTCAGTGCGGGGCTCAGAACTGACCTCAGTTCCTACAGTGACAAAGAAGGATGACTCCATCCACTTAGAAGTCTGTTCTGTGACCAGCCCCCAGAGCCCCTCTCGGAAACCAGTCTGGGAGGACCATCAGGAGCTAAAAAATGAAAATGGCTGGTGGCTGGAGGAGCCAGGTCTCCTCACGCGCAGCTCTGTCAGAATCAGCAGAATGCAGGCAACTACTGCAAAATGCTACGGCTTTCTTTGGTGGGTTCTATTCCTTGAATTGTTCACCTCAAATGTGACACTGAAACATACAGAAACGCTAAACTTTCATCTTCACACTTCGCAGGGGCGGTGGAGAGGAGCAGCACAGTCTCACGCTGGCTCCGCCAGCCCCGGGCTGTGTGTCCCCATCTGTAAAACGGGGACACCTGCAGCGCCTTCCTCACAGAACCACCGCTCACACGGACTGTCCCTGTAAAGTCCTCAGAGTACTGTCTGAGACAGCACCCACTCAGAGCTAAATTCTACTTCATATTAAAGACAATTTTTTCGTAAAAGAAAATAACTAATATTAGCTGAATCTGTTCAAAGATCATGACTTGATTTTTTTCTTTTTTTGGGGGGTGGGGGGCCTGGGCTTAGCTCAACAGTAGGCAGAACAATAACAAAATCTTTACAAAGAAGAGGAATCTTATTCAAAAACTTGTCTTCAAACAAGTCTGCTCTAAATTCAGATCTTCATAACTCAATTTGAAACCTAAAAACAATCCTGTTTCAGAAAAGGTGAACACTCATGCTAACTTTTAAAACAAACAAAAACCATGCAATCCTTAATAAACTAGTAGTGAATCATTTTGAGGCCTAAGAACAAATTCACTACAAAATTTTCACTTAATGCTTATGCAAAATAAAGCAGGACTGGGGAAAAACATCTTAATACAGCATAATTAAATTCAGAAGGTTCTGGGTACTCAAGATAAGGCTGGTCTATGAAAATTATGAAACTGTGAATAGGCGCTATAGAATAACGGAATTATCTGACACTGTACACAAAACCTGGTAACACGCACAGTGGGAAGTTTCACTAACAAAGATCCCAGAGTTTAATTAGATCCTTAAAAGAACAACATATGCTACCACTAACAGCCACATCCAGGAAAAGCTTACACAAGAATTACAAGTTTCAAATGGGTGACACAGCTTATTCTAACTTAGAAAAGAGGCAAAAGTGTTAGTCTTTAAGCAAGGCTATATTAAGGGCTCAACATGTGACCTTAAGAGTTTACTTAGGAATACAGAGACAGGTAATTAAAATAAATTGTGCAAATATGTATTACATCAATCCACACATATTATAAATTCAATGATGCATTAGTACTGTATTCAGTGCAATCAAAACATTATCAGTTACTCTCACTGCTACTAATGCTGGTGCTCAGAAGTGAAATGTGTTGTAAAACCAGGCAGAACGGGCCGCACAGAGCCCATCGTGGCTCGCAGGATGAATAAGCAGTCCTTAATTAGCCCATCAGGTTAAGTGCAAGCATTAATGGGCCTTTCCTAAAGTCTAGCTTGACATCTTTCTCCAAACATGGCCAAGAAGAAAGTTCCATTAGCAATATTAATACAAGCTTAGTTGATCATTTTCATTCAATTAACTTCTTTCAATTAAATAGATAGCTTGACAAAAGCAGTGATAAAAGACCTGCAGGGACAGCTGATGACTCCAGCTGAACATTAGTGAGCGAGAGGTCGCCGGCACTAAACGGACTGTAAATCTAGCATCAATTTGGAAAATGCGTTTCTTCTGCTCTCACGCCTGTAATGAGCGAGTTTAGCTGACGAGAGGTGTTTGCTGCAGAAATTTCATGGGAAGTCAAGCACCCTTTTTCTTTTCTTTTTTTTCTACCCCAGTAGTTGTATTCTCTCAGTGGTGGTGGTTTCTTGCCAACATTTCAGCCACAGTAACTCATAACTTCTCTTTCTGCACGGTTAAAAATGAAGGTATTTTAAAATAATTCATATTCAACTTGCATTAAGTTAATGATCTTATTCCACTTTTGTTAGTCAGTTTATTAAGATTATATAAATAAAACTCGTAAGAGATCTTTTAGTGAAAAATAAAAAAAATTTAATTATACATCACCTTGTCATTGAAAGTACTTGGGGCAATTTATAAAAGATATATTTCACAATGTAAAAACAAGGCTTTAAAAGGAGGCAAATATAAAATGAAAAAGACTTTTCTTACAAGTTTTGCAAATCAACAATCAAGCCAGAAACAAACCTGTATCTCTAGTCTTCTAAAATGAGTCATCCAAAAATAAAATCTGTACGTTATTTGCCCTCAGTAAACAAAAACACTCACACACGCACTACCTTAAATAGCTGGACCCATCGCTTCTGCTCCGCCTGGATGCGCTGCTGCATCTCAGAGCTGGCTGTCACCCCGATGCTCTGAAAGGCGGTGGCGTACTCTTCCCGGACCTCGGGCTTTGTTTCTGGGTATGCCACTTGATGATCCCTAAGCACGCGTCGCGAAGGCATCGAGACAGCACTACCAGCTCTTCTAAAGTAAAAGGCATCATTGACGATTGTCTTTGACCTACAACTGAAAAACATAATCCAATTTTCTATTATATTTGGGCTCCCCCTCCCATTTCTCACACACTCAAAGACTTAAAAGGCTTAAAACTTTTCTATCATCTATGAAAACGGACACGACATGAGGTCAGCAACAAATGGATTGCTCAGAATTCTCACCTTCTATGGGGTCTCCAAAGAATTCGTTATCATGTATGGAAATCAGTGAGTGACTGAACAAGGAGCTAAACAGGTAAAAGAGTGGGATGATTCTACTCGAATCTTCAAAAGACATAGGTGAGCCCCTGGATATCACCTGAAGCAATGGTACCATAGACCTTGAATTGGGAGAAAGGAGAAAAAAACACAATGGCTGAGTTTGGGAACAAATTAAGACATGACATCAGACAAACATAATCAGGGAAAATAACATTTACATTAGCAATTCAAAGACCCAGAGGGGAGGCAAAGTCACTCTAACAACACAGGTTAATAAATAATGTAAATTAAAGAACAGGACACCAAGCCACCAGTCTTCATGAATGTCCCTGCTGCGATTCTCCACTGGATAAAGCTAGTTGTTTGAGAGTGAGCCGAGGCCCCAAGGGTCCCTGAAGGGCAGTCAGGGTCTGCGGCAGCACTCCTCAGGACCAACACTCTGCTACTTACGCTGAACCCCATCCCCTCTACAAAGGCAGACGGTTCTGGTCTCAGGAAAGGTTTGTCCAGGGCTGTAGACTGAGGAACACTGGAGGCAGCTCAGTACTGAACCCAGAGACGCAGCTGCAGGCCATCACCGCTTCAGTCCCGGGCCAGACCCGCAGCTGCGCTCCCTGGGAGGAGACCCGTGGGCCTGGGGCAGCTCTAGGTGGGCCGGCCCCCTTCCCTCCCAAGAGCTGGGGCCCTCATCCTACACCCCTACCGAGCAGGGCTCACACAGCTTTCCCGGTCCCAGTGCACACCCACTCAGTCCCTGGCCCAGCAGCCTAGGGGCCCGCCGGCTCTCACCGGCCCCACCCCTCCTCCCCTGGGTCCTCAGTCCCACACAGCCACTCCCATCGAGGAGGCGAGGCACGGCTCTCTGGGGGCTGGCCCACCAGCGCTGCCGTCCTCCGGGCGGCGGGGCTGGAGCTGAGGCCACCGGAGGCACCGCTCTCGCTGTGGGAGAGGGGGAGCCACCTGGTGCCAGGTGTCCAGCAGCCCCGCTCAGGGGCCAGCAGGCCAGCTCCAGCGCTCACACAGGGGCCCAGCTGGGCACAAACACAGCCCAGACACGCAGTGGCACTCAGCACGGAGCACCCCGCCGAGGGAAGCCACCCACCCACAGCGAAAGTGCAGCGAGAGCACACACACAGAGGGACACCACCCACACCACCCACAGGGGACGAGAGGAAAAGGCTGTGCGCCCAGAGCAAGGCCGAGCCCTGAGCGAGAGGAGCCCTCCGCCACTCACTGCCAAGTAGCCCCACCAAGCCAGTCCTGTGCCGTCTGCACAGCAGAAGAAACAAGGCGCAGCGCCGGCTGCTTCGCTGAGCGAGTGAGGCTAATGGTTTCTGTCTTTTAGCTGCCTCGTCACTAACTGCAGAAGCACAAAGACTAAATGCTGCCAAACCACACTGAGGGGACGCGGGACAAGTCGGGCTGACCAGCTGCCACGTGCAGAGAGCGTGTCCTGAGTCTAAATGCGTGATTAGACTGCTGAGCTGTGCCCCTGTTGACAATGCTGGCACCTGAAGTCCTCATCGCCCGCCCGGCACCTGTGTGCCAGGATGCAGAAAACTCTTAGACTGCTTCCCACCAACAAGGCGGGGGCAAGCGCTCAGCGCTCGTCCACTTGCTCTAACCCCCGTGAGGTCAGTTCATCTGAGCAGGAAGGTGACTGGCAAGAAGGGTCAGTCGTGTGCCTGCGGCCTTAACCAACCAGGATGGGCGTTGAGTATTGTCTCTCGACTCTCTGCTGACCATTCTTTTTGCGTTAACACCGACTCAAATATTTCTTTGAAAACAGTCCCTTCTCAAAGACTTGTTGCTCAGTCGTGTCTAACTCTTTTCAACCCCACGGACTGCAGCACACCAGGCTTTGCTGTCCTTCACTACCTCCTGGAGCTTCGCAAACTCATGTCCATTGAGTTGGGGATGCCATCCAATCATCTCATCCTCTGTCATCCCCTTCTGCTCCTGCCCTCAAATGTTCCCAGCATCAGGGTCTAACCCCTGATGAGTTGGCTCTTCGCATCAGGTGGCCAAAGAATTGGAGCTTCAGCTTTAGTATCAGTTTCTCCAATGAATATTCAGGGTTGACTTCTAGGATTGACTGGTTTGATCTTGTGCAAATAAAAAGTCCATAATTTACTACAATGAAAGGAAAAGGCACTGACCTATAACTGGGAGAGCTGGCTGGACCAGCAGCACGAACGAGGCGCCAGACAAGCCTTCCCTCCTGCATGCACCCTCAGAACAAGGGTCTGAAGAAGGGAAACTCTGGCAACTGCACTCGCCCCCTGAACTGACGGAGCGTCTCGTCCTCTGCAGAAGTTTTCAGAGAATGCATTTTTGTCTTGAAAAGCTTTAAGAGGACTGCTGTAGTACTGCTAGCCATTGCAGTCAGTGTGAAAAGACACGGGCAGGATGTAACTAAAGCAGTCCCCGCTGAGTTAGACAAGGATGGAGCAGGCCAGCCTCGCCGCACAGGCCCGTGACAGGCAGGGCTCTGGCCCTCTCAGCTGCACCTGCACCCCATCACCGCGGAGCCAGTGCGCCCCGAGACCAAGGGAGGCGGGGCCAGGAGTCCACACCCGGCACGCTCCCCATCAGCCTCACACTTGCCAAAGCTCAGGAGTCCCAGCTGTGTGAGCCCTGCTGCCAAACTACTTTCAAAATACCCTTCGCGCTGTTTTCAGGGGAATCAGGCACTTCACCTTCATTTATTCTGATAATAAACACGATGAGCCACACACCAGGAAGGTGTTAACACACAATGTAAGTTTCTTGTGGGATTGAATAAAACATATGAGCAAAAAGAAACACATTCTCAAAGGGGCTTTCTAAGAAGTAATGAGTTTTTAAAAATGTGTGTAACTCCACTGACTTTTAACGCTAATAATTTAATACAATCAACACCGCCATGACGGCAACACTTGCACACACCGTGGCTCCCTCCCCCGCGGGAGACCAACGCCAGGAACAAACAGGCCATCAGCAGGCAGGGCCGGGATGGGAGTTCTGTTGCTAAGCTAAGATACCTGCAGGGTGATGATAACCTCCTGCCCCAGTGACCCCCCAGGCTCTCTTGCCTAAACAAACCTGTCACTCACCCACGCCAAGGTGGGCACAGCCACCAGCGGCTGAAATACACACACACAAAGAAACCAGAAACCTCTCACTTTAATTTGAAAATGAAAGGACACAGAAGATACGTTCTGGACCGGAAGCCACTTCTCCTACATCTCTGCTGCTGCTACGGTGAGGTACAGGACCTTGCCGCCCTGAGTTCCTTCAGCTGCAGCACAGCCACTCAGAAGCCCCTCCCTCACAAAGATGCGCTAAAATCACACGAAAGCACCTCCGCCTGTGCTACGAGCGCCTGCCAGTCCCTCTCTGAGGCTTCCTGGCACAGGGCCGGCGGGGGCCCACCCACAGGCACTCTTCCACCCTCCACCCCAACGAGCTCCAACCCAGAGAGCACAGCACGGGCGGCGGCCACAGAGCAGGGGAGGAGGGCAGCGGGTGGTAGCGAGCGCAGCGCTGGGCGCCCAGACTCCAACACAGCTTCCCATCTTGGGTCTCTCTTGCCAGAGGCTGTCCTGTAGCTGGGGAGGTGGGCAGGGCGCCCAGACTCCAACACGGCTTCCTGTCTCGGGTCCCTCCTGCCAGAGGCTGTCCTGCGGCTGGGCAGGCGGGCTGGCAGCTGCAGGTGGGACCTCCGGCAGTGACCACTGCAGGTAAGTGTGCGTGGGAAGCTGAGTCTCCAAGAACTGACCTCACACTTCTTCTCACACTACCACACAGAGGACGGAGCCTCACAGAGAAATTCAGCATGGCAAGGGCCTCCATCTGCTTACCATGAAGGGTTTCTGAGTATCAAATGAATTCTTGACAGATTACACACATTCAATAAATACAGACATTAAAGTTTCTAGCCTGCAAGTTACACAAGACTTCATATAAAAAATCAAATTATTTCAACAAAGAGGTTTAGAAACCAATCTTTACAATATTTTATATGTTTTAATGTTTGTAATGGTGGTAGATTTGCTTCAGGTCTATCTTCACTATCCAAAGCCCAGAAAAGACATATGGAGCAAAGAAATGTCAAGTCTCTGGTTTCCCAAAAATGACTGGGATTGTGTGTGTGGCCACACCGAGCAGCCTCAGGGCCTCAGCTCCCTGACCAGGGGCCCACCTGCACCGCCTGCAGCAGCAGCGCTGAGTCTCGACCCCCAGACCTCAGGGAGGGCCGGCTATGATTTGTAAAACAAATTCACCCTCAGATAAAGCCAGACCTTTAGTAATATACACAGATTAGGCATTAATTTTTTCTTTTTGTGAAACTGAGACATCTAGACTTTTTTTCCTAATGAAATAAGCTTGGTATAAGTAGTACTTAAAAATACCTCCTTACAGTGCTTTTTATTTGGTGGCCACTTGTCACGTCCTTAAGCTCAACGTGTCAGTCTGTGTAACACCTACCCTGTGATCATCCGCGTTGTCATTGAAGATATGAGAAACCAGAGATGTCTCAGAAACCTGGCATTGAAGGCTAAACTGTAGAGAAGCCTAAAAAGGAATGGGGAAAATAAGTAAGAGTTAGCAAATCGTCATTCAATATATTTCTTCAAAAAGAGAAACGTGCCAGACAGAAGATAAGGTGCAACTGAGAAGGTACCTGTCCTAACGCCTCCCATGGCGGGCTGCTCCCATAGCTGAGAAGGCCCCGCGCACCCCGACTGCTGGGGGCCTGCTCTCACTGCTTACGACGCTAAGCCAGCCCTGAGCTGCGCCTGTGAGACTGACCCCAAAGAGAGCTGGGCGTGCCCGTCAACGCACCCCATGCGTGCCGCCCCTCAGGACACACCACAGCACAGCAATGCACTCCAGTGCACTAATGTTACCAACATGCAGCAACATTCACCAACTGATGTAACGCCCTACCTTAAACACACACACACACACACGTGTGAATGTGCTTTTTAATGCTAACACATCAAAATTAATTTAAATCTAAAAATATATTTTAAAGGCTTAAAAAAACCCTCCTGTATAAAATCAGAAGACTAAGGAGCTTTGGGGGTACCTAAGTTTAATTTTACATTAGTTTTACTTACTATACTGCATTTTTGTAATAGGACTTAACTTCTAGTCCCATTTTTAGATGCGCAGGACTCAGAAATAAATTCCAAACTTAAGGACTGATCACACTAGGAAAAGGCTTAGGACAGCAGGGAGACATGGCTTTACGAAAGGGGTGTGATCGGCCTTTAGAATCATCTCAGAAGAACCATGAAGCCCAAGAGCAAAGACTAAGCTGGCTCAGCGAGCAGAACTGAAGAGGATAAAGCCTTCATGGTGGAGTGAGAACGCATGAGGAATGAGCCTGGCAACAAAACTTCAGGATGAAAACAGTACGAGAGCAGAATTCTGTGTTTTGGAAACGTACATCCATCTCGTCTTACACACTTTTTGTGTGATGCTGAATTTAGCACGGAATCACTGTATTCTCTGGGTGGAAAAGACCTCTGAGATGGTGTTGGACCCAAGCTGTCAAGTGAGCTTGTGACGGAGCCAGCAGAGGCTGCCCTCTCTCCTCAACAGTGAGGCCGCTGGCCCTGGGGTCTCCTCAGCCAACATCAACAGTAAGGGGAAGATCTAAATAAAAGCACCAGGAAAGAGGCATCTACAGTTCTCTACCGAGTTGGTTACCAGTTGCTGTACATATTGTTCTGAGTATAATAAAAGGTATTTTAACAGAACAAACTTTGCCAAAGGTGTATTAATTTAAATGCCCGTAGTGGAAGAGAAACAAATGGGGTTTAGATAAATAAATCACTCAAGTCTCAAGTTGGTATTTTCCTGCATTCAATCAAAAACATCAGATATATTCCTCAGCACTAGCATTTTCTAAGTATACAACAGGGGTTATAGAGTACTGGTTTTTAAAAATCCAATCCTGTCTTATCGTGGTGCATTTTGAGATGTCCAAATGACATTAAAAGCATATGACAGAGCTTCCCTTGGTGGTGCAGTGGATAAGAATCCACCCGCCAATGCAGGGGACACAGGTTCGATGCCTGGTCTGGGAAGATCCCATAACAAAGCTTGAGGGCTCCAAGTCCTGAGCCTGCAGGCCTAGAGCCCGCGCCCCACGCCAAGAGAAGCCACCACAGTGAGAAGCCAGGCACCACGGAGAAGATCCACAAGACAGAGGAAGCCCTCTCGCAGCAGCAAGACCCAGCGCTGCCACAAATAAGTACACCAAAAAAGAGATAATCATCTAGAAACCACTGACAGTACCAAAGACCGTGAGATGCACCGAGAACCGCGAGTCTCAGGCGAGAGAGGCTCCACTAGACCATTCCGCCCACCGCCCTTCCAGCGCCATGTGGCCCAGAGCAACATTTTCATCAGAGAACGAGGGGACCCTACCGCTCCAAGGCTAAAGTCTCTTCCAGCTCAAAAACAGAAGAGTCTGCAGAAGTGAGTTACACCTGTCCCGAGTACACACTTACATATGGTATCAGCACCACACTAATTCATTTGGTTGAGAAATTAAAAAATAAGAATTACTGGAATAATGAAAAATGTTAAGAAGACAATAGATCAATCAAACAAACCATGGAAAACAATAAAAACAAAGCTATGAAAACCATGAACTTTCAACAAGAGAGTGCAAGACGACTCTGCTTGCCTTATGTGTCTTTACTCAAGAAACTGAGGCCTCTGTGGAAGAATGGACCGTCTAGTCTACCTTCACTGATGCGGCGTCTTAGCTTGGTGCTAATACAGATCCTGACACTTGCTCCTCAGAGGCCCGAGCAACGCCTGCTCTAAGGAGGCACGTCCTCTTTGTTCTGAACAGCAGCAACGAAGACAAGGTCTTCCACAGCATTTCACCCATCTTCCCAGAAGGAATCAGTTAGTATCTTGGAGTAAATCACCCAGACACACTGGAGAGAAGTAAACAAAAGTGGGTTCTCTCAACACATCCTCCTCTAACACAGCCTTTCACCCAAGGCTAGTAACATCTTTCCACATGAGCACATATATGCATTTCAAAAGTTACACTTCAAGTCAACATTCTGAAACAGTTTCTAAATTAATCACTCAACAGGCAATAAAAACACAAATTATAAACCTTTTTCTGTAAGTTAATGTTATTTGGGCTTGATTGCTAAAAGGCGAGGAAGTGACGTATGCTTTATATACACTGGGACATAGTTAAAACTACCCATTAAGCTTTATTTAGCTGAGACAACGCTATGAGTTAATTAGTAAAGGGCAACATTTCCAACCCAGGTCATAAATTCAGAGCAGTCTGTCCGCAAGGACGATTTAAGTTATAAAAGAGAACACAGTGGAAGACTCCTGCTCACACACAGGCAGTAAAGGTCACGACAGCAAGGCATTCTCAGGGACCTTCTCTGTGTGTAAAGGCGTCACAGGTAAGAGAAATACCACAGGTCAGCCACCCGAGGACCAGTCCGCTCCTGCAGCCACCGGCGGAAATATGATCTTTGTGTTTTCCTGCTCAAAGGATCACTTTTTTGGCAAAGTCAATACGAAAATACATATATAAATTTCATCTGTGAGATAATGCAAGATAAAAAATAAACTCCAATTTTCTTAATTATAATAAAAGTTTTAAGATGAATTTCAGTTTGAGGCAACCTGGCTAAAACATCTTTCCTTCACAGACAAACCGGGGACTAAGGACAGAAGGTCAGCTTCGACATACAGCTGCACTCCGTCAACGTCCCAGCACCAAAACCACACAGCTTACACAGGCAGCTCCCTTCCCCTGACAGCAAGGCTCCTTTCAAGCTTCCGTTCAAGAGGAATAGACTGAAGAAGTGTACCTCCACTCGTACTGCAGAAGCACCACTGTTACCTATATAACTTCTTGGATAATCCCTTCCCTTGCTTTTCTTTCAAGAAAACTTAAAAAAACTTTCAAATAGGCTTTGTGTATGCTTTTCCAAGTTTACTTGTATTTCCTGTGAGGTGTCAAAAATGTTTAGAAAATTGTTTCAAAACTCACTATAAATTATATTCCTAAATTTGACTAAAGCAGGCCTAATTTATTAATTTGATATCTCCAACAATAACTGCTGCCAATTCATTTATAAATATGAGTTCAAGATAGACAATAAAATCATTGTGTACTGAAATGTTAAAAAGCTCACAAATTTCATGTGATCTTTGTAACAATACAAATTATAACAATAATCAAACAGCTCCTTAAATCTATCATTTATATTGAAACTATCATTGATAAAAGTCAACATGAAATTACACTCCCCCCCCCCAATTGTTTCCCTCTGTAGGGACAGTCTCGGTATTGATTCTAAAATCCTATAAAAATTTGTTTACAAAAACATGAACAGTGTAGACGACTTCTGGAACGTACATGTATTCTTCTCCTCTGAAGTCATTTGCATAATCATTCTATCTCAAATTATTAAAACTATGATTCTATAATCAAGAGCTAAGGAGTGCCCACGACCACATTAGTGGTGTTTAGACAGCAGACAAGGAAATACATACTGCACACGACTGCCCAGTGATTAGTAATGTGAGACACAATCAGGCGGGCTTGTTCTAGTTTCTGGTAGAAAAATTAAGCACAGGATATAATAAAACTAATTCTAATAGCTTATGATTTGATACATGAACAAGAAAACTAAAGGAAAACGGTCACATCAACCTTTCTGATCCTTAAAGTGTTAGTCACTCAGTCGTGTCCGACTCTTTGCGACCCCATGGACTATAGCCCACCAGGCTCCTCCTTCCGTGGGATTCTCCAGGCAAGAATGCTGGAGTGAGTTGCCATTTCCTTCTCCAGGGCATCTTCCCCACCCAGGGATGGAACCCGGGTCTCCCGCATTGCAGGCAGATTCTTTACCATCTGAGTTCCAGAGAGGCCACGTCCTTAAGCGTCATCTTTAAGACTCCCTTCCAAAGCCTTCAGACGTCAACGAAACAAGAGCCCCAAGAACATGCTCTTCTGCCCACCTTAAGTATAAATCCAAACTCCTTAGAATCAGCCCTCTAAAAGGGAGACCCTACAGTAAAATGAGTTTCCCTGGGAGCTGTAGTCACAGGTGAAAACTCAGGATATAAACCAGGAGGGTTTCTGAAAGGCCACAGCCTCTGCAGGGCTCTGATGACACGGCAGCCGGGAGGAGGCAGGGGTGGCAGCTGCCTTTGGACAGACCCTAGCGCAGGCAGGGGAAGAGGCGCGGAACACCTGGAGGCGCAGAGGAAAGCGACGACGCCAAAGGAGCGACGCCGGGCTGAGGCAGGGGCAGCCTTCCACAGCGAGACAGAGCCGCAGAGCTGAGCAACGCTGGCTGAGGGAAGGACACCGCGCCACAGTCAGCAAAGGAAGGGGAAGGTTTCCCCAACAAAAGGATTCACCGGCAGGTGTTTAAGCAAGACAAGGGAATAGTGAGGGTCGTACTTTGACAATCCAGTCGGGAACAGGCGACACGAAACTCGCAGCACTCACACACCGTGGGGACTGAAGCACACAGGGAATCCCCGAGACAGGTGCGAGTCTCAGCCGAGACGCCCGGGCAGCACTGCTCCACACAACTGTCTGTGCTGAGGAGCCGGCCACGTGGGGCTGCAGCGAGCGCCTGCAACGCGGCTGGTGTGCCGGGGAAGTGGAGGGGCCGCGCTTCACTGGTGGCCGCCCTTGAGACACCGCAGCCCCAGCGTGACCCCAGGTTTTGGGGAAGATGCTGAGCTCCACCGCAGGCACTGTGAAAGGAGAGGACAGCCCCGCGGAGGGGCTGAGGTCAAGTCTGGGGCTCGGGAAAGCCATCTGCATGGACAAGACCCCAGAGCATCTACCAAGCAGAGAGGAAGAGAAACTGAACAGGAAGAGAGGGCGAAGGTTAAGAAACACCGAAACAGAGGCCACAACGAGACTCAGAAGGCAGCAACGAGGAGGAGCCCAGGAGGAGAGGGAGCTCAGGCGAGCCCTGCGGCTGTCAGGCAGCACACAAGCCAGCTCCCAGGAAAGGGATGTGGCGGAGGGTGAGGCCGGGCTCAGGGTCCCGCCACCGCGTGGGGCGCCAGGGAGACAGGTGGCAGCGAGCGGGTCCTCCTGCACCGTGGACGGCCCCCAGCAGCACGAACCTACCAGTAAAACACCAGACTCCTGCCCACGAAGCCAGAGGAGAGTGGGCCGGGGCAAAGCCGAGCACCTGCGAGCCACTGTCCTCAGTGGCTGTGAAGTATCCACGTGCGAGGCTCAGTTCTCGTGACCCTGGGAGAGAACCGGCCTTCTCCCGCCCCCAGCACAACCAGTGAGTGCCTGCTCACATTCAAAGTTAGTGAATATGTTTTCCGAAAGAAGAGTACTTTTTAAATTCAAAAATTTATTCAGATTTCCAAGTTCAATGGTAAGATCTATAGACTTTCATAAAAGGAGACAGAGGTTCAGAAACTACTTAATCTTTAAAAATTAAAATAATTCACATAATTCAAAACCCAAAACCCTGTTAAAAACTATACAGTTCAAAGTCCACTCTCTCCACCTCCTCGATACGCGCCCCCCACCCCCACAAAACCAGACGTGATTAATCACGTCTGTGAATTTCCTGTGAACGCTGCCAGGTTTCTTTACGCAAATACACATTCTACCTTTCCCACCTTTTAAGACACAAAACATTATTATCCATTGTTCTGAAACTTCTTTTTTTCACTTAAACATGTATCTTAGAAACCTTCCCATACCAACATAGAAAGGGCCTCCAAATTCCTTCAGAGTTCCTGACGATCAATGGTAAACAAGCGAAAGCCACAAATCCCAGCCCTGAAAATAAGAGGGACTACTACGAGCCTGAGAGGAGCTGAGAGAGAGTTATCAGCCTAGACTTTACTAATCATCTTTTAAATACCTTTGTAAAAAGCTGAAGGCAGTTAACATCTACAACAGCGAAAATAAGCTATTTGCTCTTTTACGAGCTATGAAAAACACTCTAAATACTCAGAACCTAATATATTTAAACCATAAATAAAATTCCTAGAGTACTTTCTTAGAGGAAACAGGTGCTGTACTCATAAAACCCAGGCTAAGTATAAAGCTCCTCTCCCATTAAACACCTTTTGGAAGCGGTTCTGTAGTAAACCTCAGGCCAGGGCAGTGATACATCAAGTCCAGTCATTACTGCCCAGAGCAATGGACTTTGAGCTCCAATAAAACCAGCGGTCTGCTTGGGCTGCAGGTCCTCAGATCTCACATCCTGCTCTGATGCAATTAGCCCACAGTGAGCTAGTCAACTCACCCAGGGCTCACTGCCTCACAACGCCTCACTTCCTCAGACAGTAATAAACACCAGCGAGCCAAGATAGCACCTAATTAGCTGGCTGCAGGACTGTTTACAAGGCCGCTGCGGCTGAGTGCTCCCTGCACACAGCTCGTGTCAAAAAGTGCTTTCCTAGCCAAAGAAACAGCTCTTCACAAGAAGAGGGGGCTCTGCCAGGCCGCCAGGGACGCACGCCCTCACACGCCTGCAGCGGGAGGACCTCAGCTCCCGGCGGACCCGCCACGTCCACGTCCGCTCTCCTGGCCTGCCCTGAGCACATGTCTGCTGAAGTCTAGGAACCTGCTCGGCTATCCCTCAGAGCACAGGGACAGGGGAGCTGAAAGTTACCGTCACATCCACCGGCCACATTTAAACTTCCATGTTTTGTCCTTCAAACATTCACTTCACTGCTTTGAAGAACAAAAGGATTCCTCAGGTACCAAAGTAAGCCGTCACGGCCATCTGACAGAACAAACCACGACACAGCCCGCAGAGAAGAGCCTGGGCTGGCTCCCTCGCACGGCCCGGACAGGCCTGAGCCCCCCGGGCAGGAGGCCCAGGACGCCGCGCGGCAGGGGCCACGGCACTCACCTGGCCCGCGGCACCAGGACGCGGTGCTGCACCATGAGCGTGTGGCAGACGGCCGCCGTCAGCGTGAAGGCCCCTCGCTGGCCGAGTCCCTCCACACCAGGCTCAGCAGCGCGTTGGTCTGCTGCTTCGTGTCCAGCTTCTTCAGACACTCCTCAGCGATGTACAGCACGGACAGCCGCCCGTCCTCCTGAAAGGCAGAGGGATCGCTCGGTCAGCCACGCCCTGTCAGAGCTCAGCTCGACTCACACGTGAGAGAGGCACTATCTAAAGGCTATCCGCACCACGACCAACAACATCAGCATCTCTGCTAAGCCGTGCCCCGAAGGGCCTCACGTCCCCTGCAGACCGAAGGCAGCCCCTGCGGGCGGGCAGGGCCGCGGCGCGGCTGCTGGGGGACTGGCAGAGCTCTCAGTCCTCACACTGAGAGCAGGGCTCACTCCACAGTGTCCAGACGGCTCCAGACGAAGCACGCCTGTGTGAAAACAGATTATCATCTGGCAACATTTCCACTGTAAATGACTTGAGATATCACAGTTTAAGCAAATATTTAAAAACTTAAAAAATTCAAAAGGAATACATCTGTTATTTTGTATCTTAACTTCTCTAGAATGTGATACACTGACTAAAATTTGAGCTCTCAGTGAAGTTTACCTATCTGGTATATTAATGAAACATACTTTCCTCATATATGTATGCACACACACACACACACACACACATATGAGTAAATAAAATATGACTATCTATGCAGTTTTGGGTATTGCTGACTGTACTGTGCCAAAACCTGGATGAATGTAATTTATGAATCTGTAACGATCTACTGAATGAAACACTGCATGAGAGATGCATCTCAGACACACGTGTCTTCACTTTGTTGTTGCTGTTTCAGTCACTCAACCATGTCTGACTCTTTGTGACCCCGTGGACGGCAGCACGTCAGGCTTCCCTGTCCTTCAACATCTCCTAGAGTTTGCTCAAACTCATGTCCATTCAGTCGATGATGCCATCCAACCATCTCATCCTCTGTCATCCCCTTCTCCTTTTGCCCTCAATCTTTCCCAGCATCAGGGTCTTTTCAAATGAGTCGGCTCTTCAAAGTATTGGAGCTTCAGCTTCAGCATCAGTCCTTTCTATGAGTATTCCGGACTGAATTCTTTTAGGAATAACTAGTTTGATCTCCTTGCAGTCCAAGGAACTCTCAAGAGTCTTCTCTAGCACCACAATTCAAAAGCATCGCTTCTTTAGCACTCCACCTTTTTCTTGGTCTCTCACACGTGTGTATGACTACCTGAAACACCAGTAGCTCTGACTGGCAGCCCCCCGTCAACAAACTGGTGTCTCTGCTCTTCAATATGCTGTGTTTGTCATGGTTTTTCTTCCAAGGAGCAAGCGTCTTAATCTCGTAGCTGCAGTCACTGTCTGCAGTGATGTTGGAGCCCAAAAAAATGAAGTCTGTCACTGTTTCCCCATCGATTTGCCATGAAGCGATGGGACCGGGTGCCATGATGTTCACTTTCTGATGGCTGAGTTTTGAGCCAGCTCTCTCTCCTGTTTGACAATGAGGCACAAATTACACTGTGTAGCGGCACTCGGTGGAGATGGCGGCGGGAGTGGCTCCAGATCACCACGGCAAAGCGAACATCAAGATACAGCGAGTCCCGTGAGTGTCCTGGCTGACCAGTGCATGCGGAACTGCACTTATTCTCTGCTGTAGCCTAGCAAGTGCATGATGTGATGGCAATGTCTAATGAAATGATGCACCCACCTTAATTTAAAAACGTCTCATTGCTAAAAATGCCCACCATCATCTGACAACACAGAGTTGCCAAAAACCTTTAATGTATAAAAACAGAGTAGCTGAGAAATATAATAAAATGAGGTAGGCCTACACAGACGTTTAAATGTCACAGTCTCCAAGTATGAGCAAATTGTCTTCTGAAAACAGAAGTTTTATCTACTTTTCATTTATCAGATCTTACTTTTTTTTTGACCATGCAATTCACACTTTTTTGCATCTGAGTTGTGACAAGATGCAGCAGAGTCCCAACACCCACCAAAGCCCTGTTTTGCCCTTTGTAACAAGCCCTGCCCTGGCCACGCTGGCTGTCCCCCATCCGCTGGGCCAGCTTCCCCTCTGCTAAGGGAGCCTCTGAGCCCTTCCACTCCACCCCCCGACCCCCCTCCCCCCAGCATATTCGCAAATGTATTTTCCTGGGGCTAGACTTACATATTCTAAACAAAAAACAAACAAACAAACAAAAAACATCCTTAAACCTAGTACACCACACCTCAAGGCAGTGCAGTTGTGTAATGAAGAGAAAAAGGCATCAGTGGCAGACTACACCACTTAGGTAAGACACAGCGTGTGTGTGACATCAAGTTTCTATTCCTTGAAAACACACAGGAAGCACTGCTAGGTAAGAAGAGGGAGAAGGGGAACTGGGAGACAGGATGCAACGATGTGCATCAAATGAGTTTCAAAGTGAATCATAATGTCTGTCACCCACAGCACCTGTGGAAGAGACAAAAGATGCTCTGCAGTGCTGAAGAGACAGGCAAGAGGAAAGGGACCCTGCTTTTCTTTCAGCGGCTGGGGAGGAGCAGCAGGAGAGGGCCTGGCTGGGGCTTCTCCGTGGAGTGATGAAGACGCTCTAGACTCAGCGGCAACAGACGCCTAGTCACGCTCACACACTGAAGGTCGCTGAAGAGTGCATCACTTCAAGCGGGCTCATTCTGGGGCTTTCCTGGTGGTCCAGTGGTTAGGACTCTGTACTTCCACTGCCGAAGGCACAGATTCACTTCCTGATGGGGGACTAAGAGATCTCACAAGATCCACATGCCGTGAGGCAAAAAAAAAAAACAGATAAGAATTTATTTAAAAAAATAAAAGGGTGAATTTTATGGTAACATGTATGTCAATCAAGCTGTTATTTTTAAAAATTCTTAAAAATAAAAATAAAAGAGTAGAATAGTGCCTGGCACACAGTGAGTGCTCCTCCTGTAAACAGGAGCTCAACCTTCTAACCCAATAGCTTCACTGGAAGAGTGGTGTCCTGAATAGTAACTAAACTGATACAAAGAGCAGCCCTACTTGGCACTGAGAGCTAACATAAAACTGCATGTCTCTGTGCTGGAAAAACCTTGATTCTGGGAAAGACTGAAGGCAAAGGGAGAAGGGGGCGACAGAGGATGAAGTGGTTAGACAGCATCGCCGACTCAGCGGACACAAATCTGAGCAAACTCCGGTAGATGGTGAAGGACGGAGCATAGTCCATGGGGTCGCAGAGACTCGGACACGACTGAGCAACTGACCACCACACTGAACTGACAGCCTGTGCCCCTATTTCACACCGGAGAAGCGAGCGCACAGCTGCGCGCACCCACGCATCTGAGCGTGGGCGCAGCGAAGGGGCCTGGGGGCGCAGGTCGCCCACACACACAGCTGGGGCTCACCGGAGCGCTGGCCGGCCTGTCGGCCTCCTCCCCCTCCTCTTCATCCGAGTCGCTGGCCGCATCCTGGCCGCTGGTGCGGGTGGGCGAGACGGGCAGCTGGGACAGGAGGGCCTGGAGGACTCGCAGGTGCGCCAGCAGCCCGTCCTCAGAGAGCGCGCCTTGGTGAGACAGCCACACCATTAGTTAGGAGGGGTGAGAAACTGGCAGACGCGGGGGACCGCTTCTCCTGAACTCCCAGAGGCATTTCTGACCAGGACACACATTAAGTTTCTAATATTTCATGTGCAGATGTGGGCACTCAAATATATTAGGCAAGATACCAAACTGCTATGACAGGCAACCCAGCAGTTTAGCATCAATGGGGAAAAACAGCCCCGCACTCACAGAAATCGGCCCATTCAACTCTAAAATTCTTTTTAATCTGTGTGGCCCTATTAAATCATACTTTTTATCCTGCCTGGACACCATGCCCGGGGACACTGACCAGGCCACAGCCTTAAGCAAACGCGCTCTTCCGAGGAGCTCCTCCCCCAGAGGCTGTGCTGACAAGGGGACACCCGTGCACCCCGGCCCGCCCCGCTCGCACCTACGCATGCTGCCTCTATGTGAGCTCAGCGGGACACCCTATGTTTCATACCCAAGTAATTGTCACCAACAGTTAAAACGAAGTAGAAGAGCCAGGGCGCGCCCCCCCCAGTGGTGGGGCGCCGCCCTCCAGGGACAGCAGTGCAGCCAGGAAGGGCTCGTAGGGGAAGACGGTCCGCGCGTCCGCCAGCGCAGGGATGACGAAGTGGAAGATCTGCTCCGTGAAGGGGGCCGCCAGGACCTCCTTCGTGAAGGCTATAAAAACCTGTTGCCTAAAGAAGAAAAACGGAAGCTCGTAATAAAATCAAAACACGCTGTTCACAAAATCACTGATTAAAATCACTGTTCACAAAATAACCTTTTCGGCAGTCATGTTAAGTTTCTCAGATTAACTAGAGCACCCTAAACTTAATGCTCTATCATTCCTATTAAAAAACAAAACAAAACTTTACTATGTTTTTCTAGCTTCTGATAGCTACTAGAAAGGAAGAAAATAACCAGGTCACCAGAATTATAAATTTATGTTGGGTGCAGGCCAGATAGAAAAAGTATATTTTTCCTTAAACTGAGTCACACTAATAAAGCAAAATTGACTTTCAAGTCTATATTTCAGACAGCATCCTGTATCAAAGTTACTGTTAGATACAGATCTTGCAAAATTACAAAATCAATAAACTGATTTCATTCTCACCTTGCACCTTCTGGACAGGAGTTGTACGTAAAGTGCAATGGTTTTAAAACATTCTCTAGCAAAATTTTTGCTATAGGAACTCGAGATAAATCAGAATATTCAATACTTGATGGAAGCTTGCTGTTAATTAACAAATAGAGAGATCTATAATACCCTGAAAGAAAAGAAAAACATATTTATAAATTGTATCAATTTGTATTAAAATATCAATATCCCTCTTTTTTTTTTACAACAAGGGGAAAAAAAACTTGGCAATTTTTAACTGCTCTTTATGAATCTCCAAAGTCCAAATTCAAGTTAGTTTTTCCTTCAAGTTTTTATCAAATAAACTTTTTGGTTCCCAAGTAGCTTCAAGTGACGTGTAAAGTCGAGGAACCCAGTGCTCAGCACCAACAACGATCGACTGCACCCAATCACCTACACCACCTCTCACCTGGGGCCAGCCCAAGACACGCTATTTCAGCACAGCATCAAAGAACTCTATTTCCTTAAAATAAATTAGTGACAACTTCTTAAAACCACAAATACCTATGAGTGACCAGGTCTCCAACTGTCTCTAAACTTTTTTGTAGCTAGTTTGCCTGAATCAGGAGCAAAGTAAAAAGCTCACAGTGAGATTTTCAAAAGCTGTCTCCTAGACATCCTCCAAGAAACCATGCCGCTGTGTGGCTGTAGAGACCATCACGCTGACCCAGGACTGCAGGCCCTGTGCAGACTCCGTCCACAGCGCCGTGCTCCTGGCTGTCACCCCACGCCCAGACTCTGGCCAGCGGGCTCACCTGTCTGCCTTCTGACTGGACAAGATGTCCAGGTCCCGCCTGCTCATCTCCCAGCCGTTCCTTCCGGGACTCAAGTTCCCTTTAAAGGAACGGCTCCCTCTGGAGACCACAGTGTGGGCACCGAGGGGCTCACGTGTTTTACAGGTAACCTGTGTGAAGCAGACACACGGGCACAGCCCGCCTAAGCTGTGGGAGGGCTCCTCGGCCACCTCTAACATCCCAGGCCACCAGCCCTGCGGGGCCGCGTCCTCTCCTGCGGCAGGACATGCATCTCCAGCTGTGGTCTGTGAGCACTTTGCCATCGTAAGCACGCATGAACACACTCCCCACTTGTCGGGGGCTCCCCACTCTGCACCCAAGGTTTGGCTGCTGAACAGGGCGTCCCCGCAGGGGACCACGAGACCTGCTCCGTGACCACCCCAACCCTAACCTCACAGACACTGCTTAATCAGCAACACTTTACGAGACAGAGAAAGCTCTTCTGCTATAAAACTGAAAATACAGGGCCCTCCCTGGTGGTCCAGTGGTTAGGGACCCACCTGACCATGCAGGAGACACAGGTTTGATCCCTGGCCCGCACAGACCCCACACGCCAGGGAGCAACCAAGCCCGTGAGCCACAACTGTCAAGCCTGTGCTCTAGAACCCGGGAGCCATAACCAAAGAAGCCACTGCAATGAGAGGCCCAAGGACCCAATAACTAGAGAGGAGCCCCCACTCGCTGCAGCCAGGGAAAGCCGCTCAGCAAAGAAAGCCCACCACAGTCAAGAAACACTTAAAATTTTTTTTTAAAAACCGGAGAAAACAAATACATCAAAAAAAATTTAAACATATCAAGAATAATTCTGGAGTATCCCATTATTCTGTCAGCATCACATATGTGTATACTGAACAGACTGACAGCAGGAACAGCGTATTAAGGAGCAGCTTAGTCGCGACTCTGAAAAGCTCCAGGTTAAGGCAGCCTGGTGCACGGCGACACAAACTGATGGATAAACAGGACGTTGGAATGTTATAGACTAATGATGTCAGGAAGTAACATCGAAAAAGATGAAACACAGCTATGCCACGGAAGATGCTGGAAGCAGCACTTTCTGTGTAAGATTTCGAAGTGTTGCCTAGTTCAAGACACATTCAAGAATAATGCATATTCCTTCTCTCCACACTTTCTAGAAAGCAAAAGTAAACCTTTTTATGAAATGCTTCGCCTTAACATCAATATATGCAATAATACACCGATACAGCGGACTTTAAAATCTGTTCTTTAAAGACCAAATTCTGTAATTTTCAATTCACTTTTAATTAACTCAGTAATTTCCCTAATTTTTCAACAAACTAAGTAGGGTTTCTTTTTTTTTTTTTTTAACCAGCCAATCACTAAGGCTGGATGTATAAGAATTTAATTTCTACAATTTTAACCTTGAGGATTAAATTAGCTAGATTTAACCTAGAGTAGTCCATCAAGAAAACAAAAGCAAAATTATGCTTTTATCAGTAACTGTTGCTTCCTGGAATGTCTTTTGATAGCTCCTTTTATGACCAGTAACACACCCATTTTAATGTTAAGGCTCCTGGACTCCATCTGCGAGAACAAGTCAGAGTTTTGCTGCTGTTGCTGACCACGTGGTGTGGCCCGTGGGATCTCAGTTCCCCAGTGAGGGGCTGAACCAGGGCCTCTGGCACTGAAAGTGCCGAGTCCTAACCACGAGGCCACCAGGGCTCCCTGGAATAAACTCGAGAAGGTTTACTTTACGGTACTCAGCTGTCAGAGAAGTCTTAAGAACCGTGTGCACGCCCTCGTCTTTCTGCCAGCGTCATTAACGCGTCCTCAGAGGACGTTCAGATAGAGGTTATTACACCCAACAGTGCAGTCGCTTGAAGACGGGTGTCAATAAGAAACGTCAAGCAAACTGAGCATCGTCCTCTTCTCTACCAAACCGCTTGATTCCCGGGACAGGCTCTCTCCAGGTGGGTTGGCATGTCGCTGTGCTGGAGGCTGACTGCGCCCAGCACGCAGGCCGCCAAGTTTAGCCATGGCAGCCCAACCCAGCCTGGCGGGCCCAGGTATCTGCACCTTGGATGACCTAGTTTCCTTCACTTTCAAGCAATAGGGAAAGTTGGAGATTAGATGCATTTCCAAATTCTGAGAGGGGTAGAGAAGAGGAGAGATGCTAGAATCTGTGACCAACAAAGGTCCCATCCCAGCTGCAGACTCGCGGTCCCTGCCCTGAAAAGTGCCCTGGCCACTGCCAACTGCTCACAACAGCACCACCCTCAGGTGTGATACCACCAACTCACCATTCTGAATCATGTAGTGCAAAATTTGTTCAATGACGGACACCACGTAGCTAGCATCTTGTAAAACAGGCAAGTAAGTGTCCTCAGAGGAGAACACCTCCAGCATCCTCATGGGAAGCGCAACATTCAGACTGTCATCATTACAGCTCTGCAGCAACCTGTAAAAGAGGAAAAGGTGTCCCAGAGGCAGCAGATGGCAAGTGCCACCCAGAGGTCCTCACACTCTCCTCACTCGGGCATGAGAAGTGCTCGGGCCCCTCTGCCCTAGTCCTACAACGTCCTCGAAAGCAGACGGGCCTCAGCAAACAGCCAAGCACCGTGTCACTCGCACTTTGAGTCCTCACTGCAAGCTACACAGGATGCTGGCTCCAGGCTGAGAGAGGAGCATGTGCAATCAAGAAGGGAGGGAGAAGCAGGCAAAGAAAGTCAGTGTGGGGCGGGTCGATTGCGGAGCGCCCCTAACCCATCCATGCTCCATCTAACCCAATTCAGCTAAGGAGGCTCCTTAGAAGTGCCTCCTTCAAGATTTCTCATGCTCCAAACATCCCCCAAGAAGACAGCTTAATCTACTTCTGGTCCTTAGTCACCCAGCATTTTAACTAAAGACTCTAATCTCCCTATGAGAATTACAGGCAGAAAGGAAGGCTTAGCTGTTACAAAACTAAGTTTTATTTTCAGAGAAAGTATTTTAAAAAATCAACTTTATGGAGACATAATTTACGTGTGATAATTTGTACCCATCTAAAGCAAGCAATACAGTGAGTTCATTAAAAAAAACTAAGATCATGGCATCCAGTCCCATCACTTTGAGGCAAACAGGAGAAAAGTGGAAACAGATGCAAATTTTATTTTCTTGGGCTCAAAAATCACCGCAGACAGTGACTGCAGCCACAAAATTAAGATACTTGCACCTTGGAAGGAAAGTTGTAACAAATCTAGAGTGTTAAAAAGTAGAGACGTTACTTTGCCAACAAAGCTCTGTAGAATCAAACCTATGGTTTTTCCAATAGTCACGTATAGATGTGAGAGAGTGAAAGTGAAGTCACTCAGTCGTGTCCGGCTCTTTGCGACCCCATGGACTGAGGCCTACCACGCTCCTCCGTCCACGGGATTTTCAAGGCAGGAGTACTGGAGTGGGTTGCCATTTCCTTCTCCAGAGGGTCTTCCTGACCCAGGGATTGAACCCAGGTCTCCTGCATTGTAGACAGACACTTTATCGTCTGAGCCACGAGGGAAGTAGATGTGAGAACTGGACCATAAAGGCGGCTGAGCACCGAAGAACTGATGCTTTCAAACTGGTGCTGGAGAAGACTCCTGAGAGTCCCTCGGAATGCAAGCAGATCAAACCAGTCAATCCTAAAGGAAATCAACCCTGACTATTCACTGGAAGGACTGATGCTGAAGCTGAAGCTCCAATACTCTGGCCACCTGATGGGAAGAGCTGATTCATTAGAAATGACTCTGAGCTGGGAAAGATTGAGGAGAGGGGGAGAAGAGAGGATGAGATGGCTGGATGGCATCTCCGACTTGATGGACATAAGTGTGAGCAAGTTCTAGGAGACAGTGAAGGAAGCCTGGCGTGCTGCAGTCCACGGGGCTGCAAAGCTTGGGACACAACTGAGCGACTGAACAAAGCAACAGTGAGTTCTGACATCACACCAATGCAGACACTGAACATGCCTCCACTCCACCTCTCGGCCCGCTAATAAATTCTCCCTCCACTCTCCCCGCAGCTGTGCTGTCACCAGAGACTCGTCTACACGTTCTACTGTTCTACACAGTAGGAAGCACACAGAATGCACACATCAATGTCTCGAGTCTCCCCTCAGCGACTTTCTGAGACTCAGCCGGCACACACTGACAATGTGCTCCCTTCGCTGCTAGGACTACTCCACAGCATGGAAACACCAGGTTTCGGTCATCTGTTCACGTGCTGACGGGGACCTGGGTCATTTCCAGTCTTTTCTTGTCATAAATAAAGCTGTCTGAACATTCAAAGCAGCCTTGTGGACCTGCTTCACTTCTCCTGGGTAAGCTCCTGGGCGAGGAAGTGCAGGTCACATGGCAGCCGGACATCACAAGGGACCATCAACGTGAGAGGCGGGGCTGAGAGCCCGAGCTGCTCCGTGCCCACTTCACACGGTCCTGACACTTTAAAGGTGTAGCCGTTCTAGCAGCCGGGCCCGCGTGCTTTACTGTAGTCTGACACGCGATTTCCGTGAACGCCGTTTCAGGTGCTCACTGATGTCTCCTCTGCCGTGGGCTGTTCCTTGAGACAATGAGTAACCCATCCTGGCTGCACCCAGGCGCGACCCCAGGCCCTCCAGCCGCACAGCCTCTGCCCATTTCAGGCCGAGCTCCCCAGACCCATCTCCCTGGCCCAGGACCCTCACTAAGCAGGCTGTCAGCCCCCCATGTCACTCTGCAGACACCAGCACCTCTCCCGCCCGGGTCTGCGTCTGCGCCCGTGCAGAGCTCTCCCCATCCCAATTCCACTCACAGCCGAGCAGCAAGACCCCCGTGCCCACCCTCCAGCACAGCTCTCATCACAGGGACCAACAGCTTACTGAAGGGAAAAATCGCCAGACTATGAAACAGCGGGAGGAGGGGAGAGGGAGACTGGCGGCCAGGTCAGCTGAGTCACTGGGTTCCCTCCACCCCCGCCTTCCACAGGCTCGCCCTCAACTCTGCAGACAGGCTCGAGCCTGGAGAAAGCTGACGGTAGTGCTAATGCTTCCCACACAGAACCACACAGACTGCTCCTGTTCCTGGCAATGCAGAGGGCTCTGTCAGACAGGGAGTACAAACGCCCTGAGGCAGGTTCATCTGAATCAGCTGGAACATCTTGACAGGTTCCGTCCTCGAGTAACCAGCTAAGTGAAGTCACTGACACATGCTCACACGCGAGTCCTGACTTTGCTTAACACTGAGCATTGCCAACTCAATGATCACTTCCGCCGGCACTCCCCACGCTGTGCCTGGACTCTCCTGCTCCACCCCAGGCTCCACCTCCTCTCGCAGCAGGGACCAGCCTCTAGATCTCGGTCTACACTTTTCTTGCTCTAGACAGTGGACCTGAATTCCCACGGGGACTAAAAGAGAAGACGGCACACACCCCTTCTCTGGTAACTTGCCTACACACCTAACATTCAGAGCCCTGCACACGGCAGGCAACATAAAACAATTGACGCTGCTAACACATTACTGTTTCAATTTCACTTTGTTAACATTTCACTACTTATCTAAGAGAACCAGCTTCCCCAGAGAAAACAGTCCCAAGCTCGGGCTTGCAGGGGAGGTATTAAGTGAGCCCAAAGCACCATGGTCCCAGGAGACACGGAGGCTTGAAAGACGGGTGGAGGACTTCTGAGAAGCGCTCCCTCCAGCAAGCGCTGAAGGACAACACGAGGCGGAGCAAGCCTGAACGGAAAGGAGGCAGGGTCCTTTTCACACACAAGTCAACAGGCCAGCACTGAAGAAACAGCACCACCGGGAAAAGCAGCACTGGAGGGCCACGAGCACAGCAGCAGCATCAGGCAGAGACCGTCAGACGCGAAAGCCCCAGGTGGGAGGCAGCGCCCTGACAGCAGAGGACAGCGCGGGCCTGCGCAACGTGGACAGGCGCCTGCAGCTGCACTGGGCCTCGCTGAGCACAGACACGCCTCGGGACGCGGCTGCGCTGCGAGGTGCTGGGTCTCTCACACGCCCCGCTCCGAGGCAGTCTGGTTATACACGTTTAAACTGAACTGAGTGTGCCCCATGCCAGCAACTCTCACAGGGCGCCACTGGGCAGTGTCTGGACCCCTGCAGGGTCAAGTGGCTGCAGGCCAGGATCCTGGTAGGCAAACGCCCACCACACACGGGGCCACGCCCACCACAGAGGCTCCATCAGCCCCAAACGGACAAGGGGAGAAAAGCGTTCCTCCAGACCTGACACCCCGTTGAAAGGAAACAGAGGAGATGAAGGAACCAAAGGGATGCTAAGGTCATCAAAACAAACAGAGAAGATAAAGCTTTTGAGATAACTGCGGAAATCTGAATAGGGAGTACATCACGACACCAGAGAGTTACCATGTGTTCTCTCAGAGGAGAAAATAGCACTGCCGGTACCAGAATGTGCCTTCCCAGGACAAGTACAGGGGAGCAGTGACGCGCCATGCTGTCTGCAGCCCCCTTCCACACGCGTAAGAAAACAGCACACTCTTGTGTGTGCAGACGGAGAGAAAGCAAATGCAGCAAATGGCCCTTGACTCCAGGAGCAGGGTATAGGGTGTTCTTGCCACTTTTCTCATGCCAGAAATTCTCCAAGACAGAAAATTGGGGAAAACAAGCGAAAATTGCATTTGGATCTATCGTCTATTAAAATTACTTGCTGGATGAATACCTTCAAAAGCACATTAAGTGCCACACTACAACCCCCAGGTCAAGAGAGCCCCAGACTGTGCTGCTCTGGGGGAGGGCATGCCAGCCACCTCTGAGGGCTTGTGAGGAAAAGCCGTGTGTGTAACAGAGGCCACGGCGCCCAGGCCCCCTGTGCTACTCAGGCATCTACAGAGAAGGTTCATAGACCCCTGCTCCAGAAAATCAACACACACAGTGTGTCTTTCAAAGGACGTTTTTCGAGAAATAAAAGGGGTTTGGGAAAAAGAAAAAGATTTCCTGGGACTCTCGATAGTCCACATTCTTTCCTTGGGGGTTTTCCACTTTGCCTCTAGTGCAGCTCAGGATCTGGAAAAGTCAGCTAACAGGTCTCATTCTGATAGGAACCCTAAATAAACCTTACTACATGCAGCTTCCAGAAAATTAGCTGAAAGTGTATTAAAGGCTCAGAATTATCTGAAAGGTGGCTATGGTGCAGACACCATCAAATTTTAGAAAAATGGTGAAGATGTTAATTTGCTTTTTCATTCGAGTGCTACTGCTCACATTGCCTTAGTGTGCTCTGTGCTGAGTCCAGGACACAGGTCAGGACAGCCTGGTGAAAGGCCTGACCCTTCACCCGCAGGTAGCGACCCCAAGGCCTAGGATCAAGGACCATCGGCACAGAGACGGGCCGTTCAGCTGGCCTGTCCACTCGCCAAGCAACCAGATGCCTGGCGCCCCACAGGGCGATTCCAGGCCACACCGGGAAGAAAACATCCCCTGGAAGGTATGCTTAACTACATTTTAATTTCTAAAGAGAGGATCAGAGGAGTAAAAACTAATACACATAACATTTCAGTCTCAAAAAAACCCCCAAAATCCAACAACAACAGGAGAACCACTAAGACTGAAACACAGTGTTCTTCTAGACAACGAGACCACCATGCCACCCACGCTGGGGCGACAATGGGTTTACCTGCAACAGAGGCTCATCAGCCTCTTTATTTGAAACAAGCATGTGAGTCTCTCAGAGCCTTCCAATTGCTGGACAAACAGAGCACTATGTTTAATCAGGTTCTGATACATCCATATCTGAAAGAGCAAAACATACAACTCGTTAGTGTGAAAAAAGTTAACTGTTTTCTAATTACATAACATGCCAAATTTCCTTAATTGGCGGACACAATCGAATAATCAAAACGTGGTTAAGAAATTAATCTTTTAAGTCAAGTTTTTACTGAGCAGGATTCACACATCCTGACTTTTCCATCCTAAAAAAGCACGTCAGCATGAAGTTAAATTACTAAATACTAAAGTACTTGAAAACTCACATAAACGTGAAACAGAAACAGTTCATTTGCAAAATTTAGCAGCCCACAATAAAAACATTGAGAATCACAGTTTTAATCCTAAATTACAAAGGACAGCGGTTCCTTCTCACCCGTCTTCTCTAGCTTCCAGCACCGTTTCTGTGGGTGCTCTCCTCCCCAATCCCGTGAAATGCTGGTGGAAAAGGCGATCTTACAGCCCACCACCTCCGCTAAAAGGCCAGGGGTGTAACACGTCCGGCGAGAGGCATGTCACAGCTACATGGAGGAATCCCATGACAGAGTTTATACACGCCATCACAGGGCGCACCAAAGTATTCCAGCTTTACTCGTCAATTATACTGCAGTGCGCTTGAGGCGAGAAAAGGTCAGAGCTGTGGGGGGATGGCCTGAACCCCACCGTCCTGGACACGACCAGTGATGGGGCCACAAGCTCAGTAAGCGTGGACTCAGACTCCCGTCCAGCTCCACCCAGGAGCCTCCCTAGCGTGGACGCCGCTGCCGCGAGTGACTGAAAACACCACACCCGACAAGGACCCTCCTGGACTCATTTTCTCTTCGATATGTTTGCTGCTGCCTGTTCACTCACAACAGAAACAGTTACAATTAAGAGCGCCTCTCACGTGTGCCTTTCATGTTCAGTCTCTCCTTTGACAGTAAAACTTACTTAATAGGAGATGGTATCAAAGTCTGAGCACAAATGTTCCGCCTGGTAAATCCCAAGTGGGTCCACAGTTGGTGGAAAGGAACTCTGAGACCCAGCCCAACTGTTCATCTGCCTACACAAAAGCTCCTCTTGAGGCATTTGGACCTGCCTGTCCCTATTTCCTCAGGAGCCAGCGTGACGCAAATGTTTTCTGCGCTATCTGACATGCAGTGCGTTCTACATCCATGCTGTCCATTCAGCTCAGTTCAGTTCAGTCGCTCAGTCGTGTCCAACTCTTTGCCACCCCACTGACTTTGCACACCAGGCCTCCCTATCCATCACCAACTCCTGGAGCTTGCTCAAACTCAAGTCCATCGAGTCGGTGATGCCATCCAACCATCTCATCCTCTGTCACTTCCTTCTCCTCCCACCTTTAATCTTTCCCAGCATCACGGTCTTTTCAAATGAGTCAGTTCTTCGCATCAGGTGGCCAAAGGACTGATGCTTCAGCTTCAGCAGCAGTCCTTCCAATGAATATTCAGGACTGATTTCCTTTAGGATGGACTGGTTGGAACTCCCTGCAGTCCAACAGACTCTCAAGAGTTTTCTCCAGCACCACAATTCAAATGCATCAATTCTTTAGCACTCAGCTTTCTTTATGGTCCAACTCTTACATCCATACCATGACCACTGGAAAAACCATAGCCTTGACTAGACAGACCTTTGCTGGCAAAGTAATGTCTCTGCTTTTCAATATGCTGTCTAGGTTGGTCATAGCTTTTCTTCCAAGGAACAAGCGTGTTTTAATTTTATGGCTGCAATCACCATCTGCAGTGATTTTAGAGCCCCCCAAAATAAAGTGTCTCACTGTTTCCACTGTTTCCCCACCTATTTGCCATGAAGTGATAGGACGAGATGCCATGATCTTAGGTTTCTGAATGCTGAGTTTTAAGCCAACTTTTTCACTCTTCTCTCACTTTCATCAAGAGGATCTTTAGTTCTTTGCTTTCTGCAATAAGGGTGATGTCATCTGGTATCAATATCTGAGGTTACTGATATTTCTCCCAGCAATCTTGATTCTACCTTGTGCTTCATCCAGCCTAGCATTATAAGTTAAGTAAGGCGGGTGACAATATACAGCCCTGACAAACTCCTTTCGCAATTTGGAACCAGTCTGTTGTTCCATGTCTGGTTCTAACTGTTACTTCCTGACCTGCATACAGATTTATCAGGTCAGGTGGTCTGGTATTCTCACCTCTTACCCATTAACAAACAAGTAACAGTAGAAGGCGCAGTAAGCACTGTAACAATCTGATGGGCAACTGTAGGAACTGTAAGAATAAGGTTGTAAACACACTAATCAAGTAATTATGGTTCAACCACATAAAGAAACCCTCAAAGCACTTTCTTTAACACTTCTTGGACTGCATTTGTTTTTTTATTAATTAAGGCACAATTGATGTTCCTGGAGGAGGAAATGGTAACTCACTCCAGTACCCGTGCCTGGAACATCCCACAGACAGAGGAGCCTGGAGGGCTACGGTCCACAGGGTCTCACAGAGTCAGGCGTGATCGAGCACACGCGCACACGTAAGGGACACGCAATATCATGTATGTTTTATGGGCACATGATGATTAACATGTTTAAAGGCTATACTCCACTTATAGTTCAGTCGCTCAGTCGTGTCTGACTCTTTGCGAGCCCATGAATCGCAGCACGTCAGGCCTCCCTGTCCATCACCTACTTCCATAGTTCACTCAGACTCATGCCCATCGAGTCAGTGATGCCATCTATCCTATCATTTTGCCTTTTCATACTGTTCATGGGGTTCTCAAGGCAAGAATACTGAAGTGGTTTGCCATTCCCTTCTCCAGCGGACCACAATCTGTCAGACTTCTCCACCATGACCTGCCCGCCTTGGGCTGCCCCACGGGCATGGCTTGGTTTCATTGAGTTAGACAAGGCTGTGGTCCTAGTGTGATTAGATTGACTAGTTTTCTGTGAGTATGGTTTCAGTGTGTCTGTCCTCTGATTCCCTCTTGCAACACCTACCATCTTACTTGGGTTTCTCTTACCTTGGGCGTGGGGTAGCTCTTCACAGCTGCTCCAGCAAAGTGCAGCCGGTGCTCCTTTCTTTGGATGAGGGATATCTCCACGCCACCGCCCTTCCTGACCTTCAACGTGGGATAGCTCTTCTAGGCCCTCCTTCACCCGCGCAGCCACTTATGGTTATTATAAAAGACTGGCTTTATTCCCTGTGCTGTATAATATATCACTGGAGTGACTGCACTTTGATACTGTTTTTAAATTTCTCGAGAAATGCACCAATATCATCATTCCCAACGTTCTAAGTACATTAAATATCTGCTTTGCTTCACTTTTTTTTTCTTGCCTTTTTTTTTTTTTTTTTTTTACTAAATTCACTTTACTAAAGTTTACTAAATAAACTAAATAAGTTTACTAAATACACTTTCCTTCTTATGCATCCTTTCTCAGGAAGTCAACTGAAGGTGTGTATCAATAAAATGAGGGAGTACACCAAGCTAGCAAACAGGAATGAAACCAGGAGAGAGGGTCTGAAACTGAAGAGAAGCAAAGCGAGGGGTCCCAGGATACCTGCACCACTGCCGCAGTGCAGCAAGCGCGCAGGCGTGGAGGACGCCCGGGGGTGGGGGGGGCGAGTGCCAGCGGCCTGACTGAGCAGCAGCTGAAGAGGAGCCGGCCCTCAGAGATCACAGACGAGGAAACAAGAGCGACCCAACACGTAACTCCAGAGTAACTCAGGAAAACTACACAAAAAGCAGATAGCATATTTAGTCATAACACAAAAAGTCAGCCAAGGGCGTAGGTGAGGGAGGGCGAGCCACATATGCTGTTTTGCAGGGAGCACCTTGAATAGACAAACTCCCAACAGTGGTGTCTCAACTGCTCTTCAGATAGGAATCAGGGAAGCTGAAGACGGGGCAGGAGACCTACCCTCCACACATTATGTGACTGGCTTATTGTTCTTGCATGTTTGTTTGCAAACTGAATAAACCACCTGGTTCGTTTTCGTCGTATGAACCCAGTTTGAGGAGCTGGCTAATTCTAACTCTGTGTAAGCCGTGGGGCCGGGCCGCTGCACACCTAGAAACCACGCGGGACTGCTGACCAGACCTCGGGGCAGCCAGGGGCTGCTCTCCAAAGGCAAGGGCGCTCTGGAGAGACACTCGACCCTCCCGACCCTCTCGCTCCACAGCCGCCCTTCAGTCCGCGAGTGCGGGAAGGAGGGACAGTCTGCTCCGATAGAGCGCCAAGGCCCTGCGCTGTGCCTTTCTCATTCCTCTCCTCATTGGCTTCAGACAGAGCCAAGCAAAGACGCGTCTAAGGCAGCCACCTTCACCACTCTCAAGACCTACGGAATGTTCCTCCCACGGCCCATCCCGGCTCAGAACAGGAAGCAGCGGGGGTGTTAGAACCAGAGCCCACCCTGGCAGTGATGCGCCCTTCATCTCCTATAGTCGAGTTTCACACAAGGGTGCTGCCAATCACACGGCTGGACCACAGGAGGCTGACCTTCCACTGTAGACTCACCCTACAAAGGAAACTTTTACTACAAATAAAGATTTCTAAGAATACGTATGTGTTTAACCTAATGATTACACATGAATCTCTACTAGCTCCTGGGAACTGGAGGCAGTGACACGTTCTACTTTTTAAAAAGACTGAGCCAGTCTCGGATGTCCCCCACTAATACACTCCACTCCCCATCACTGGTAACATCACAACCTGTGAAATGTTTTAAGTTGCAGAGTTATGTTCTGGGTGTTTCAGAGCGAGGCCCTAGAAGTCAGAGCCCCGCCCTGAAGCACTCCCGGGCTGCGGCGGTGACGCTGAGGGCAGCAGCTCAGGGATGGCAGCGGGCCCCGGGCCACGCGTCGGGGGCGTGCACAGCAGAGCAGCCCAGGTCCTTACGCTTGAAATTTCCGTAATTAAAGAAAATGGAAAAGCCTACCGAAAATCTGTATCAACGTAAAGAGGGAAAACAGATGATCACAAGGACAACCCACTGCCGCTGACCGCGGAGGTGCCCAAGGAGAGCCGTGCTGGAGGGGCTGTCTGCCCACAGTGAACCGAGAGCTGGGAAACACGCGCACAAGGGTTGGAGAAAGCAGAGCCAACACTCACCAAGCGCTTCGAGTCTTCACTCTGTCTGTAAAAAAACAGAAGCTGCCTCACCAGGAGGGTAAGGTTGGGACCGCTGGCAAGGGGAAAGGCGCCACCGGACTGGGACAGGCTGGCACAGCGGTCGAATGCACTCCTCTGGATGGAACACTGGAAAGAGACGAGACAGAGGGCGCCGTCAGTGCTCGTGCGGCCCGAGGCCTCCAGGGCCGGCTGGGAGTGCAGACCGACCGCCAGGGCTAGGCCACGTGCGAGGGCCACACCACGTGGAGGCCACGGCTGGTCAAGCCTGGGGAGTAACCGCTACACACCCTCGACAGGGGTCACCACCACCTCCGTCTACTGTGATCTGTAGCCTGGGTTTGGCCTAGGTTTGTATTTTGTAATTTAAAAACCACCAAAAAAACTCATCTAAACTAGTGAAATTACTTGTTGGGGAAAATACTATTATCCACATTAACTTTAAAAAAATTTTTTTATTGAAGGATAATTGCTTTAAAGAATTGTTGTTTTCTGAACATTAACTTTTATTAAACAAGTACACACAAGAATGCACATGAAATGCATTCCACCTCTAAGAACCCAACGCTAGATAAGTTTCCTCATGCCTTTCCAATTCCTTCTCAGGTTAAAAGCAAACTTACTTGCTGTTTTCTGTCTCTATAGCCTCGAATAAATGACTGGATAATTATTGCATTTTTCAATCTTCGCCTTTCTTCCTGAATAACACAGGGAGGAAGAACAATTGGTCAGAATCAGTGAAAATGACATATACTAGTTAAAGACCACACACCACAAAACCCACTCTTTGAAATATGCCATTCACCACTTTCTAATGTATTCGAAGTTGTGCAGTCACGCCCACTGTCTGCCTTCAGAACATTTTCATCACTCGGCCTCATAAAGTCCCTGACCCGCTGGCCGTCAGTCACCCCTCACTCTCTGTCCCAGGCCACCCCGCCACCCTGCCCTGGCAACCACCAATCAACTTTCTGTCTCCATGGAACTCTACTCTGGATGCTCCACACAAGGGAACCATGATGTGCAGCCTCTGAGCCTGACTGTTCATCGGCACCGTGTTCTTGAGCCTCAGCCACGGTGTGTCCTGTGTGACCACCCTTCCGGATGGCCGCTTCACTGTCTGTCTTCTTCGTTTATTCACTTACTAGCTGGTGGACACTTGGCTCTTTCCACTCTGGCTATTATGAATAATACTCATGCGGACACTCAGGTACCAACTTTTGTAGGGACACAGGTTTTCATTTCTCTTGGGTGTATACCCAGGCATAGAATTAATATCTGAGGAATTGCTGGACTGTTTTCCAAAACAGCTAACTATTTTACAATTCTGCCAGCACAATCAGACTTTTTAAAAAAAGCTTTTAACTGGGATGACCCTGAGGGATGGGATGGAGAGGGAGGTGGGTTCAGGATGGGGAACACATGTACACCCATGGCTGATTCATGTCAATGTATGGCAAAAACCACTATAATATTGTAAAGTAATTAGCCTCCAATTAAAATAAAAAAATAACAAAAGCTTTTAAGTATTAAAAAAAATACAGACAACACACACAAGCATTTATTTTAAAGGTCACTCTATTTCCAAGCAGAAAACTCCAATTATTATCAACTTGAGGCTGTCTTTAAAACTTTCAGTGATGAAGCAAAAACAATATTCATCACTGTTCTAATCCCTGCAGCTGCCGCTGTCTGAGGGCCCCCCATAGCAACCTGCCAGGCAAGCGCCACTCCTGTTTCAAAGACACAGAGACTAGGGATGCCGAAAGATATGCGTCAGAAAGCAAACACAGGTGTGGCACGAACACCGGTGCTGTTTTAGCACGCGATGCCACTTCACAGCCTCTCTGAATGCCACCTACAGGTGTGAACGGCACACACAGACAGTCACACGGCCAGGTCACAAAAGTGCATTTTCTGAGCTTGAGATGGTTATGAGGGAACCCTGAGCTTGAACCAAGTTTGGGCATCAATTCATAACTATGATTCTAAGGGTACTTGATGATAAACTCAGATCATCCCAAGCATTTTCCATACACTCACTTCTGTTTGCTCAGCTGTTAATTAGGGAGGAAGCTCAGTGACACTTCCGTTCTCTGGCGGGTGTCCCGGAAGTAGGTCAGCCCTCACAAGGCCTGAAAGTCAGCCTGCAACCAGCTCACCCCTCCCTTGGTTACAGGGGGTTATTGACCCGATCCCTACTGCCTGCCAGAAACAAATGCAATGTTCTCTGAAAAGAAGAAGAGGTCACATTCTAGAACCTGAACGCATCATTCTGGTTAGAACATACGATGCCCAGTATTCAACCAAAATAACCAGGCAAAAGACAAGAATTTAAAATCAAGAGGACAAACAACACAAACAAACCCACAAAAATTCCACACACTGGAGTTTAAACGTTATCTTTAAAATTATGTTCAAGAAATTAAAAGACAAGAGAATTGGTAAATAAAAGAATCAAAGAGAATTCTAGAACTGAAATAAAAACCAGAATTCAGAACTCAGTGGATGTATGTAATAATCAGAGATCATTTGTAAATCAGAAGTTAGACAAGAAGAGACTAGCCAAATCAAAGCACAGATATTCAGAAGGGTAAACATACAGAAAAGGGAGACACACAGGACGCAGCGAGAAGGCCACATCACATCTGGAAGGTGGGCCCCCGAGGAGGAGGGGGAGAGGCGAGCTGGAGCTACAGCAACCCAGGAGAGAGGGCTGCCTGGGAGTGCGCCAGAGGGGAGCAGACGCCGCAGCCAGTGCACCAGCGTCCCCGGCGGCTCAGCCGTGAAGAGCCCCCTGCGGAGCAGGAGACCCAGGTGTGAGCCCCGGGTCACGGAGATTCTCCACAGGGAGGGAATGGCTGCCCACTACGGTATCATTTCCTTGTTTTCCAGTTTACTTTTCTTGTTTGGGCAATGACTCCCAAGGGAGGGCAATTTCACCACCCAGGAAGCATCCGGTGATTTCTGGAGACACCTGCAGTTGTCCCAGATGGGGAGGGAGGGCCGTGGCATCTGCTGGAGAGGCCCTGTGTATGTACACGTGACATAACATGTATCTGTATGTATGTTAGACTTCAGAAACCGTTCTGGATCTGTTGATCTTATGGTGCATCATCCAGCCTGGAACCAGTGTAGAGGCTAAGGGATGGGCTAACCCTGCAGGGTGTGGGCAGCGCCCAGCAAGGCAGTGCCTGGCCCCGGACCACGCCAGCAGCCCGGAGGCCGGAGAGCCTGCCCCAGCATCCTTGCACCTGCAGCTCCCTGGCCCAGCAGGCTCCTGCTGCAGCCGCCCACAGCGTTCCTACTCCGTCCCCCAGGAATTCACTCAGCTCTGGCGAGCTCAGAGACGACTCCCCTCAACACCGACAGCAGGCCCTCCGCGTCCCCGCTGCAGGACCCTGCCTCACACCTGCGGTCCACGCCCCGCAGGAACACTGTCTTGCCTTATGCCCACCCACACACCCAGCTGGCAGAGCACTACCCGGAAGACGAGCTCTCAATATGGATGCGTTAAAGGGATGCATGACTTACTAAAAACAAACCAAGAAACCACCCAGAAAAGCAGGCCATGAGACACCACACTGCTGATCAGTCAACAAGGCCAAGCCATTTTAAGAAAGTGTCTCCGAAGATGAAATGTACACTAGACTGGAACTAAAGGGGTCCCTGGCCCATTCCGTGTATTCAGCCTCTTCACAAACACACAAACAGTGCAGACAACCTGCCCTCACAGGAAGTTTTCTCCTACTTGGTAAAACACGAACATTATACTCCAAGACTCCCTACACCTTCTGGAAGCCACACCACAAGCAGCCACAGGAGCTGAAAGTCCGTGTCCTCCCCCACTCTGGAAACTGCTCTTTCAAGCCCATCTTTTCTACATTCTTTTAGCCCATCTACATTAGATGACTCACCATAAAATCAACAAATCCAGAGTGGTTTCAGAAGTTGAACATACATACAAATATGCGTTATGTCACATTTACATACACGTATCCACATATGTTAAACAGTAAACGCAGGACCCAGCTGAACGCCACGGAGACGGCTTGTTGGCAGGGACTGCCACACACTGCTTACCTCCCTCTTTCTTCTTTCTTCCTGAGTTCGATGTAAAAGAGAAGCCTTTTCTTCCTAAACACAAAAAGAGAGAAAAGACAAAAGGTGTCATTTCAAATTCTAAAACGCTCTCATGCAAAACTTGCAGAGCGCTGTGACCCGAAAGATTCTAGAGATCATCCAATCGAACCGTCTGACGATAAGAAACCCCAGGCACAGGGTAAATGGCCCCTGCCCCAGCCCGCCCCCCCGGGGGCCACACACCAAGTCAACGTTGTAACGCGAGTAGTTTTCTAAGAACAGAATCTGATTTCTTTACACACACACACACACACATTAGTTCACGTAAAACTGGGGAGGTCTGAGTAAGATCAGCGCACGGGCAGCACCCTGCCTGTGAGCTCACACCACAGCTCTGCAAGAGCACCCCAGGGAAAAGGCCAGGCCAACACAAGACCCCCCTGCGGGGTTTCCAACAGCCCTTCCGTGTATTCAGGTATGCACAGCATGTGACTGTACAATTATCTCAATAAAAATGTCAATGAGAAACTCAGCTTTTCACTGTTACCAGAGTTTAAAAAAATTCTTTTCATCATAAGTAAAACCGCATCCTGACCAACATTAGTTCATATGCAGAAGGAATGGAAATAACAAATGGGAAAGTTAAATGTTTCAAATAAAGATACTTACAGACAACCCCCCCAGAACAGTTTCAGTCCATACTGCAACGGTATTTTAATTTTGTGAATTTAATCCAAAATAAAATTAAAGGTCCAAGATCTTAACATATAAATCATTAGAAAAATTAATAAATTTGTTAACACATACAGCTCATCAGAATAGTGTCAGTAAGCAAGCAATGAGCCAAATTAAAATCAACTTTGATATGTGAAGGAATACACAATGTGTAGAACAAAAGTTTCTCAGTGACAAAATTTACAGCCAAAGAAATAAATCCTCCAGATATTTTCCACTACAGAAAATTTCATTTCTTGGATTCAAATAAAAAAACCTTTAAAGCTACCACACGTCAAAGGTCAGAAAAATATTTTAAACTGATCAATTAAAAAGAAGGGGAATGGAAAAACCTAAAGCAAAAAGTGCAAAGTTGCAACTCTCAGAATTATGGGAAAGCTCTGGATGAAAATACAACCACACTTCCAGTTATCCTCTTTATTTGTGAATAGGATGGTAAGTGTACATCTGTAATTTCCTCTTCTCTCTTTGTCCAGATTTAATGTATATTCATTACTTGGGTACAACCAAAGAGCCAAGATATCTTAAAATGCTGTTACAACTACTAAGATATCTTAAAATGCTGTACTACTAAAATATACTTAAAGCCATGTTTTACCTTTTAAAAAAGGTACATGTCAGCAAAACAGTCACCAAATCGACGTCATGAGTAAGTTGCAGCATCATTAACCTAAATGCCCAAGGGTGAGGGCTCGAGGGCTAGGCCCGTCTCTTACCCCCAGTTCAGTCCCACTGGCTTCAGTCTCTTACCCCCAGTTCACTCCCACTGGCTTCAGTCTCTTACCCCCAGTTCAGTCCCACTGGCTTCAGTCTCTTACCCCCAGTTCACTCCCACTGGCTTCAGTCTCTTAGCCCCAGTTCACTGCCACTGGCTTCAGTCTCTTACCCCCAGTTCACTCCCACTGGCTTCAGTCTCTTACCCCCAGTTCAGTCCCACTGGCTTCAGTCTCTTAGCCCCAGTTCACTCCCACTGGCTTCAGTCTCTTACCCCCAGTTCACTCCCACTGGCTTCAGTCTCTTAGCCCCAGCTCACTCCCACTGGCTTCAGTGTCCGGCAGAGCAGGGCCGCCTCCTGCACAGTGAGCCCCTCAAGCCTCCATCGCCCTGCCCTCCTCCCACCTGGCCTTCCCCCTTGACACCGACACGCACACCTGGCAAGCGCCCCCTCGCCTCAGGTGGGGCTCAGCTTAAACGCCACCTCTCCCAGGAGGGCAGACCAGCGCCTGCCCTGCCCGTCCACCCATCAGCGGGGAGCTCCCTCAAGCCGAGACACCATGGGCACACACAACACTCACGGATGCGCTCCCAGCGCACAGGCATGCTCCTCAGCATGCAGACTACGACTGGATCTGCAGTCGGGACCCGGAGGCCACACGGGCATCACCCTCAAAGGTGTGGCTGCCAGATGGCGAGGACGCTCGCTCTTCAGCAGGTGAAGCCACACAGGGACAGCGGGGAGTGGCCTCTCCAGAGAGGAGCAGAAAATAAGAAAGCAAGACGAGTCCCATCGCCTGAAAAGGCAGCGAGCAAGGACCACAGTGCGCCAAGGGGCTTCCCTGGTGGCTCAGCTGGCAAAGAGTCCGCCTGTAATGCAGGAGGCCCCGGTTCGACCCTTGGGCGGTGATGATCCCCTGGAGAAGAGAAAGGCTGCCCACTCCAGTATCCTTGGGCTTCCCTTGTCTCAGCTGGTAAAGAATCCACCTGCAATGCAGGAGGCCTGGGTTCAGTCCCTGGGTTGGGAAGATCCCCTGGAGAAGGGAATGGCTACCCACTCCAGTCTTCTGGCCTGGAACAGTAAATAACCATCAGCTTCTGAAAGTGAGATTTCACCACACTGCTAGGAGAGTAAACCAGCAAGCCTGCTGCCATGCACGGGTGAGCCAGGGCCCAGGAGCCACATCAGCGACGTGGGTCTCAGCCCGAGAAGAAGCCCAGCCCGGGCGCACGCTCTGGGGCAGGCCCGCCTACCACACCTCAACAGACACGGCAGCCTAGCTCAACTGCTCTACTGGGTGTTGAATAAACACGACTATGTTTTTAAATGTTCTCTCATGTCCCACTGGAAACACCACACTCCACAGCCCAGGAGGAACACAGCTGCATCGACAGGCTCCAGCAGGTGCAGGCAAGGCGCGGGGCCAGGGCCTCCAGGGAGGCAGAAACGAAGACGGGGGCTCAGCCTTCCAGGAAGCAAAGCGCGCCAGTGAGCAGTGGCGCAACAGCTGAGAAGCCTAAGCAAGTGGCATTATATTCCTGTCTTCACGTCAAGACAGACTCCTGGCGGACCTGAGATTTGCACACGTGCAGAGCACCATAGAAATACGCGAGGATGCCCCGAGGATTGTTTTTAAATGCTCAGTGTAAAGGAAGACTCTCTCTAAGGAAGAAACACCACTCCACACCTTAAATCTATGTTACTGTTCGTCATTAACTTAATTAAGCATTATAAGCTTGATCCCATAAAAACTAAAACTTTAACACAGAAAAATATTATATCCAAGGTTTAAAAAGGTGACAGTGGGAATATCTGTAACACTGCAAAACCAGCTATTTGTAAAAGCTCTCAAAAATAAATTTTAAAATGTCAACAAATAGAAAATTTAGGAAATAAAGACATATTTTAAACATAACTTCGTTTTTACTAATTTTTAGGGGAAAAAAGCAATAAAAATGCAATGGCAGGTTTTAACCTAATTGGCAAATTTAACCCTCAGGTAACAGGCTGAAATGAAGGCAGGCAGCAGCTACTTTCATGCACTGACGTGATCTCCTTAGAGGGCAGTTTAGAAATAACTATAAAAATTTACAACGTATACGGACTTTGATCAACCCTCCTAACAAATTAACCTGCAAACGTTACTGGCACACTTATAAGTATACGCACCCAATGCTGCTTAAAAGAAAACAACCTAAATGGCCGTTAAACTACATGGCAGCTAGATAACTTCAGAACACTAATCCCAGGGAGGATTACAGAGAACTGCTCTAAAGCACAGGAGATCCATCTGCACTGACCTGAACTGTCTCCAGACACAGCGTGCGGCGGGGCACGGGGTGCAGCGGGGGGTTCAGCACGCCCCAGCATGCGTTCAAACAAAAAGAGTGCACACCTCTGTGACTCACGCACAGAACACGGCTCTGCAAGGCCACTTAGAAGAGTCAGACTTGGGGGTGAGCAGCAGGGCTGGAAGGCCAGGAGACACTTCTTTTATTCGAATCTTACCTTTTCCTGTTTGAATTATTATCCAAGTACAACAGATAACGTCTCACTCTTTCAGACTAAGACGCTAACAAAGCTACTCCACAACATAAGGTTTTAAACGCAGCTCCACAAAGCCAAGAACAAGCTTGTGGCACGTGTGACTGGGAGGAGGGCAGTGAGGTGCCGGCCAACACGCACGTGCAGACTGACTGCCTGCAGGCGGCTGGCTTCAGTTCACCGCACTTGAGAGTATCCTTTCCCTTTCAGCAGCTATGGGCCTGGACAAGCTAGGGATTCCAGCAGCAGTCACACACTAGATTTATAAAAAGCACTGAAACCGGGAATGACTAACCCTCTTGTCCTATCGCAGAGGTGCAGCTTTCAATGCCACTCTCTCACCTCCACAGCAGGGACACTAACCCTATTCATCAATAAGTAAACAAGAGTAAACCACAGCAGATTTCTCTATTTGACCTTTGACCTTCAGGCACAGTATCTTATCTTCTCTGAAGATTAAATATGGCCAAACTTCACAAATACCATTAACAAAGATGCTTTTTCAAGGGGAAAAAAATGCTTTCTTCATGCAAATGAATTTAGTGGTAACAAAATGAACTTTTAAAAAAAAGTCATATAGAGTTCAAAATAGATTTCATTAACCATCAGAATTTTCTTTTAATGCATAGTCAAAAATTTGACTATAGGTTAACCTAAGTTTACATAACATGACAATTTCCATAAAGACAAACACTCAAACTGACTGCTAACCACTTAAAAAGAACTTCAGCATGTTTACTAATACGTTTATTTTAAAAAATAACGTGAGATTTTCTGCTTTATCTATACAGGCTATTTTCCACTAGAAATTTACCCCATTTACCAATATAAACAGACTCAGTCTTACATGTTTCAAGTTATGCATGAACAATACTAATACCTTTACATAATTTGAAGAATATTCAAGTAAAATACTTTGAGTTAATTAAAATTAGCAGAAGTTTTGTGAATAATGTCCAACCTATGATCTCTGGATTTTTCCTTCTTTTATAGACCTATAAGAAAGATTCTTTATGAAAAATACAATGGCAACCAGCTTCACACAAAGGCGAACACAGTCAAAGGGGCAAAAAACACAGTCATAGGTGCTCACTCCGGCAGCACGTATCTTAAAACTGAGGGCTTCCCTGGGGGCTCAGATGGTAAAGAATCTGCCTGCAACACAGGAGACGGGGTTCAATCCCTGGGTTAGGAAGAGCCCCTGGAGAAGGAAATGGCAACCCACTCCAGTACTCTTGCCTAGAGAATTCCATGGACAGAGGGTCTGGCGGGCTACAGTCCATGGGGTGCAAAGAGTCGGGCGTGACTGAGCAACTAACACTTTCACATCCTAAAACTGGAACAAAATAGAGTGACAAATTACGAAAATCACATGTATAAAACAATGCAATATGAGTCCCAATTCAAAATCTACATAGAAACAATGCATTTGTGCTGATTTGAAAAAAAAATTTACGCTCATTTAAAGTACCACAATAAAATGTAACTGTATATTCCATTAAATTCCAAAAGACCTCCTGTTCCTAGACCAGAATTGTGTGGTAGTTGCGGCAGCTGTATAGCAAAGCCCTAGAAACAAACTGCACAGCACACCTAACCAACAGAAACGAGCTCGTGGAGCATCGCGCACCCACGGAGAGAAGCTGCCGGTGTGGGGCCGCCAATGAGGCGCCATGCTGAGGAGGGCAGCAGGCCGTGGTCATTAGAATGTCGGGGGCATGTTCACCTCTATTTACTCTAGCTTTGGAAACCCTGAGGAAGCTGGTAATTTTGGAAACCTTGAGGAAGCTGGTAATTTTGGAAACCTTGAGGAAGCTGGTAATCGTAGGGAAGTTTGGGATCTTAGTGAGAGGAAAGCTTCATTATATATGCCCTTTAGAATAATCTGTTTTTAAAACTTCTTCCAATTTAAAAAAAGAACTTTTTGATGGCCACTGACTGGAGATTAGAAATGGAAACATCAGAATTGAGGAAGGTTAGTGATAATCTAAACATCTCATTATCAAGATTATGACTTTCTCATTTCAAAATTTCAGAAACAGAAGCCCAGAGAAGATGAGGAACTATGCTGCAGACAGCTGGTTACAGAGATAAGCATCTTGTCAAGTCCCCATTATACTTTTTACAATTTCACCTTTCACAGTGAAGACAGGCTATGAGCTGTGCTGCCTGCTAACCCACTAGGGTTACTAACGTTCCTTCTAAAGTTAAAGGGAACATTTCTTACAACTGCCGTAAGAAAATCAACTCAGAAAGACAGGACTGACAAAGCCACCCTTCCAGTCCTGCAAGACAGGGTCCTCATCTTGCGGAACAGTGAAAGGAAAGCTTACGCAAAGCTTCAGAGGCAACATGACGCGCAGGCTACACCACGTCCAGACCAGGGCTCACGCTCTTGAGTCTGGCGCTTTTCACTACATGACCCGAGTCTGAGCCCTGAATCCTACCTCCGCAGGCTGTTAGCGTCTCTGCCTCAGAGTGGGAGTCAGGAAGAAGCAAGAGCACACAGCAAGCAGGCAGACAGACCCCGAGATACAGCCCGGCTTAGGCCACGAACAAGCAGAAAAGCAGAAGCCCCCGGACAGCAAGCGCCCTCGGAGGCTGCGGCTGCCGGCCGCGGCCCTGTGGCCAGCGCTCGCAGCTGCCTAGCCAGCAGGACTGCGCAGCCCGGGGGACACGCCAAAGTCGACATGCACACGGGGACCGAGCAGTCCAGCTTCTTTCTGCACTCCATCCCAAAGATAATTATAAGCCACTGGCTATAAAGATGGTGCTCACACCAGGGCAGATATAACCTAAAAGCCCCAAAGTAAAGCACGAACACTTCATACACAGCTCATACAGAGAACACGCACAGTAATTTTTTTATAGGAATCTTTTTAATTAAAAAAAAACCTCTTAATTTATGTTTGGCTGTTCGGGCCCTTCGCTGACGCACGGGCTCTTCTCCAGTTGCGCTGCGCAGGCTTCAGCAGTTGTGGCTCCCAGGCTCAGGCACTGGGGCACACGGGCTAAGCTGCTCCACAGCATGTAATTTCAGAAAACAGACTGACCTGGACCCTCCGTTTTGGGGAGTATATATGAATGCCTTGTGGTCAGGCCACAGGATAGAGTCTCAGCTACAGCAAATAAAACCACAAAACCAGTACCAAAGGCCCGAGGTCCTCCAACAAGCCCCACTTCTCCAAGGAGCTCTGCTCTGCTATCGCCTCTGGGTCTGAACTACTGCCTGCACTTGCAGACACGCATACCGGCTGGCCATGCCCGGGGCCCTGGCAAGCCTCGCTCTGTTGTTCCTGTGAATGCGGCGTCCCTTGGAGTTTTGTCCTGAGCCCACGCGTCTTCTCAGCAGAACACTTTCCAGCGCATCGTGCAATTTCAACTACCTACTGATGGACCAGCGGAGCGGACTTCGCAGTCTCTCCCTGAAGCTGCTCCTGCCGACCGCACATCCCCAAGCATTTCACACTGAGCACGTCCTAGGGGCTCCTCAGCGCCCCGGATCCTGTCCACTCCTGTCGCTCCAGACTGACACCTGATGTGCCTGCCGCTGGTCCCTGCAGATTGCGTCAAGTCTAGCTCCTCAGCAGCGCTGGGGGCCTCCCCTCGGGGCCGGCCACCTGCCTCAGGCCCCCACTACCCTGCGCAGCTACAGCTGCTTCTCACCTGGGGTCTGGCCCTGCACCACCGAGGGACGAGCTCCTCACGGGCCCCCTTGTGAGCTGACCCGACTGATGTGCCCCCAGCCTCGGCTCCAGCCAGCCGCACAGTCTGTGACAGCCACTTTCTCATGGTCGGGCAACTCTGCCCATGGCTTCTCACTGGTGGCAACAATGTTCAATCAGAAACCTGGCGAGAATCCAGCCCAGCACACAGAGCCGAAGGCACCAGCACAGGGCTCGAGGGCAGGTCGTGGACAGGCACTCCAAGAGGAGGAGAACTAGCTTCCGCCTTGCATCCTGGCACCAGACTGCCCAAGGCAGGAATACACCTCAGTCCTCTCCTACTTCACCCTCTCCCCCCAGCTCGCCCCGTGACCGTCAAGATTCCCAAATCACTCACTCCCCTGTGTATTCCCCGCTGTGCTCCAAGGGTGGCTGGGTCAGAAAGGTAAATGATCTAAGTGAATTCAAACTGCTCCAAATAAATGACAGCCCTGCCTGCTTCTAAGGCTTTTTTGAGGAAGATGGCGAACTCCTAATAATTCAGGTCAGATTCTGCAGGTACGCCTGTTTTCCAGCAGCATAAGGTAACAGCTGTCAGGAAGCCTTGCCTGGGGGAAGGCAATTTTAAGTCAGTTCCTGAGTTCGCCAGTTTGCTCTGCTGTTCTAGTTCACCAGTTTCTTTCCTTGTTACATCTCCATAGTGGTGGGCTTCACCTCAAGCTCGGACTGGACCAAACAGGACAGAAGGGACAATGCCTGATGCTCAGGACGCCCCCCAACAGGCACTGCACGTTCTCCCTGCTCTCCTGTGCCACTAGCTCTGGGGAAGCCAGCTGCCATGTCAGGAGCACGCTCAAGCAGCCCTGAAGACGTCCAAGGGGCAGGGAATGGACATCTCCCACCAAGACCCAGCTCCAACCTCCAGGTACAGACATGAGCCAGCCCCGAAATGGAGCCCCCAACACCAAACAATGGTTTCCTGGTTTCCAACGCCTAGGCCTCCAAGAGACCGCCACACCAGCCCTCAGGTATCTGGCCCGACAGAGAGCGAAACTGTACTGCTTTAAGCCACTAGGATGTAGAAATAGACAACTAGACCTTTATTCACCGGAAATTAAGAGACTGGTACAGCAAGAGATCATGACTGTTCAGATGAGCATAATTTAAATGGAGTAATGTTCTGCAATCTCAGTTCAGTTCAGTCGCTCAGTCGTGTCTGACTCTTTGCTAGTTTCCATTAAAAATGACATTCTAATACAGGTGATGAACAGACATCAACAAGTCGTAAGTATTAAAAAATATCGATCCTGACCACTTTAAACGCTGTATCGTACCCGACTGTCCTGTGACATTACCATTTAACAACTCTTCTTCTGTTAGACATTTAGGCTGTTTTGAATTTTTCAATAACACAAGCAATGCCACAACCGTCATCTTTTCTTTCCCAGACATCTACGCTAGCGCTCTGGGTGCCTGCCCTTAACTGCCCCCAGGGAGACTGTGCCAATCCATGCTGCCACCCAGACCTCCACAGGCATCCCCGTCTTCAGCCTGGCCAGCACTGAAGGATGGACTCTGGGGACACTGGACAGAAGTGCCTGCTCCTGCCTCCATGCTCACAGATGGCAGAGGAGACAGAAAGCGTGAAGAGGCTGTGGTCGGAGCACAAGTCGTGGGCAAAGACCCCACACTTAACTTCCAGACTCCCAGGTGCCCGCATCCTTTGAAGTTGTAAGAAAAAGGGAAAGTCACAGAGGAAAACTCTTCACTACTTTTGCAATAACCTCTTTTGAGGGCTCTTCTACAGTCCTATGAAATGACTTGTTTATTACCTTAGTTAAGAGACCTAGTTGGCAACTAGCTCTGTAATTCCAGAAAATCAGGGCACCCAAGTGTGCAAAGTCAGACAGGACAAGGCAAGGCAAGCGAGGCAGGTGCCGGACATGCTGAAGGAGGCGCTCGCTCTCAGGACCAAGCCCCACTGGAGCCCACCTTAAGCCCTGCACCCGCACACCCCCAGTCAGCGCCTCCGTGAGCGCTGTGCCCCAGCTTTGCTGCTCGCCGCCCCCTCTGAGGTCCAAAGACAGTTCAGCAAAGTCAGCTCTTCCGTTCTGCTCATGTTCTCTGAGAACTAGATCAAGGACTTCTGACTTTATCTGCAACAGGGAACTCAGATTTCTGGTCTCATACATGAAGGCTACAGATAATCACAATCAAGAGGACAGACTGGGGCCACTGGGGAAAATGGTAAGGTAATAATACCAGTCCGGACAGTAAATTTTAAAACCTGATGTTAGAAAACATCCTGCTTCCCTTGATGTCAGGCCTGTAAGAGACAGCTTATGCTGCGATGCAATGTACACAGGGTACAGAACAACACACACATACCGAGCGTCAGCTTCTCAAAGCGAAACAGCACGTTCTCTTAAGCTAAAACATTTAAGGTAAGACCTTCAATTATACAACAGAGGGCAGCTGTATAAAGCTAACCAGAGACCTTGCAATCTTCAGAGCAGTCTAGACAGGCACGGAGAGGGCAATGGCACCCCACTCTAGTACTCTTGCCTGGAAAACCCCATGGATGGAAGAGCCTGGTGGGCTGCAGTCCATGGGGTCCCTAAGAGTCCGACTGAGCGACTTCACTTTCATGCACTGGAGAAGGCAATGGCAACCCACTCCAGTGTTCTTGCCCAGAGAATCCCAGGGAGGGGGAGCCTGGTGGGCTGCCATCTATGGGGTTGCACAGAGTCGGACACGACTGAAGTGACTTAGCAGCGGCGGCAGCAGCAGACTTAGGCAAAGGCAAAGTTAAAATTCCAGTAGAGGGCTTTGGGAAGCTCTAGAGTAAAACCTGTTCTGTGAACCAGCGGCACCCTAACACCCAAACCAGAAAAAGATATCACAGGAGGTGAAAACTATAGACATGTCTCCCCTGAACACAGGCGCAAGAACGCCCAAATAAAACGCTACAAACTGAACGCAACAATGTATAAAAACAATTATATATCACAACCAAGTGGGACTTATCCTGGGTATGCAGGGCGGGTTCAGCATTTATTAGGTTGGTGAAAAAATAATTGCAGTTTCAGGCCATAAAATTTAAATTGTTATAACTAGGCTCAAACACATCTTTATTAATCAAAACAGGAACCATTACACTCAACACATTTTTGCCAAAAAGAAATAACTCTTTTCTGTAGCAAAAAAATCCATGCTTGGGTATTCAACGAACTCTTGGAAGGCAATTTCTGCATCCTACTGGTTGTGGAAGCATTTTCGCTGCAAACCGTTGTTGAGATGTTTGAAGAAGTAGTAGCAGGTGGGTGAGAGGCCAGGTGAATGTGGAGGATGAGGCAAAACCCTGCCGCCCGATTCGTCCAACGTCTGGAGCGCTGCTTGGGCAACAGGCGATCGGGCATGCTGGGGAGAAGAGTCGGGTCCTCTCTGGTGGCCAGTGCTGGCTGCGGCATTCAGTGCATCTCATCCACTGCTGAGCGTGCTTCTCAGATGTGATGCTTTCGCCAGGATTCACACACCAGCAAATCCACTACAGGTGCAGTCAATCAGACAGGCAGCAGACCAACAGACAGTGACTGTGACCTTTTTTGGTGCGAGTTTGGCTTTGGGAAGTGTTTTGGAGTTTCTTCTTGGTCCAACTACTGAGCTGGTCATCACTAGTTAGTCGTATAAAATCCACTTTTCATGGCAAGCCAAAATCCAGTCAAGAAAGGTTACTTGTTGCACAGAATAAGAGAAGATGACATTTCAAAACAACTTTTTTGATGTGCAGTCAGCTTATGAGGAGCTTCCCTGTGGCTCAGATAGTAAAGAATCAGCCTGCAATGCAGGAGACCTGGGTTTGATCCCTGGGTTGGAAAGATCCCCTGGAGGAGGGCATGGCAACCCACTGCAGTATTCTTGCCTGGAGAATCTTATGGACAGAGGAGCCTGGCGGGACTGCAGTCCATGGGGTCGCAAAGCGTCAGATACGACTGAACGACTAAGCACGCATACAGCTCATGAGGCGCTCACTTAGCTTTTTCAACTTCGAGGATACTCTCAACTGGTCATTGCCAACTTCTGATAACCAGCCACTGCGCTCCTCATCTTCAAGGCTCTGGGCATCTTCAAGTTCTTTTGCAGAACTTCTAAAACCACCACTGCACTGTACATTTGTTAGCAGTTCCTGGGCCAAATGCATTGCTGACGTGGTGAGTTGTCTCTGCAGCTTTATGAAGTATTTTGAACTCTAATTCAAAGAAAATCGCTCAAATTTGCTTTTTGTCTAACATCACTTCCCTAGTCTAAAATAAACATAAAACTGCAAGTAATGAGCTGTTAGTGAAAAAACATAAGATTTAAATGATGTATAACATAGACACATTTATTTAAGAATGCATTCCAATACCAAATAGCAAAGTTCAACAATGCAAAACTGCAATTACTTTTGCACCAACCTAATAAAACACTTGGTATAATCCATTATAACAACAGACTAAAGAAAAAGCATATAGTCACATCAGTGCTCAGCTCCTCAGTCATATCCAACTGTGCGACCCCATGGACGGCAGCCTGCCAGGCTCTCTGTCCATGGTACTTCCTAAGCAAGAACACTGGAGTGGGTTGCCATTTCCTACTTCAGGGGACCTTCCTGATGCAAGGATTGAACCCATATCTTGTGTCTCCTGCACTGACAGGCAGATTCTTTCCCACTAGCATCTCCTGGGAAGCAACCCCTCCAGGGGCTGCTCCTTGACTTATAGATTCAACAGAATCCCAGTCGAAACCCCAGTAAGTCCATACAGCACAGAGCACACAGCCAACACTGCATGCGACCATGCTAGCGGCAGCTCAGTTGGGAAGTCGTATCTGACTCTGGACTGTAGCCCGCCAGGCTCCTCTGTCCATGGGATTCTCCAGGCAAGAATACTGGAGTGCGCTGCTATTCCCTTCTCCAATAACAACCATAAATGGAGCATAACCTTTAACAACTGTGAATTACTGTACAGCTGCAATTTATGTAATATTGTTCATTAACTATACTTAAAAAGACCTGATGTAACAAATACACTTAAAACACAATGGTTTTAAAAGAAAAAAAAAGCATAGTAAGTTATTTTGTGATTATCAACAAAGTGACTCTAAGGTTGTTATGAAAGGGCAAAAGACTGAAAAAAGCCAACACGACGCTGAAGAAAAACGTGAACAGAGTCCGAGGACTGACACTACCCGACTCTGAGACTTCACATGAAGCTCAGAGAGCACGACAACGTGGCAAAAACAGCAAAACAATCCAGAAACCCCAGCCAGACAGACAGACCCATGAGCCAGAACACCAAGCCCAGAAAGAGACACGCAACTGAGCCCGCTGATCCTTCACGAGAGCAAAGGCAATCCAATGGAGGAACAACAGCTTTTCAACAAACATGTTAAAACTGGATATTCACATGCCAAAACAGAAAGAAAGAAAGAAAGAAAAAAAAATCTAAACACAGACCTTAAGACAATTCACAAAAATTAACCCAAAATGGATCATAGACGAAAAGGTAAACTACAAAATTACAAAACTGCTAGAAGTTAACACAGGAGAAAAGCCAGGTGACATTCTGTTTGGCATGACTTTTCTTAAAAAAGAATTTTATTTATTTCTTGGCTATGCTGGCTCTTTGCTGCTTCACAAGCTTTTCTCTAGTTTCAGCAAATGGGGGCTACTCTTTAGCGGCCCTGCATGGGCCGGCCACTGCGGCGGCTTCTCTTGCCGTGGGGCACGGGCCCAGGGTGCTCAGGCTTCAGCAGCCGCAGCGTGGGAGCAGTGGTGGGTCCTGGGCCACAGAGCACAGGCTCAACAGTCGTGGCTCATGGGCTTAGTCGCACCGAGGCATGCGGGATCCCCCCAGACCAGGGATCGAACCCATGTCTCCTGCATCAACAGGCAGATTCTTTACCTCTGAGCCACCAGGGAAGCCCTGGCATGACTTCTTAGATGCAACATGAGACAATTCATGCAAGAAAAAAACTGATAAAACTGGACTTCACTACAATTAAAACCTTCTGCTCTGCAAAAGACAGTATTAAGAAAACGAGAAGAGAAGTTAAAAAATTGGGCAAGATATATGCAAAAGACATATCTGAAAAAGGAGCTTACATATACAAAATATATAAAAGTACATTAAAAATATATGTAAAGAACTCTTAAAACTTAACAGTAAGAAAACAACCTGATTAAAATATAGAATAAAGGCCTGAACAGACCCCTCAACAAAGCAGCTAGACGGTAAGTAAGCACCTATGAAAAGATGGTCCGTGTCACAGGTCATCAGGGAAATGCAAACTAAAGCAGCGAGGCACCAACACAATCCCACCAGAAAGGCCAAACGTGAGCCTGCCAGCACCAAACGCCGACAAGGACGTGGAGTACCAGGAGCCCCCACTGCTGGTGCAAACGCAAAACAGGATGGCCACTCTGAAGAAGATGGCACCCCACTCCAGTATTCTTGCCTGGAGAATCCATGGACAGAGGAGCCTGGCGGGCTACAGTCCATGGTTTTCCAAAGAGCCGGACATGCCTGAAGTGACTGGCACAAACGCACAGCCACTTTGGAAGACAGTTTTTTAGTCACTTAGAAAACTGAACGTAATCTTAACAGACAATACAGCAATCCCGCTCCTTGGTATCCACCCAAAGGAGCTGAACACCATGTCCACGCAGGGCCTGCACACGGGTGTCGATGGCGGCTTTATCCACAACTGATGCTGAAACTTGGAACCAACCAAGATGTGCTTCCGAAGGTGAAGGACGAGTGAACTGTGGTCCATCCAGACAACGGAGTATTATTCAACAACTGGGGAGGGGGAGAAGCTATCAGGCCACAAAAGGGACTTCCCTGGTGGTCCAGTGGTTAAGCCTCCACCTTCCAATGCAGGTGCAAGGGTTTGATCCCTGGTTGGGGGACTAAGGTCCTGCATGACGTGGGGTGCACCAGAAAAAAAAAATTAGACCACAAAAGACATGGAACAATCTTAGAAGAAAATTCCTAAATTCAAGGAGTCAGTTTCAAAAGATCAAAACCTACAGAATGTACAACACCTGGAGTGAACTCTGATATAAGTTGACTTAAAAATAATGTATCAATATTAATCCATCAATTGTAGCAAATGTGAGACAGGAAACAAAGGCGCTGCAGAGAGGGACTGTGTGAGAACTCCCTGTACTTTCCCAGCAGTTTTTTCTGCAAGTGTACAAATGCTCTAATAAAATAAGTTTTCTAATAGAAAATAAGGTTTAAAAACAGGCAAGCTATCAAAGCTTTAAAAAGGCAAGGAAGAACCTTGCATGCATTTAAGCATGCTGCTAAGTGAAAGAAGCCAGCTGAAAAGACCACACACTGTATGATTCCAACTACATGACGTTCTAGAAGCGCAAAGCTATGATGACAGTAAAAAGATCACTGGGGGCCAGAGGTTTGTGGGGGGGGAGCGGCAGGGAAAGCATGGGATAAGGGAGAGGAACAGGGGAAGCACAGGGCAACAAACCACACTCTGACACTGCAATGGAGGATACAAGTCATTATACACACGTCAGAACCCACTTAATGCAACACACAGAGTGAACTTTAATGTCTTGATATTGGTTTATCAATGCAACAAATGAACCACACTGAGGTAAGATGTAGTGAACTTTCACATGTACAAGGTGGATTTAAAAAAGGTAAAGGAACCAGATATCAAATTGCCAACATCCACTGGATCATAGAGAAGGCAAGGGCATTCCAGAACAACATCTATGTCTGCTTCAATGACTAAACTAAGGCCTTTGATGTGTGGATCGCAACAAACTGTGGAAAATTCTTACAGAGATGGGAATACCAGACCACCTGACCTGCCTCCTGAGAAGTCTGTATGCAGGTCAAGAAGCAACAGTGAGAACCAGAAACGGAACAAACTGGTCCAGAATTGAGAAAGGATTTTGTCAAGGCTGCAATATTGTCACCCTGCTTATTTACCTTCTATGCAGAGTACATCATGTGAAATCCTGGGCTGGATGAATCACAAGCAGGAACTGAGATTACTAGGAGAAACATCAACAACCTCAGATATGCAGATGATACCACTCTAATGGCAGAAAGTGAAGAACTGAAGAGCCTCTGCTATCAGGAAGGTACAAGAGGAGCGTGAAAGCCTGGCATGAAGCTCAGCATTCAGAAACCAACATCGTGGCATCCGGTCCCATCTTTTCATGGCAAAAACAAGGGGAAAAAGTGGAAACAGTGACAGACTTTATTTTCCAGGCTCCAAAATCACTGCAGGCAGCCAGTGCAGCCATGACAGGAAATACACTTGCTCCTTGGAGGAAAAGCTATGACAAACCTAGATAGCATGTTAAAGAGCAGAGACATCACTTTGCTGACAAAGGTCCATCTAGCCAAAGCCACAGTTCTCCATCAGTTATGTAAGATGTGAGAATTGGACCATAAAGGCTGAGCGCCGAAGAACTGACGCTTTTGAACTGTGGTGTTGGAGAAGACTCTAGAGTCCCTTGGACTGCAAGGAGATCCAACCAGTCCATCCTAAAGGAGATCAACACTGAATATTCACTGGGAGGACTGATGCTGAAGGACTGATGCTGAAGCTGAAGCTCCAATACTCTGGCCATCTGATGGCAAGACCCAATTCACTGGAAAAGACTCTGATGCTGGGAAAGACTTGAGGGCAGGAGAAGAGGAAGATAGAGGATGAGATGGTTGGATGGCATCACCGACTCGATGGACATGAGTTTGAGCAAACTCTGGGAGATGAGGAAGGACAGGGAAGCCTGGCATGCTGCAGTCCACGGGGTCGCAAGAGCTGCACACGACTGAGCGATTGAATAACAAGGCAAGATGCTAATAACAGCAGATTTCTAAACCTACAATCAAATGACCGCTAAGATATCCTTCTATGCACTACTGAGAAAAGAAAAAAATACTGCCAATAAAGTGTGTCATGCTACCAAGATGTACTGACTTCAGAAATGCTGAGCAGAGACCGCAGTGACTCCGCATCAGAGGAATCCCGCATACACTGACACGTGCAAACCCTCCCACCCACCTGCAACACTTGCTTCCCACCCACCCTCGTTCGAGCCACCCTTCAAGACCAAGCCCACCAACTCTGTCCTTTCCTGAGTCAGCTCCAACAGAAATCCAGAATGTGGTACTTACTCTCTCTATGGTTATTTAAGGTTTAACTAGGTAAGTCTTATCTCCCCCACAAGATTACAAGGAGGGCATGAACTTTTCCTTAGTGTTTCAGATCCTTCAAAGAACCTTCACAAATAAATAAAATTTGAAGGAAAAATTTATATTCACTCAAAAAGTGGCAACTATTCAGTTTCCACTAAGCTTAAGAAAGAAGAGAAAGGCCTTAAGTTGCAGAGAAAGAGAATTAAAGAAAATAAGCAAATGTGGGTGCTCATTTAGTTGTTAGGAAACAAAATCAAAACAACAATGAAACTACATACCCACCAGAACAACAAAAGAATTTTCAAATTAAAAGGACCGACAATACTAAGTGCTGGCAAAAAGTGGAGTCCCCGAAACCCTCAGACACTGCGGGTCTGCCTGTGGGGGGACGGAGCCAAACCCGTGTGCAACATGTGGCCAGCACGTGAGAGCAGGTGTCCACCCAGAGCCTCATACAGCAAACACGGGTCAACTGTGCTACGTTCAGACAATGCATCAAAATAAGACAATGGGCTCCACCTCTCAGAGCGCTGAGCCACAAGAAGCCAGCTCCAAAAAGAGGGGGTTCCAAGCGCAGGAGGCTCACCGGGCAGAATCGCTCTGTGGTAACAAAGGCGAGAGTGGGAGATAACTCTGGCTTCTGTTCAGGCACTAAGTCATGTCAACTCTTCTCAACCCCATGGACTGCAGCATACCAGGCTTTCCTGTTTTTCACTATCTTCCAGAGTTTGGTCAAACCCATGCCCATTGAGTCGGTGATGCCATCCAACCATCTCGTCCTCTGTCGTCCCCTTCTCCTCCTGCCCTCCATCTTTCCCAGCATCAGGGTCTTTTCCAATGAGTTGGCTCCCGGCATGAGGTGGCCAAAGTACTGGAGCTTCAGCATCAGTCCTCCCAGTGAACATTCAGGGCTGATTTCCTTTAGAGTTGACTCGTTTGATCCCCTTGCAGTCCAAGGAACTCTCAAGAGTCTTCTCCAGCACCACAGTTCAAAAGCATCAATTCTTCAGTGCTCAGCCTTCTTTACAGTCCAGTTCTCACATCTGTACAGGACTCCTGGAAAAACCATAGCTTTGGCTAGACAGACATTTATCAGCAAAGTAAAGTTTCTGCTTTTTAACATGCTGTCTAGGTTTGTCATAGCTTTTCCTCTAAGGAGTAAGCATCTTTTAATTTCATGGCTGTACTGACCATCTACTGTGATTTTGGAGCCTAGAAAATAAAATCTGTCACTGTCTCCACTTTTTTCCCCTTGTATTTGCCATGAAATGATGAGACCAGATGCCATGATCTTAGTTTTTTGAATGCTGAGTTTCAAGCCAGCTTTTTCATTCTCTTTTACCCTCTTGATAACAGAGGCTCTTTAGTTCCTCTTCACTTTCTGCCATTAGCGTGGTATCATTTGCATATCTGAGGTGGTTGATGTCTCTCCTGGTAATCTCAATTCCAACTTGTACCTCATTTAGTCCGACATTTCACACGATGTACTCTGCATACAAGTTAAATAAGGGTGACAATATACAGCCTTGAGGAACGTCTTTCTCAATTTTTGAAGCAGTCCATTGTTCCATGTCTGGTTCTCACTGTTGCTTCCTGACCTGAGCACTAGTTTCTCAGGAAGCAGGTAAGAAGGTCTGGTATTCTCATCTCTTTAAGAATTTTCAGTTTGTTTTGATCCACACAAAGGCCTTAGCTTAGTCAGTGAAGCAGATGTTTTTCTGGAATTTGCTTGCTTTTTATACGATGCAACGGATGTTGGCAATTTGATCTCTGGTTCCTCTGCCTTTTCTAAATCTAATTTGTGCATCTGGAATTTCTTGGTTCACATACTGTTGTGCCCACCCTTGAATGAAACGTTCCCTATCTCTGGATAGGAGTACTCAGAATGGAAGGGTGCAGAAGGCAGCCTCTGGAATGCTGGGCACGTGATCTGATGGGAATGGTGGGACCCAAGGTGTGTTCACCTGTAAAAACCCTTCAAGCAGAACCTACAGTTAACTCCCCACCCAGATTCCATCCCCAACCACTTGAGAGTAACTGCTACCTCTCAGGAGAAGTGCACTCTCACCCATGCCGGGGGGCGGCCTGCAGACAATGACTAAGCGATGCAAGCAGGGGCAAGTCTGTGATGCCAGCCACGCTCCAGAGCTACCGGCGGGACTGGCTAAAGCTGGACTGCAACCCTGGTCCCCTGACCTCTCCTCTTCCTTCAACTTCACTCATACAAGGATTTCCTCCTCAGGATTCTAGCGGACGTGGCCTAAGATACAGACACTTAATGTCTGTGCCTTGACTGAATGTTAAGTCTAAACCTCAATGAAAAGGGGGATAAAAGGGGGAAGAAAAAAAAAACTGTTTCACACAGTTGAAAAGCCAGATACACAATCTCCTCTTGAGATTCTGATCGACAGATCACTATTTTCCTCAGAGACGAGATGTGTTACCTGGTGAGAGAACAGGATCAGCTCCCAAGCAGGACCTGTGGGGCACTCGTCGGGACTGAAGTCACGAGGTCATACAGAACTGAAGGGACATGGATTCTCAGGTGGAGACGCACAGCCAGGCCACATGGCCGTGCAGCCACCCAGTGGCTCTTTATCCCACCTGAAAACTCACTCTGATCCACAGGGTCTTCAAGGCCCCTTCCAAGGGCAGAAATCCTCTGATCTCACCTGGAATTTTCAGAACAGCCAAGCCCGAATTCGGCCCATGCCAGCCCTGCCACACTTCAACACGTGTTCTACCCTGTTCTGCAGCCAGCGACATTCAACCAGTCACCATCTTGCAAAACCCAAAGCCTGAACATTATCAACACGCTGCTCTCCCAACTCCTTGCTGGGATCCCGTCCTCCACCCCCAGAAGTGATCACATACACACCGCCATGTGTGTCAGTCTTGTCTGACTCTTTCATGACTCCATGGATTGTAGACCACCAGGCTTCCTCTGTCTGTAGAATTTTCTAGGTAAGAATACTGGAGTGTGTAGCCATTCCCTTTCCCAGGGGATCTTCTTGACCCAGAGACTGAACCCGGGTCTCTTGTATCTTCTGCATTAGCAGGCAGACTCTTCGCCACTGTGCCACCTGGGAGACCCACATACACGCACAGTACAATTGAAAACAGGTATCTTCACATTGAGCCATCACTTCAGAGCCACCCGTCGCTAAATGTAACAAACAGTATATTAATGCAGAAGAAAGATACACGAAGCATTTAAAGACCACTTTAGAAAACTATTTGCTGCTGCTAAGTCACTTCAGTCGTGTCCGACTCTGTGCAACCCCATAGATGGCAGCCCACCAGGCTCCCCCGTCCCTGGGATTCTCCAGGCAAGAACACTGCAGTGGGTTGCCATTTCCTTCTCCAGTACATGAAAGTGAAAAGTGAAAGTGAAGTCTCTCAGTCGTGTCCGACTCTGTGCGACCCCATGGACTGTAGCCTATCAGGCTCCTCCACCCATGGGATTTTCCAGGCAAGAGTACTGGAGTGGGGTGCCATTGAAAACTATTTAGTAAACAGCTAATTACACTCACTTGAACTTTCCAAACACTCTAAGTAGGGAGGACCACACTTTATTTTCAGCCTGATAAAATTAAAACAGGCAGAAAAGGGATTCAGTGAAGTAGTAGAAAGCAAGCAAATGAAACAACACTGACGCTGAGCTGTTTACCAGCAATTGCAGCCAATCAGCAGATGCCAGTCATCAAGAGGTCAGCAGAGTAACTAGTCTGTCCACTCTTACTCTCAACTGTTATCTCAAGAGTAACTGTCCATCCTGAAAGAAATCAACCCTGGATGTTCACTGGAAGGACTGATGCTGAACCTCAATACTTTGGTCAGCTGATGCGAAGAGCTGACTCACTGGAAAAGACTCTGATGCTGGGAGGGACTGAGGAGGAAAAGGGGACGACAGAGGATGGACACGAATCTGAGCAAACTCGGGGAGATAGTGAAGGACAGGGAAGCCTGGCGTGTGGCAGTCCATCGGGTCACAAAGGGTTGGGCAAGACTAACAACAACAAAAACAACTATCATAACAGAAAAAAAGTTCTAGAGTCTCTCCAGAAATGTTTCCAGAGGGTTGCTAAAGAATAATTTTCATGCTCTTGGATTCAAACACACGGCCAAAGACGAGGAGTACGCCTCAATTTCAGAGATTGTCGTCAAGAACGAATACATCCTGCTCACCTCCTACAACAGAGGAGAACTCCATAAAAGCAGTTACCACCAGATGTCAAGGCTGACATCCAAAGCTCGTTTCGGAAAGAAACTGTCCCTGGCCCGGGGTTTTTCACCGCCTAAATGTGAATTGCCGTCCACCCGCAGCATCCTCGCAGGTCCTGGGCGATCCCGGTGCACACGGCCCGGGCACCCATCAGCCTTCCTCCCGGGCCCGGTGTGACCCCGGGGGTGACCCCGCCGCCCGGCCGGCGGGACGGACGCGCCCCGCCCCCGCCCGGCCCGAGGCGCCGCCGCTCGCCGGCCGCTCTTACCTTCCGGCTCGCGCCTCCCAGGGACACCTTGGGCCTGGTTTTGAAGTCCCCCTCAAAACTAAACATCTTTACAGCCTATCCCATCTGGGGGCCCGACCCAGAGAGCGCGGGCGGCGAGGGGGCGCCGGGGAGGCGCCCCGGCGGGGACGAGGCCGCGCCGGGCAGGGACCCCGCGCCCGCCGGCGTGCTGCCCGCTCGGCCTGCCCTGGGTGGGGGGTGGCGGCACAGGGGGCGGCCCTCGGCCACCGCCGCTCCCCTCATCCACGCCTCGCCGCCACTCCGGCCGAACCCGAGCGCTGGCGGGGCCGCGGACCCTTCACCGCACCCGGAGCGGCCGCTGTGAGGAAAGATGGCCGCCGCCGCCGCTGCCGTGCGCCGCCCCGTCGGCGTGCGCGCGCCCGGCACGGACGC
>SJXQ01003558.1:1237990-1264448 GCA_006408695.1 Aepyceros melampus
GAGGGGCGGGGCCGGGGCCTTGAGGGGCGGGGCCGGGGCGGGTCCAGTGAGGGCGGGGCCGGGGCGCGTCGCCGCAGCGCAGGTGCGGGGCAGGGAGCGCCCCCAGCAGGTGCGGGGGCAGAGGGCGCTGTCCGAGGGGCGCTGAAGCGTCCGCGTGCCCACTGCTCCGCGGCAGGCTTCGCGGACGCCTGCGTCTCGAAGCTGGACTCGGGTCCCGTGTGTGCGCTTTTCTGGGAAGCCAGCTCCAGGCTTTCCGTAAGATACCAGACTTGACTGATACGAGAGGAGAAAGATCAGCTTGCTTAACGCCCTTAGAGGGTGCGTCACTAAGCGTTGTGACCAGTTATGTGTGAACTTAGCACACACGTGTGCACGTGTATATCACACACACAGAGACAGAAGCATGTAGCGCATGCGCAGCGTAAAAGGTATCATGTACACACACACTGTTTCATAAATGTCAGAAGCACGCCAATGTATACAGAGGTACATATCAAACGCACATATAGACACATATACATACAAACGTATAATATATACAGAGAAATAGATGTCACATATGCACATGTATACCAGACACATATATGCATTTCATACACACGTGAGTAAAATAAAAATCATAAAATCTAATTTCCATTTCTATGCGAGAGGCAGTTTTCTTTTACTCTGTTGTCTTTTTTTAAGACTAGCTGCAAACCACTAAGTACATTTCCCAACCCTCTAATGGGTTTCAATCTTAGTTTGAAAAATTCTGCCATGTACACAGACAGACAGACACACAAACAAACATATATATATAAAATGAGAATTAGGTCACAACAGGATCAAAAAACTTTGAAAGTCAATGATAGTGTGGCTTCCCAGTTAATGTTTAAGCTACTCTGATATATCAAGAAATCCTTGCTTCATCAAATATGTCCAAATTGTATCAATTTTTAAATTGTACAGATTTTATAAATAAATTGTCACTTTTCTTTGAACCTGTCAGACAAAGATTTAAAATATTGATAATATCCATTCTGTGTCCTCAGTGAATCTGCTCGAGGCCTCAGGTTCTGCTCCAAATGAACACTCCCAAGGCCCAGGCCACACATGAGGAGCAGGGGACCATTTCACCAGGACATCAAACTTAGTTCTCCACTTCAGCTTTGTTGGTAATTAAGGGTATTTTTCAAATTTTCTGAATTGTCTATCTTAGTTTCCTATTATTGTTGTAACAAATTACCATACACTTAGTGGCTTAAACAACATGAACATATTATCTTACGGTTCTGGAGGTCTGAAGTCTCTCTGGGCTAAAATCAAGGGATCTACCAGGGTTGCGCTCCTCTTGGGGGTGGGACGGGCTATAATTTATTATCTCACCATTTCCCTGTAGTTTGGCACTTAAGCTAACTCCATTTTGTCGTTGTCAAAATTATACTTCAGGAACATGCTTGCACACAGGAATGAGTTCTTTCTGCGGGAAAGACCCCCTAAAGCATTGCGGCTGGGTTGTAGGGCTGCAGGCTTACCTCTGATGGTGTCTATTCCCTGCTGTCCCCAGAGGATACGCAGCCTCTCCTCCAGCTATGTAGGTGCTGGCTCCAGAGACCCTGGAGTGGGTCCAAGAGAACATCTGTTAAATTAACACCAAGGCCACTGTAGACCCGAGGCTGGAAATTCACACCTTTTACCATCCCACGCTGTCCAGTACAATTCCTCAGACCTCATGCAATGAGGTTAAGTGATCACAATCAGAATCTCTGATAATAAATTACCAAGATAATTCCAATGAATAAAGCAATGGAGAAATACACAGAAAATTTTGTCCCAAAGTGGAGATGGTATAGTTACTGATGGGAGGAATGAGTTCTTTCTGCGGGAAAGACCCCCTAAAGCATTGCGGCTGGGTTGTAGGGCTGCAGGCTTACCTCTGATGGTGTCTATTCCCTGCTGTCCCCAGAGGATACGCAGCCTCTCCTCCAGCTATGTAGGTGCTGGCTCCAGAGACCCTGGAGTGGGTCCAAGAGAACATCTGTTAAATTAACACCAAGGCCACTGTAGACCCGAGGCTGGAAATTCACACCTTTTACCATCCCACGCTGTCCAGTACAATTCCTCAGACCTCATGCAATGAGGTTAAGTGATCACAATCAGAATCTCTGATAATAAATTACCAAGATAATTCCAATGAATAAAGCAATGGAGAAATACACAGAAAATTTTGTCCCAAAGTGGAGATGGTATAGTTACTGATGGGAGGAGACCTGAGGTGGAAGGAGGTGACTGGCAACATTGTTTCTCAATCTACATAGTCTTTCCAGGCTTGTCTTTAAAGTGTTGATATATGTTTAATATGCTTTCTATGTGTATAATAATTTTAATGATGAATTTCTTTCAGAAAAAGAAGTTTCGTTATCTTTGTTCAGGCTGCTTTGATAGAATACCACAGACTGGGTGGCTTATAAAAAATGGAGATTTATTTCCCGCAGTCTGGAGGCTGGAAGTTCTGGATCAGACCTGGCGGATTCGGTGTCACAGGAGGACTCACCTGCTGGCTGGTCACTGGCACCTTCCCTTTGTGTCTTCATGTCGGGGAGAGGACAGGGAGCTCTGGGGTGGGGGGGTTGCTTTCACAAGGACCCTCAACCCCATTCAGGAGGGCTCTACACTTGTGACCTCATCACCTCTCAGCACCATCACACTGGAGGTTATGATTCAACACATGAATTTAGGGTGAGGGAGACACAGTTTGTAACATTGATTAATACAGTGGCAACAGTAAAATGCCCTAAATTTAAACACATACTCCTCTTCCATTATCATATTTCAGGCAACATTAGAGGACAAAAATTAAATCTCTTTGCAAGATTAAATCCAGAAGTGAAAAAGTCCAAAAGAATCAAAATGTGAAAAAACGGACAGAAATGAAGGGAGAAGTTGACAATTTGAGAATATTAGTTGTAGGCTTCAGACACCCACTTTGAATGCTGGCCAGAACATCTAGACAAAAGATCAACAAGGAATGAAGATTCTAAAGCCACTCTTAGCAGCTTGACCCCCAGACTGTGGGGCACGCCCGCTTCCCGCAGTAGAGTGCCTGCTCCGCCCAGGGGTACCCGGAGCATACGCCAGGCCCTTCAGCAAAAAGACAGAACTACAAACGGTGTCCTCCGACCACAGTGGGATGAAATCAGAGATTCTAGATAGGAAAAAACCAGGACTCTCACCAATGTGGAAATTAGCTTCTAAGTAGCCCAGCATCAAAGAAGAAATCAGAAGGGAAATCAGAAGTGAGTGCAAATCATCCTGAGAGATGTGGCCCACAGCAGGAGCTCAAGGGCATTTAAGAGGTGGGAGGACAATTCTGGAAGTTCACAGATGTGCCGCGTCCAGAGTCAACACCGCGAGCTCTCAGTTCCTATGAGGCATGTAATCATTGCAACCATCCGGAGCGATGGGCTTGCTCAAACACCTGGACAAACGCTGCTTTTCACAAAGTGGTACCCACACGGTGCTGTGTTCTGCCTTGTCACGCTTTGCCATGACCAGGCTGGCTGGAGGACCTTTCTCTCCCAGTCCACGGATCCAAGACTCCAAATCTCTCCACGCTTCCCCAAGCCCTGTTTCCTGGTGCTGGATGCCCAGCTCTGCCTGTGGCATTGGCTGACGGGGGCTCCGAAGCTGTTCAGAGGCATGGCGGCCCTCCGCCTGTGGCCCCTCATTGCAGAAGGTTCCTGCTCCCCCACTTTGGGTCCAGCTGAGAGTCCTGAGCTGAAGCCTCTATGGGAGTTGCCGTGGGGTCCCCAGAAACTCTTCCCTCTGTCTGTCCTCCACTCAACACAGTCCACACCGTGACCTGAAGCCAGGCCAGCTGCTGGCTGGCCCTCCTACCAAAAGCCCTGGGGGGGTGGCTGAGATGCCCTTCCAGCCAGGCCGAGTGAAGAGTCTCACATATTAAAGGTCCAGACACATAGCATTCACCTGTGGGCAAACCCGTCATCATCAGCAGCCACCTGCATGGGCCGACACTTAGTGTGGCCCCCAGTGAGCACTCTCTCCCCCCAGTGAGCGCTCTCTCCCCCCAGTGAGCGCGCTCTCCCCCCAGTGAGCACTCTCTCCCCCCAGTGAGCACTCTCTCCCCCCAGGCAGCGAAAAGCCAGCAGTGTGAGCGATGCCGCCCTGGTGGGCCCGGCTCAGCGTGGTGCCCCAAGCCCCGGGGGCCCCAGGCCCATGCCCAGGCAGGGCCCTGTAGCCAAGGCCTAAGTCAGGCTCCCAGGCCTCAGAGGTGCATTACAGCCTGATGTAGAGACCAGGGCCTCCTGGAGAGACGAGTCCAGGCCAGCGGTGGAAATGGAGGGACAGGGTGTGGGTCAAGCCAAGCCCGGCTGGAGTCATGGGGTGGGAGGCAAGTACTGGGTAGAGAGAGCTCGGGAAGGCTGATTCCACACTCTCAGACTGGCATTTGTCAGCGGTGACCTTTTTTCTTTTTATTATAAAGCTCCTTTTAAAAATACTTATATTTATTTATGTATTTCCATCCACAGAACTGGAAAAAGTCAGTTTTCATTCCAATCCCAAAGAAAGACAATGCCAAAGAATGCTGAAACTACCGCACAATTGTACTCATCTCACACGCTATTAAAGTAATGCTCAAAATTCTCCAAGCCAGCCTTCAACAGTACGATAAATGTGAACTTCCAGATGTTCAAGCTGGATAGGCTGATTCCACACTCTCAGACTGGCATTTGTCAGCGGTGACCTTTTTTCTTTTTATTATAAAGCTCCTTTTAAAAATACTTATATTTATTTATGTATTTCCATCCACAGAACTGGAAAAAGTCAGTTTTCATTCCAATCCCAAAGAAAGACAATGCCAAAGAATGCTGAAACTACCGCACAATTGTACTCATCTCACACGCTATTAAAGTAATGCTCAAAATTCTCCAAGCCAGCCTTCAACAGTACGATAAATGTGAACTTCCAGATGTTCAAGCTGGATTTAGAAAATGCAGAGGACATTGGCAATTTGCCAATATCCATTAGCTCATCGAAAAAGCAAGAGAGTTCCAGAAAAACATCTGCTGCTGCTGCTGCTGCTGCTGCTGAGTCGCTTCAGTTGTGTCCGACTCTGTGCGACCCCATAGACGGCAGCCCACCAGGCTCCCCCGTCCCTGGGATTCTGCAGGCAAGGACACTGGAGTTTGTTGCCATTTCTTTCTCCAATGTATGAAAGTGAAAAGTGAAAGTGAAGTTGCTCAGTCGTGTCCAACTCTTAGCGACCCCATGGACTGCAGCCCACCAGGCTCCTCTGTCCATGGGATTTTCCAGGCAAGAGTACTAGAGTGGGGTGCCATTGCCTTCTCCGAGAAAAACATCTACTTCTGGCTTATTGACTATGCCAAAGCCTTTGACTGTATGGATCACAATAAACTGTGGAAAATTCTGAAAGAGATGGTAATACCAGACCACCTGACTTGCCTCTTGAGTAGTCTGTATGCAGGTCAGGAAGCAACAGTTAGAACTGGACATGGAACAACAGACTGGTTCCAACTAGGAAATGGAGTACGTCAGGCTGATATTGTCACCCTGCTTAGTCAACTTCTATGCAGAGTACATCATGAGAAACACTGGGCTGGAAGAAGCACAAGCTGGAATCAAGATTGCCGGGAGAAACATCAATAACCTCAGATATGCAGATGACACCACCCTTATGGCAGAAAGTGAAGAGGAACTAAAAAGCCTCTTGATGAAAGTGAAAGAGGAGAGTGAAAAAGTTGGCTTAAAGCTCAACATTCAGAAAACAAAGATCATGGCATCTGGTCCCATCACTTCATGGGACATAGATGGGGAAACAGTGTCAGACTTTATTTTTGGGAGCTGCAAAATCACTGCAGATGGTGACTGCAGCCATGAAATTAAAAGACGCTTACTCCTTGGAAGAAAAGTTATGACCAACCTAGACAGCATATTCAAAAGCAGAGACATTACTTTGCCAACAAAAGTCCATCTAGTCCAAGCTCTGGTTTTTCCAGTAGTCCTGTATGGATATGAGAATTGGACTATAAAGAAAGCTGAGTGCCAGAGAACTGATACTTTTGAATTGTGGTGTTGGAGAAGACTCTTGAGAGTCCCTTGGACTGCAAGGAGATCCAACCAGTCCATCCTAAAGGAAATCAGTCCTAAATGTTCATTGGAAGGACTGATGCTGAAGCTGAAACGCCACTACTTTGGCCACCTGTTTGGAAGAACTGACTCATCAAAAGACTCTGATGCTGGGAAAGATTGAAGGCAGGAGGAGGAGGGGACAACAGAGGATGAAATGGCTGGATGGATGGCATCACTGACTCGATGGCCGTGAGTGTGAGTAAACTCTGGGAGTTGGTGATGGACAGGGAGGCCTGGTGTGCTGCAGTCCATGGGGTGGCAAAGAGTTGGACCCGACTGAGTGGCTGAGCTGAGCTGATGTTTATCTGCCCCACCATGCTGGGTCTTCGCTGCTGTGCGAGGGCTTCTCTAGTTGTGGTGAGCGGGGGCCGCTCCTCCTCGTGGCACGCGTGCTTCTCGCTGCAGTGGCCTCTCCTGGCATGGAGCGCAGGCCTGGGCACACAGACGTCAGTAGCTGCAGCTCTCGGGCTTGGTAGTTGCAGCCCGGGCGCCTGGTAGTCTGTTGTGGCACGGAGGCTTAGTTGCCCCATGGCGTGTGGAATCTTCCCAGACAAGATGAATAATTCTGATTTTTTTCTTTACCAAAAACTAGACGGTGTCCAAAACAAATTGGCCCGTGCCCTCATCATTTCCGGGTACGCTGCAGAGATGCTATGTTATTCTGGAGCAAAACCAGGTTCACACTGTCCAGGACAGGTTAAGCAGTGTTCATCGCTATCCATGCTTGCTGTCAACGCGCAAAGGAAGTTTAAGATACGTGCTCATGGAAGACAAATACCACATGATGTCACTTAAGGGTGGAGTCTAAAATACGACACAAGTGAACAGACTCAGACACAGAGAGCAGACTTGCGGCTGCCAGCAGAGGGGAGGGAAGGACTGGGAGGCTGGGATTAGTAGACACAGACTAACACACAGGGGGCAGGTAAGCAACAGGGGCCCAGTGTACAGCACAGGAACCACGCTCGATATCCTGTGATGAACCTAATGGAAAAGAGTACAAAAAAGCTGGTGTGTGTGTGTACATGTATTGCTGAATGCTTGCCATGCAGCAGAAATTAACACAACTTTGTAAATTACCCATACTTCAATAAAAAAAAAAAATTTAAGGTGCTCTTTTTTCGTGGTCAAGCACTGCTGGGACACAGGTTTGAGCCCTGCCCTCTCCACCTGCATGGCTTTGGGTCAGCCATTGACCCCCACCGACTTCATTTGCCACAGGAACCAGATGCCTCCTGGGATGACGGCAAGGCGTGGTCCCCGGGGCGCGAGGCCTGTGCTTGGTGACGCGAGAACACTGGATAAAACCAAGTTGTTTCCAACTATCATCATTAGCCTGATGCATCGGGAGCACTTCACTAAGTTCATAGGCTAAAAAAAAAAAAAAATTTTAACAACAAACAAGATTGAAAGAGCAAGTATTAATATGCTGCTAACATTCTACTGATGCTATTTTATGCATCATCATCATTTTAATCATTTAAAAAGGTTAGACAATTAAGAGTGTGCTTGGCAGTCAGTCCGCGTGCGGGAAGTGGGAAGCCAAATTGAAAAGCTCCAGACGACCTCAGACAGACACGGGCTGCCAGACCACCAAGGAGAGGGCCTCACACAGACACGGGCTGCCAGCACCACCAAGGAGAGGGCCTCTTCCTGAAGCTCAGCTCAGGTATCAAATCTCCAAGTGAACCAGGCTTTGGAAAGCTAGCTAGACTTACACTTCTGTTCAGAGTCACCCAAAATAATCGAGTGCAGGAGTGCATCATCACAGCAGAGGAAAACAAAAGCTGCTGTTTGTTGGGCATTCACTATCCTCCATGCTACTTAGACTTCTACTCAGTTACTTCTCACAGCAGCGCTATGACCGAAATGTTGTTCTCCACATTTGACCCGTGCAGAGACTGGATACAGGAGGGGGGTTAGCAGTTTGACAGCCGGTCAGCGCACAGCTGATGCTGCAAAGCCTTTGCTGCTGTTCAGGCACTCAGTCGTGTCCAACTCTTTGTGACTCCATGGACTGCAGCACGCCAGGCCTCCCTGCCCTTCACCATCTTCCAGAGTTTGCTCAGACTCATGTCCATCGAGTTGGTGAGGCCATCCAACCATCTCATCCTCTGTCATCCCCTTCTCCTCCTGCCTTCAATCTTCCCCAGCATCAGGGGCTTTTCCAATGAGTCAGCTCTTCACATCAGGTGGCCAAGGTATTGGAGTTTCGGCTTCAGCATCAGTCCTTCAAGTGAATATTCAGGGTTGAGCAATTTGACAGCCGGTCAGTGTACAGTACAGCTGATGCTCCAAAATCTGGTGTTTCCCTTCAAACTTATCACCTTATAATCTACAGCCAGCCTGGGTTCAATTTCTAGCAACATAATTGAGGCTTTGCCTCAAAGATTTCCATAAAATTTTTTTTGTTTACCCTGAGCAGGGAAAAAAAGTGCTGTAAAACAAGCCAGTGTTGTAAAGACAGTATTGTAGAAGCACTCCACTTAAGTACCTCCCGACAGTTAAACATCAGGGCCGCGTGTGCTGCCAAAGAATGAAGACGTTTTATTTAAAATTACACTGGCGCAAGACCATCAAAGTATCCTTAACATTTTCATTAAATTGAGATACAGATATACTTAGGGTAGTAAATCTCTTGTGATACAAAGAGCTTACTTGAGAGCCAAGCTTCTGGGCAGCGATGAGCCTGGAAGGAAACCCAGAGACGACGACACCTTGTTCAGAGCTCTCCCTGTGACGCCCGGCCACACGGTCCGCTGTCCCCCCAACAAGGTCCCAGGGGGCGGCCTCCAATGACGCCTTCACCCACGTCTGCAACGGCACTGGGTGGGTGTCTGCAAGGGATTCAGAGAGCCCAGCTGGCACTCACAACTCCTAGGAGAAGGGGGCGTGCCGCAGCGCTGGGGGCGCAATGCAAATCAGGAGGTGAGGGGTGCGCGGGCCAGAGCAGCAGCCCCAGCCGTGCTGGCACCAGGCACGGCTGCGTGTGAGACAGCTTTTCCACAGACGGGGGCGAGGGTGGGCCTGGTTCCGGAGTGATTCAAGAGCAGTACGTTCACCGTGCACTTCATTGCTATTATTTTTCCATCAGCTCCACGTCAGATCATCGGGCATCAGATCCCAGAGGTCGGAGACCCGTGGGCTAGAGCATCTGCCGTGGTTTCTGCAGGGAGAGACAGGTGTGCCGCAGACACCGGACTGGCTGGTATGGATAGTTCAGGTGAGTCTGGGGCAGAGGGGTGGCCCCTCGTTGTTGGGACTGGCCCCGAGCTGGTGTGCGCAGGAGGACGGTGGCCCAGCCCGGGAGAGCCTGACGGAGAGGGTGGTGATGGTTCGTGAGGCGCACTTACCGGTGGCCACGTGTCTACGATCTCCAGGAACTGGCTGACCCCGGGGCAGGCAGTGCCTCCAGGGTCGCCAAGGCCCCCCATGGCAGAGCAGCAGGTTACAGAGGAGCGACGCCTCCCACGGACAAGCGGGCCGGGCGCCGGCTCGAGGCGGAGTCTTGGACGAGGCTGCCTCACCTTTTCCTTCCCCACAACTTTATTTTCTAATTGAGGTAGACCTGATTTACAGTGCTGTGCTACTTGCTGCTGCGCCACGAGGCGACTCAGTCACGCATGCACACATGCTTTCTACACTTCTTAGCCTGCCTTGGTCTTGGTGGCAGCGGCTGGGCTCTGCCATCACGGGCTTCTCTCTGGCCGTGGCCCTGGGTCCCGGAGCAAACGGGCTCAGCCGCTGTGGCCCGAGGGCTTGGCTGCTCTGAAGCATGTGGGATCTTAGTTTCCTGACCGGGATTGAGCCTGCATCCCTGCCCTGGAAGGCGGAGTCTTAACCACTGGACCACCAGGGATGTCCCCTCATTCTTTTTTTCAAAATATTCTTTTCCGTTAACGGTTTATCTCGGGATATCGAATACAGTCCCCTGTGCTGTAGAGCGGGACCTCGTTTATCCATCCCGTATATCACCTAAACTAACATGCTAATCCCAGACTCCCAGTCCTTCCCTCCCCCGACCCCATCTTGAGTACAGTCTCCCGGGAGTATATTTGTCCTTCGTGTCTGGCTCATTTCACTAATGTCCTCTGGGTTCATCCATGTTGTAGCAGGGGTCAGGGTTTCTCTCCTTTTTAAGGCTGATATTCCTCTGTATGGATGGACTTCACTGAGTTTGTTCACTCATCTGCTAGTGGACACTTGGGTTGGTTCCATGTTCCGGATAGTGTGAATAATACTCTGATCGTTGGTGTACAAGCATGTCTGAGTCCCTATTTTCAATTCCTTTGGGCACAGAGCTAGATTCCAAATTGGTCAAGGAGTTATTTATTTATATTTATTTAACTTATATGCAGAGTATATCCTGCGGAATGCTGAACTGGATGAAGCACAAGCTGGAATCAAGACTGCCAGGAAAAACATTAATAACCTCAGATATGCAGATGACACCACCCTTATGGTAGAAAGTGAAGAGGAACTAAAGAGCCTCTTGATGAAAGTGAAAGAGGAGAGTGAAAAGTTGGCTTAAAGCTCAACATTCAAAAAACAAAAATCATGGCATCCAGTCCCATCTCTTCATGGCAAATAGATGGGGAAACAATGTAAACAGTGACAGACTTTATTTTCTTGGGCTCCAAAATCACTGCAGATGATGACTGCAGCCATGAAATTAAAAGACGCTTGCTCCTTGGAAGAAAAGTTATGACAAACCTTGACAGCATATTAAAAAACAGAGACATTACTGACAAAGGTCCACCTAGTCAAAGCTATGGTTTTTCCAGTAGTCACGTGTGGATGTGAGAGTTGGACTATAAAGAGAGCTACATGCCGAAGAATTGATGCTTTTGAACTGTGGTGTTGGAGAAGACTCTTGAGAGTCCCTTGGACTGCAAGGAGATCCAAGCAGTCCATCCTAAAGGAAATCAGTCCTGAATATTTATTGGAAGGACTGATGCTGAAGCTGAAACTCCTATACTTTGGTCACCTGATGTGAAGAACTGACTCATTGGAAAAATCTTGATGCTGATGGAAAAGATTGAAGGCGGGAGGAGACAGGGACGACAGAGGATGTGATGGTTGGATGGCATCACCGACTCTGGTTGGATGGCATCACCGACTCGATGGACGTGAGTTTGAGTAAGCTCTGGGAGTTGGAGATGGACAAGGAGGCCTGATGTGCTGTAGTCCATGGGGTCGCAAAGAGTCAGACTCGACTGAGCGACTGAGCTGAACTGAACTGAACTGGCACAGCTAGGTGCTGAAAAAACCTGAATCGTGAAGGCAAACTTCTCCCTTGTGGCAAAATCACAGCAGCAAAAAGAAAACAGGAAATCTGGCATGCATGAGAGAGGGGCTTCCTAGGCGGCACTGATGGTGAAGAGCCCACTTGCCAATGTGGGAGATGCGGGTTCAGTCTCTGAGTTGGGGCGATCCCCTGGAGGAAGGAATGGCAGCCCACTCCAGGATTCCTCCCTGGAGAATCCCACGGACAGAGGAGCTGCACAGGCTACAGTCCACAGGATTGCACAGAGTCTGACATCCTGAAGTCACTTAGCGCACGCAGGCATGAGAAAGCAGAGCATGAGTCGGATGCTTTTCCACCCAAGAGTTTCTCAGAGAGTAGCTGCAAGGCTGTGATTCAGTGGAGAACCACGATGCCAGGCCTCAGAGGCACAGAGGTTTTCCTCTTGAGACTGAAAGTGTGACTGACTCAGTCTATTGAAGAGCCTACGTCCTGAAGCTTTCTAAAAAGAAATATACATAGAATTGATGTCCAATAGAGATTTAAAACGAAAAATTTGTGAGAACAAGCTAGTTATATTCTGGTATCTGGGTTTTACAGTCCCTTCTACACAAAATACTGACTACACTAATAAATGAACGCAGAGCCATAAATATCACACTAGAAAGCGACCAAGAGCCGGTGGCTCGTCTTCCAAATTAAATTTGGTAAGTAGGTTTATGATTGTATTTTTCCTGAGGAAATGTGATTACTTTAAAATAGTTTATGTTTTTTTGAGGTGCAAAGACTGACATACAGATATTAAATAGATCAATATTAAATAGAACAGAGATTGATAGGCATGGATCTTGTCCAACCCCCTCATTTTACAGATTAGAAAATTTGAACTCTGAGAAATCAAGAAAATTACCCAAATGGATGCAAATTCCAGCTCCCATTCTTTGTATTAATATCACGATGCCTTTGCTTATTATTCTAAAATTATCTCCATCATGTTTCAAAGCGAGCCTTTTTCCTTGCATTTCAGGACTGAGAGGATGTTTAGCCAAACTCACTGAGGACTAGCTGAGCAGGCTGCCCGGCCAGGGCCCCAGACTGCATCGCCCTGGCCGGGGATCCGCTTCTCTGCAGACACTAAGGGTAAGTCCTCTTGGTCAAGGGTATCTGTCCTGTATCCTGACTTCCTAGACTCCTAGTCTCACTGCTGACCTGGAAAGAGGTGGCAGTGATGATGCTGAGTTGCTCGGTTGTCTCCAACTCTTTGCGACCCCATGGACTGCAGCTCACCAGGCTTTCTGTGACCCACTGCAGGCAACACAGAAAGGAGGGCAAATGCTCGATTGCTTTTTCCCTTTGAGGAAATTGCAACCCACTCCAGTGTTCTTGCCTGGAGAATCCCAGGGGCGGCAGAGCCTGGTGGGCTGCCATCTATGGGGTCGCACAGAGTCGGACACGACTGAAGCGACTTAGCAACCAGCTCTGAAGATTTCATACTGGTTCCCGGGTACTCTCCATGTTTTGCCAGCTGTGGCAGTAGGACCTTGACTGGTCTTTCCAGTCCCTTGGAGGGAAGCTCTAGGCCCTCCTGAGTGATGGAGGGTCCTCATTAAGTACACGGACCACCCCGCCCACTTATGCTAATGAGGGGGCGGGCCCCAGGAAAGGCCCACACATCCTCAGGGGGCCAGGACCGGTGAGCAGAGGCCTGGGGATCCAGGAGGGGTCCTCTGGGAGCTCTGTCACACGTGGGTGCTGGGAGGTCACGTGGCCCTGAAGACCAGGACACACCCATCCCCACCTTCTGCCTCTCCCTGCAGCTGGTTCTGATCTGTATCCTCTGCTACAATGGCACCCCACTTCAGTACTCTTGCCTGGAAAATCCCATGGACGGAGGAGCCTGGAAGGCTACAGTCCATGGGATCACTGAGGGTCGGACATGACTGAGTGACTTCACTTTCACTTTTCACTTTCATGCATTGGAGAAGGAAATGGCAACCCACTCCAGTGTTCTTGCTTGGAGAATCCCAGGGACAGGGGAGCCTGGTGGGCTGCCGTCTATGAGGTCGCACACAACTGAAGCGGCTTAGCACAGTAGCAGCAGCAACAATGAAACTGGAATCGTCAGTGCTTGCAGAGGTTTTCTGTTTTTAATATATTTTTACTTATTTATTTATTAGGTTACTCTGGGTCTTCGCAGGATCCGGTTTCCTGAACATGGATTGAACTCGGGCCCACTGCACTGGAAGCTCACAGTCGTGGCCACTGGACCACCAGGAAATTTAAGAATAAGAAAAAACCCATAGATTGTATGTCTTCGCCCACTGTAATCAGTATTCTTACTGGGCTTGTATCACCCCATCTTTGGCTGGGGGAGACCGGTAGTCTCAGCTCCCGAGCCCATCGGGCACGACTCTTGCCATCTTTGACAGCTTCCTTGATGTGGGATGATGACTATAGCAGGCTCCACATACAGGATTCTGGCTCCATTTGTGATGGAGCCCATCAAGATACCTTCTGGCAGAGACACAGCAGATGACAATGCCATGTGTGGACAAGCCACTGTCCTGGGGAGTTCTCACCCACCTCTCTCATGAGATGCTTCAGACACAAGGACATGGAGTGTAGCAAATATACCCTCTGTCCTCGCCACCTAGAGTAGGGATTATTTCTCACGTTTGCTTCACACCTCTTTGCCTTTTCTGGCGGGGGTGGGAGGGTTGCTGTACCATGCACCATATGGAACTTCCCCGACCAGGGACTGAACCCGCAGCCCCTGCAGTTGGAGCACAGGGTCTTAACCACCAGGCAGCTAGGGAAGCCCACTCATCGTTTTTCCTTAAAGAACATAATGTCAGCAATTGTTGGAGCCCTCAGGTTGCCTCCCAGTTACCCTGCCCGCCCCCCACCCCGAGGTGCTTTGCTAAGGAAGCTGTGCATTCCCCCAGCCATGCCATTCCACTCCACCGCCTGTCTTGTGCGTCCACATGCAGTACAGCTTGGGGTGTTCATAGATTTAATCTTTATCAAAGTAATACACAGACATCATTTTCAAAATCAAGCAGTCCTACATGGCTCTAAACAACAGTGGGTCTCTCCAAGAACAACTCCATAACAAACAAGCAAATAATTCAGTTGAAAAATAGGCAAAGGAACTGAATAGTCATTTCTCCAAAGACATACAAATGGCCTACACGGAAAGGTGCTCAATGTCACTTCATCACCAGGGAGATGCAAATCAAAACCACAATGAGATCTAATCTCATCCCTGTTAAAGCACTATTACCAAAACACACAAACCAAAACAAGATAACAAGTGTGGGTAAGGATGTAGAGGATAGGGAACCCTTGTGCACTGTTGGAAGGATGTAAACTGGTGCGGCCACCATGGAAAGCGGTAAGGAGTTTCCTCAGAAACTTAAGAATAGAACCACCAGATGACTCAGCAGTGCTACGTCTGGATATTAATAGCTATCCAAAGGCCTTGAAACCAGGACCTCCAGGAGCTGCCTGCACTCCCAAGTTCACTGAGGCATGATTCACATTCCTTTTTTTTTTAATTAAGCACTTACTCTGGTTGATTTTTCAACGTGTAGTTCAACATAAGGCCCGTTTTCGATGGCAGAGATTTGGTTCCATGGAACTGTCAGGAGAAACACGCCGCCCACCCTGGACAGGCACCGTAGTGACCATTTCCGTGAGTTGCTTCATGACAGGAGGTCCTGGTGAGGAACACGGAACTGAGAAGCCACCACCAGCAGGAAGCGCTCGGAAAGGTCAAAGGAGGTGCCACGTGTCCGACCGCTTCCCAGAATCCTCCTCGCTGGCGTCCATCTTGGCTGAACAGGGCGCGCACCCCCAGGAAGCACTCTGAGTCAGATGATTGGCTAAGGGCAACCCGGAAACTACTCCCATCACCAGGAAACCCGCGACTGCGAGCCAGTGGCAGAGCGGCTCTCCTGGATCCTGCTCTCCGCCCGGTCGCCCCTTCCCCATAAAGTCTCCGACTTGGTCAGCTCCTGTGTGTCTCCTCGGACGATTCACTTCCGAGCCTTAGGCAAGAGCCCACTCTTGGGCCCTGGAAGGGGTCCCACTTCCTGCAACAAAATTTCGTGATGCTACAGAGAGCTACTACTTTTTCCAGGATGTAGGTGAACAGCTTTTTCATACTGTTCATGGAGATGGTCAGTACCAAAATCAGACTGATTAAATTCTTTGCAGCCAAAGATGGAGAAGCTCTATACAGTCAGCAAAAATACAGCGTGGAGCTGACTGTGGCTCAGATCATCAGCTCCTTATCGCACAATTCAGGCTCAAATTGAAGTAGGGAAAACCACTAGTTCATTCAGGTATGACCTAAATCAAATCCCTTATGATTATACAGTGGAGTGCTGAATAGATTCAAGGGACCAGATCTTGTTCACAGAGTGCCTGAAGAACTGTGGACGGAGGTTTGTAACACTACAGGACACGGTGACCAAAACCATCCCAAGCAAAAGGAATGCAGAAAGGCAAAGTGGCTATCTGAGGAGGCCTTACCAACAGCTGAGAGAAGAAAAGTGAAAGGCAAGGGAGAAAGGGAAAGATATACCCACCTATTTGTATAGTTCTCGAGAAAAGCAAGGAGAGATAAGAAAGACTTCCTCAGCGATTAATGCAAAGAAATAGAGGAAAACAATAGAATGGGAAAGACGAGAGATCTCTTCAAGAAAATTAGAGATACCAAGGGAACATTTCATGCAAAGATGGGCTCGATAAAGGACAGAAATGGTCTGGACCTAACAGAAGCAGAAGATATTAAGAAGAGGTGGCAGGAATACACGGAAGAACTGTACAAAAAGATCTTCATGACCCAGATAACCACGATGGTGTGATCACTCACCTACAGCCAGACATTCTGGAATTTGAAGTCAAGTGTGCCTTAGGAAGCATCATTACAAACAAAGCTAGTGGAGGTGATAGAATTCCCTTTGACTATTTCAAATCCTAAAAGATGATGCTGTTAAAGTGATGCACTCAATATACCAGCAAATTTGGAAAAGGCAGCAGTGGCCACAGGACTGGAAAATGTTAGTTTTCATTCCAATCCCAAAGAAAGGCAATACCAAAGAATGCTCAAACTACCGCACAGTTGCACTCATTGTGATCTACCCAGTCAAAGGCTTTAGCCTAGTCAGAAAAGCAGAAATAAATGTTTTCTGGAATTCCCTTCCTTTTTCTATGATCCAACAGATGTTGGCAATTTGCTCTTTGGTTCTTCTGCCTTTTCTAAATCCAGCTTATACAATTGGAAGTTCTCAGCTCAGGTACTGTTGAAGCCTAGCTTGAAGGATTTGCTAACATGTGAAATGAGCATAATTGTGCAGTAGTTTGAAAATTCTTTGGTATTACCCTTTTTGGGGATTGGAATAAAACTGACCTTTTCCAGTCATGCAAATATGCTGAAAGCCCAAACAGAGCTGTGAAGATTTCAAGGGATAATTATAGAAAAGAGAGTGAGTGAACACATGTAAAATTTTAGCCATAGATATCCTATATGTGCAGGCTTCCCTGGTGGCTCAGCTGGTAAAGAACCCGCCTGCAGTGTGGGAGCCCTGGGCTCCATCTTTGAGTTAGGCAGATCCCCTAGAGAAGGGAAAGGCTTCCCATTCCAGTATTCTGGCCTGGAGAATTCCACGGACTGTATGGGCCATGGGGTCGCAAAGAGTTGGACGCGCCTGAGTGACTTTCACTTTTATCATATGTGTGTGTTTACACATATGCGTATACGATGGAGTGCTTTTCAGCTTTTAAAGAAATAAGGAATTCCTGTCATGTGTGACATAGATGAAATCAGAGGACATTATGCATTAAATATGCACTTTTTTTGGCATATTTCTAAACTTAAGAAAAATTTAGGTCTCTACCCCAGTGCCCTGGATGGCCACATTCCAGTTTTTCATTCTGGTTCTTTCTGTATTGGGAGCATACAGAGTGAGATCTGGATTCAGTCTTCACCACGCTGACGTCATGACGCCATGATGATGTGACGTCGTAGATGAGGATTTAAACCCTCCAATACCCCTCCCCACTGGCTCCCCCAGACAGATGCATCAGATCAGTTCAGTTCAGTTCAGTCACTCAGTCATATCCGACTCTTTTCGACCCCATAAATCGCAGCACGCCAGGCGTCCCTGTCCATCACCAACTCCCGGAGTTCACTCAGACTCTCAAGTCGTGAGTCTGAGTGAACATGAGTCTGAATGAACTCCGGGAGTTGGTGATGGACAGGGAAGCCTGGTGTGCTGCGATTTATGGGGTTGCAAAGAGTCGGACACGACTGAGCGACTGAACTGAACTGAACTGAACACGTCCATCGAGTCGGTGATGCCATCCAGACATCTCATCCTCTGTCGTCCCCTTCTCCTCCTGCCCCCAATCCCTCCCAGCATCAGAGTCTTTTCCAATGAGTCAACTTTTCGCATGAGGCGGCCAAAGTACTGGAGCTTCACCTTTAGCATCATTCCTTCCAAAGAAATCCCAGGGCTGATCTCCTTCAGAATGGACTGGTTGGATCTCCTTGCAGTCCAAGGGACTCTCAAGAGTCTTCTCCAACACCACAGTTCAAAAGCATCAATTCTCCGGCGCTCAGCCTTCTTCACAGTCCAACTCTCACATCCACACGTGACCACTGGGACAGACGCAACACAAGTCCATATTACATCGGCGTTTAGTGTTTTCGCATTATGATATGTAAATATTTGTCTCTGCTGATCCAAAGCTCCATGCTGGCAGGCGCTGTCCAACAGAACTTCCTGAGATGATGAAAATGTTTTACATCTGAGCTGACTAACCTCAGATATATGTGGCGATGAGCTTTGTGACTAATACAGCTAAGGAATTGAATTTTGTTTCGTTCTAATTAATTGCAATTTCAGTAGCCACTCCCGTCTCAGGGCTGTCGTTTTGGCAGCCGACAGAACCTGCACTGTGATTGTATTTCTTTTCTTGTGTAACTTTTTTCCTAAGTTATAACTGTCTTCATTTTTATATATCCTTTTCCCTTTGCAGTGTGTCCTCACTTCGAGGGGCCCCGTAAAATGTGCCCCATTGTTCCCATGAGCTGTTGGCAAGGGGACCCCCATCAGCCATGCCATCTCCCTGGAAACACTGCGATTCCCTTCCACCTGGCTCACCTGTCACTGGGTGGGCTGCATCAGCCAGCAGCTGGCTAAGGATGAATCTGAGACAAGTAGACTTCATGATGTCCTCGACGTCTGTGAATTCTTTTTCCACATAGTTTGGTTACATACAGGACGCTGGATTCCACGGCATCTTTCAGGATGCGAGGAGGCTCCGACCTCAATCCCTTGCACAGAACTTTGGGATTCTTTTCTCTCTGGAACCGTTTAGGATCTCACCCTTCATATTTTGAACTTCACACCATGTGGGACTTTACATTCATTATTCTAGGGCATGGAAAGGCCCCCTTTCAGTCTCAAAATGTGTATGTTTCAGCTCTGGGAAACTCCCTTCATTATTTCTTTGCGTATCCCTCTGTGCCTTTTCCCTGCTTTGTCTTCTGAGACAGTCACAGTTTGAGATCGGGCTCCACGTGCCCCTCTGGTCTCACTGGTCTCTCTGAGCATCCCTTTGTTTGCAGACTCTCAAGGCGAATTCTTCCAACTTTTATCTGCTTGTTCATTATTCTCTTTCCTGTTCTCTGATTTTTATTTATTGGAGCTTTCCTGGTGGTGGCTCAGAGTTAAAGTGTCTGCCTCCAATGCGGGAGACCTGGGTTCGATCCCTGGGTCGGGAAGATCCTCTGGAGAAGGAAATGGCAATCCACTCCAGTATTCTTGCCTGGAGAATCCCATGAACGGAGAACCTTGTAGGTTGCAGTCCACGGGGTCGCAAAGAGTCGGACACGACTAAGTGACTTCACCTTCACCTTCAGATGGTAAAAGAATGCGCCTGTGATGCGGGAGACCCAGGTTCAGTCCCTGGGTGGGGAAGATCCCCTGGAGAAGGGAGTGTCAACTCACTCCAGTATTCCTGCCTGGAGAATTCCATGGACAGGGGCTACAGTCCTGGGGTGAATTCCTTCAAATTTTACCTGCTTGTTCACTATGCTCTTTCCTGTCCTCTGACTTTTATTTGCAGTTTTCCTGTGCCTTAAAGCTACAGTATTTTCTCTTGTTAGTCTGAAGAGCTTGGCAGTTATTTGGTAATTTTCTTCCACTCGTTCCATGGTCTCTGCTTCTTCTGAGGTCCTTTCATCATTTCACTTGTTTTTATCTCTTTCTGTCATGTTGGAAGCATCCCATAATGTTCTTCATTGTCCATTCAACTGATTACAGCACTGAAAAAAAAAAACAAACCTCTGGCAGGTGTGTGAGTGGAGAGGAGACGCCATGTCAAATGCGGGCTTGTCTCTTGGAAAACGCTTCCATATTTGGTGGCATCTGTGTTTTGATTTGGAGAAGGCAATGGCACCCCACTCCAGTACTCTTGCCTGGAAAATTCCATGGACAGAGGAGCCTGGTAGGTTGCAGTCCATGGGGTCACTAAGAGTTGGACACGACTGAGCGACTTCACTTTGACTTTTCGCTTTCATGCATTGGAGAAGGAAATGGCAACCCACTCCAGTGTTCTTGCCTAGAGACTCCCAGGGATGGGGGAGCCTGGTGGGCTGCCGTCTATGGGGTCGCAGAGTCGGACACGACTGAAGCAACTTAGCAGCAGCAGCAGCAGTGCTTTGATTGGAAACCCCGAAGGTCAGGTCACAACTGCATATCCTGCTCCACTAGCTCAGTGTCTCCAGGGCAGATGCTCGGGGCCTCACCCCAGGGCTGCCCCCAGGGTGCAGAGCGAGACTCCTCCCTGGAGCTGGGGCCGGGGAGGTCTGTGGGCTGGTCCTGCCTGCCTGGCCTCAGGCCGCGTCTCCCTTCCTGCTGCCATGCGCCTGGTTACCCATCTGGAGTCTGCCTCCAGTTTCTCCAAGTAATACAGCTCTAAGCCCCTGGACGCAGGGAGTGGCTGCCTGACTGTGGGGCTAGGCACTCCTCGCGCAGACCCTGAGTCCCCGGGGTGACGCCTCGTCCTCCTTGCCTTTGTATGCCCTTCTCTCGTCCCTCTGACCGTGGGGTTGGCCAACGGCAAGGTTGATGGCATTCTGAGCTGAAGAGGGTATTGGCCACGAATCTTCCTAGACTACTGCTAGGGAGGAAGGGGTCCTTTCAAAGAAAGGAGTGGGCAAAGTGAAAGCTGAGCCCAGCTGCTTTCAAGAGAGCCTCAGAAATCCTGATTAGCGGGTGTGAGGTGAGGGGATGAGGGCTGCAGGGCAAACTAGGCCAGCGGGTCGGCATCAGCCTGAAAGTCTCATGTAGAATTAAGGAAACCACCAGTGCAATGAAACGGCAACCTCCAGCCTGGGAGTAAAACATGCCAACCACAGAGCTGAAGAGGGGTTGTTGATGTTCAGTTGTGTCCAACTCTTTGAGAGTCCATGGACTGCAGCATGCCAGGCTTCCCTGTCCTTCCCCATCTCTCGGAGCTTGCTTCAACTCATGTCCACTTAGTCAGTGATGCCATCCAACCACCTTATCCTTCTTTTCCTACTCTCAATCTTTCCCAGCATCAGGCTCTTTTCTAGTGAGTCAGCTCTTTCCATCAGGTGGCCTCTCCAAAGTTCACAAGGAACCTGTACAACTCAATAACAACAAATAAATAACCAGGCTGAAACAGAGACACAGGACCTGAATAGACATTTTTCTAAAGAAGGGATAGAGATGGAAAACAAATACATGAAAGATGCTCAGCATCCCTAAACATCAGGGAAATGCAAATCAAAACCACAGGAGGCATCACCTCACACCTGCCAGAATGGCTATTCCCCTCCTTCCAAAAAAAGCAAAAGACTGTGAATGTTTGCAAGGATGTGAAGAAAAGGGAACTCTTGTTCACTGTTGAAACGTAAGCTCGTGCAGCTGTAATGGAAAACAGTATGCAGGTTCCCTCCAAAATTAAAAATGGAACTGCCTTGTGGTTCAGCAAATCCCACTTGTGGGTATTTATCCAGAGGATTTAAAATCAGAATCTCCAGGAGACACCGGCATCTTCAGGCTCACTGCAGCCAAGAAATGGGAACAAACCGAATGTCCTTCTCTGGGTGAGTGGATAAAGATAATGCGGTAAATGTCACAGTACACTAGCCAGCCTCAAAAAAGAAGGAAGCCCTGTCATTTGCAACGCCGTGGACAGACCTGGAGGACATTACGCTAAAGAAGAAAACCTGATCTGGTCTCAGAAGGCAGGTATTACATGATCTCACTTAGATGTGAAATCTACAACAGTCAGACTGAGGACCTCCTTAGCCACCCAGTGGTTAAGACTCCACGCTTTCAGCAGAGGGGACACAGGCTCGAGCCCTGCTCAGGGAACTAAGACAGGTGTGGCGAGGCCAAGGAGCAAAATAAAACAGTCAAACGCAGAGAAGCAGAGAGCAGCATGGCGAGTGCCCGGGGCTGGGGGCTGGGGGCTGGGCTGGGAGAGGTGTTTGTCGACGGTTCACAGTTTCAGTTACCCAGGAGGATGGGTTGTGGAGACCCAAGGCACGGCCATGAGACTCCAGTTAACAGCGTGCCCTATACACTTGAAATTCTCAGCGAGGCTGTTCGATTCCAACACGACAGTTCCCACGACTCGGCGACTATGGGAGGCGATGGGTGGGTGGACCTTTCACGACGTGTAGGGATGTCACAACACCCATGAGGCCTTGCAGCTGGGTCTTCAGTCCCTCCTGCTGATTGTCTGCAGGGGCCCTGAGATCAGTCAGAACAGCGAAGGTGCTAAGGTAACGCTGGCTGAAGGGACTACAAATAGCCAATGTGCCCATGATACACAGAGGTGCGTGTGTCCGTGGCTAACAGGTTCCTGAAGATTCCAGAAGACGACGTGCATCCTGGAGCGAGAGCAAAGCATCTAAACCGCTGCTGCTGGCAAGCCCTGCGTCCTCCTGCGCTACATGCCGAAGTCACTGACCCTAAAAAGAAATTCGTTTTCAGAAATTATTTTTAAAAGCTGCAAGCTCTTCCAGGAGTCTCAAAGCATAAATCATGTCTTTCACAAAAACCCATAAAATATACTCGGCCTGTGCAATGAAATGAAGCTGGGACAGACCTAACGTTCACAGTTTCTTGGTCTGTGCCGGGCCCAGGCAGAAGGCCACCGCTGGGGGTCTCTGCCTTCAGACAAGCAATTCATAAACCAAAACAAGAATCGCTTGGAGCTTTTCGCTCTAGAAATTGCCACCTGGACATGTTTCGACAAGTCCCTGCTCTCTGGGATGGGAATGCATCTTCTGCTAAAGCGATTTTAAACTCATTTCTTTTTTGCTCGGAATTTTTCAGACCTACCCTAGAACAACTTGAACAGGATTTTGTCACCTAAGCAGCACATTTTAGAGATTCTTTTTCATAATATCTTGATGAAGAGCAGCCCAGCCTCATGTGGGCGCTTCTCTCGCAGCCCCAGAGAGTGGCAGGTTGCAGCCAAGAAATCAGGCGCATGGCAAAGGGCGGCGTGTACAATAGCCGTCCATCGGTTGTAGCTGACAGGACTCTAAGCCTGAGCTTGTGAAACCCTGGAAACTTCCCAAGGAATTCAGAGCCTTAACACACAAAATGGGGGGGGGGAACCTCAAGATGAAAATACATTTTTAACCCTCTTTGACATCGAAAAAGCAAGAGAGTTCCAGAAAAACATCTACTTCTGCTTTATTGACTATGCCAAAGCCTTTGACTATGTGGATCACAATAAACTTTGGAACATTCTGAAAGAGAGGGGAATAAAGACCACCTGACCTGCCTCTTGAGAAACCTGTATGCAGGTCAGGAAGCAACAGTTAGAACTGGACATGGAAAAACAGACTGGTTCCAAATAAGAAAAGGAGTACGTCAAGGCTGTATATTGTCACCCTGCTTATTTAAATTATATGCAGAGTACATCAAGAGAAACACTGGGCTGGATGAAGCACAAGCTGGAATCAAGATTCCCGGGAGAAATATCAGTAACCTCAGATATGCAGATGACACCACCCTTATGGCAGAAAGTGAAGAAGAACTAAAGAGATTCTTGATGAAAGTGAAAGAGGGGAGTGAAAAAGTTGGCTTAAAGCTCAACATTCAGAAAATGAAGATCATGGCATCTGGTCCCATCACTTCATGGCAAATAGATGGGCGAACAGTGGAAACAGTGTCAGACCTTATTTTGGGGGGCTCCAAAATCACTGCAGATGGTGACTGCAGCCATGAAATTAAAAGACGCTTACTCGTTGGAAGGAAAGTTATGACCAACTTAGATAGCATATTCAAAAGCAGAGACATTACTTTGCCAACAAAAGTCCGTCTAGTCAAGGCTATGGTTTTTCCAGTGGCCATGTATGGATGTGAGAGTTGGACTGTGAAGAAAGCTGAGCGCCGAAGAATTGATGCTTTTGAACTGTGGTGCTGGAGAAGACTCTTGAGAGTCCCTTGGACTGCAAGGAGATCCAACCAGTCCATTCTAAAGGAGATCAGTCCTGGGTGTTCATTGGAAGGACTGATGCTGAAGCTGAAACTCCAATACTTTGGCCACCTTATGCGAAGAGTTGACTCATTGGAAAAGACTCTGATGCTGGGAAGGATTGGGGGCAGGAGGAGAAGGGGATGACAGAGGATGAGATGGCTGGATGGTATCACCGACTTGATGGACATGAGTTTGAGTTAGCTCTGGGAGATGGTGATGGACAGGGAGGCCTGGTGTGCTGCAATTCATGGGGCTGCAAAGAGTCGGACACGACTGAGCGACTGGACCGTTGCGCATATTTCCTCGTTCCGGCTGTTGTAGGGCTTTACTGTGGCGAGCAGGCTATCTCTGGCTGCAGCGCGCGGGCTTCTCGTCACCGTGGCTGTCTCGTGGGCACAGGCTTTTGGCACATGGGCTCAGTGGCCGCGAGGCACGTGGGATCGTCTCAGACCAGGGATGAACCTGTGTCCCCTGCCTTGGCAGGTGGACTCCTAACAGTGAACCACCAGGGAAGTCCTGGGCAGAACTTCTTGATTCTGTTAAACTTTGCTCTTACGAAGCAAGGAAGGCTTCTGTTTCCCATCGCAGGAAGTAACCCTGTCCCGCTGCGTTCCTATCCCTGGCGGCCGTTACGGAAGACCACAGACTCCGATGCTTACAACAGCTGCGCATTCTTGTTCCCTCTGTGACTCAGGGGGCATCTGTCTTCTCACCTTTCTGGCTTCTGGAGATAGTCATGCCAGACTACTGGCTCCTCCCTGCCATCACTTCACTCAAGATGGGCATACCAGACCACCTGACCTGCCTCTTGAGAAATCTGTATGCAGGTCAGGAAGCAACAGTTAGAACTGGACATGGAACAACAGACTGGTTCCAAATAGGAAAAGGAGTACATCAAGGCTGTATATTGTCACCCTGCTTATTTGACTTCTATGCAGAGTACACCATGAGAAATGCTGGGCTGGAAGAAGCACAAGCTGGAATCAAGATTGCCGGGAGAAACATCAATAACCTCAGATATGCAGATGACACCACCCTTCTGGCAGAAAGTGAAGAGGAGCTAAAAAGCCTCTTGTTGAAAGTGAAAGAGGAGAGTGAAAAAGTTGGCTTAAAGCTCAACATTCAGAAAACGAAGATCACGGCATCTGGCCCCATCACTTCATGGGAAATAGATGGGGAAACAGTAGAAACAGTGTCAGTCTTTATTTTGGGGGGCTCCAAAATCACTGCAGATGGTGACTGCAGCCATGAAATTAAAAGACGCTTACTCCTTGGAAGAAAAGTTATGACCAACCTAGATAGTATATTCAAAAGCAGAGACATTACTTTAGTCCCTTGGACTGCAAGGAGATCCAACCAGTCCATTCTGAAGGAGATCAACCCTGGGATTTCTTTGGAAGGAATGATGCTAAAACTGAAGCTCCAGTACTTTGGCCACCTCATGCGAAGAGTTGACTCACTGGAAAAGACCCTGATGCTGGGAGGGATTGGGGGCAGGGGAAAAGGGGACGACCGAGGATGAGATGGCTGGATGGCATCACGGACTCAATGGATGTGAGTCTGAGTGAACTCCGGGAGTTGGTGATGGACAGGGAGGCCTGGCGTGCTGCGATTCATGGGGTCGCAAAGAGTCGGACACGACTGAGCGACTGAACTGAACTGAACTGCTTCCCCAGCACATCTCTTCCTACCTCCCTCTTCTTAAGGAGCTGCCCAGATAATCCGGGACAATCCCCCAAGTCAGTATCCTTAACACCATCACGCCTGCCCAGCAAGGTGAGGTGCCCAGAGGCTCTGGGGATTATAATGGCATCTCTGGGGGGCCTTGAGCTCACCGGCCACGAGTGTGTTTCTTATTTAGAATACTCTTGCCTGGAGAGTTCCATGGACAGAGGAGTCTGGCGGGCTACAGTCCACGGGATGGCAGAGAGTCTGGAGGGCTGTGGTCCATGGGATGGACACAAGTCAGCTACTAACTTTTCCCTTTCACACTGAAGGAGGAGAAGCTTTTTTGAGAGGACCAGAGGCAGCATTCAGTGTTACCAGAGCAGAGGAGCCACCTCGTGACACCTAGGGCCAGGTGAGGGCAGCCTCTCGCCTCAGCGGGGAGCCAGAGAGTGACCCCAGCCACGACCCCCAGCGGCTGCGTCACAGCGGGGCTTGTGCGCAGAACCCGAAGGGTCTCCGAGACCAGGAACGGTGCCACGCAGCTGAGTCCCCTGAGCAGAGCGCTTTTTGAGCGCCGGCTGTGAGCCGTGACTGAGGGACAGCCCGTCCTGAGGATGTCGCTGTCTGGTTCAAGACACGCAAGCACCAAGTAAGGGCAGCCTGGGAGGGAAGGTGGGGCAGGACCGCGCAACCGCCTGGTGGCAGCGAGCAGAGGCCTCGGGGGCAAGGACGGAAGAGACCGTGCCGTCCACCCCCTGCCGTCTGTCCACCTCCACTCCAGACTCCAGACCTGGCTGCCCACCCACCGGCCCCACGGGCACCCCCAGCCCCCGAGCCTGCTCACGGGACGCC
>SJXQ01003558.1:1264669-1299048 GCA_006408695.1 Aepyceros melampus
GGGGCTGGCCCCCTGGACTCCGCTCTCCTTGCCCCTCCCCTTCCTGTCCGCGTGCCGGCCACCACCCGCCAGTCCCATCGAGGTCGCCACCCCTGGCCATGGCCGCCCTCGGCCTCTCACAGGCTGCGCTCGCCTCTCCGGGCAAGCGGCAGTGTCTGCACGTCCCGTCTCCCTAAGCAGGTCTAGAGGAGCGCTGCCCACTGAGCTCTCGGGCAGCGCCTCCGTGCTCCCTGTTGTGGTCCAAAGCCTGTCGGCACCTGGGTGCCCTCCGTCCGTCACCCACCTATGCGGGATGCCCCAGCTCCTCCTTCCAGGTGACCTCCCCCGAGAGAGGGCCAGCGCCAGGGCCCATGGGTGCCACCCCCCGCTGCTCCAATTCTCCTCCCACCAGAGGAGGAGGGGTCATGTGCACTCGGAGATGCCCACCCGGCTAGTGGTAGCCCTGGGGGCCAGGCCCCAAGCTGCCTGCCCAGCTGGGGGGCCCTGGGGGTGCCAGTCCTCGGCCCTGAGTTCCTCCTCCCGCAGACCGCCTGGCCTGTGGGAAGCCTGTCTTCCTCCTCTCCCAGCAGCCTCCCCGGGTCCGTGTCAAAACTGATGAATCGCAAAGCCTGCCACCTGAAACAGTCAGCAAACCTGCCAAGCACCATATAAAGTCCTCTATTTTAGAATAAATTTTCATGGCACGGGCATGAGGGAAAAACCAGCCTCTGCCCACACGGAAATGCAGACGGCTGGTCCATGTTGAGCCTGCTACCCACGCGTCTGGCTCCGGTCAGGTCCGATCCAGGTTCTGGAGACATAACTCACGGCCAGTTCCTTGCCTGTCTGGACGCAGTGTCTGACAGCCCTCTATCAGTGTGGTTTGGGGCACGCGTGCAGCCCTCCCGTGTGGGATAAATCAAGATCCTTAATGAACAGGACGGGTATGACTGCCAAGGCAGTGAATCAGCCTGTGCCTTACCTGCGGGACCACAAGGCACAGCAGTTACAATTAATGGCTTTGGCTTTAAATGCAAGGGCCTCCGTACCAAAGCGCTAAAGAAGTCCGTTTTGGCATTCTTATGACTCTTTAATTGTAGTTGATGCACCTGGGAAAGATGTCAGCGGCCCGGGTTCCCACAGAGGTGTGAGGCCCCCCTAATGCCCCCCTCCCCAGCCTTGCTGGTGATCACCGCTTATCAGCAACATGGTTCTGATGAAACCTAAATTTATTAAGGTTATTAAAAGTCATTAATTATTTGGCACCATCTAGATTTCATTTGCTTCATCTTTAATGAACATTGACAGCTTTACATTTTTAGGTGTAAAAACTGGGATTGCATTTTAAACGCTTCCGGTCCTATACCAACGGCTGAGCCCCCCTGTCTCTCCCTGCTTCTTGTCCCCGACCTCTGCTCCCCGCTTCCCCTTCGCCCCCAAGTATTGATCTGTAGTGCTTTTCCTTTCAAACAAATGGGTCATTTGTCTTCCTCTGGGTTCCTTTTCACAGGGCCTTCCTTGGAAACCGCCCCCAAACCCAAGGACAATGATTTCAGGCCACAAGTGGGCTCTGAGGGCGTGAATCCAATCACCCCCCTGGGGAGGAGCCATGAGCCCGGGGAGGAGCCCTCAGCCTGGGGAGGAGCCCACGGCCTGGGGAGCAGCCCATGGCCTGGGGAGGAGCCCTAGGTCTGAAGAGGAGCCTCGCCTCTCCGTCTGACACTCCCTCTCCTGCTTGTGTAACGGATCTGGGTGTGAAACAGCTTAGCTGGTGTCTGTGGAAGAAAAGGCAGCCATCTGTGGGGTCACGTCTCACCCTGGAGGCCGGCCCAGCCATCTGTCCCCGCTCCCAAGGGCTCCTGACTGCGAGCGCCGTGCCCCAAACAAGTGGCTGGGGCTGGGAACCCGAGGGTGCAGGACGAGCCTCCGAGCTAAGGTCTCCTGGCTTCTCTCGAGAGCCAGCAGGGCTGCCCCGCTGGAGGGTGGTGGCGTCCAGGCTGTGACTTGCTGGAGGCAGGCACCGCGGGGCCGTTCAGGGTGTCACAGAGAGCAGGCGCCCCTGCCCTGAGAAGCCAGTGCCCAGGGGGAGGAAGAGCAGGGGAAACAGAAATCTCGGCAGAGTTCCACCCGTGCCTGTTCATCTTCTCGCCCTGGAACTGGAAAGCCACCTGCTGGAAAGGCAGGTGCAGTCAGCGCCATTCGCTGTTTATCATCTCCTCTGCATGCAGGTGGGCAGAGTCGAGGGAGAGGGTGAAAGGACGCTTTCAAAGAAAATGAAGCATCTCTGCTTATCTTCACAGAGAAGGAGGAAGGAGTTATTTGCATCCTTCCGACAGAAGATGCCGTGACTCAGGGAGGAGAGTTTGCACCTGGACCCCTGCAGTCCTCCATGGTGCCTGCTGAGCCCAGGGCTGGGGGCCGCCTCTCTGTCCCCTTCTTCCCCTCCCTCTGTGCCCAGCAACACAAGCCACCTGGAGGTCTGTGCTGCCCTTGGTTAGAGGGACAGGCCTGGAATCCGGGCAGTGGTCTCTCCAAGGTCTTAGTTAAGGCACGGATGGGGTCACGTTGGATCCCAGAGGACATGAAAGTCCCCAGCCCGGCACTACCGCCGCGACCCTGGCCACCGGGGGGGCACCCCGGCGCTCCTGGACGCTGCGCAGCATCTCGGGTCGGGGGGCAGCTGGAGTGCTGCATGGGAGCCAGATACCTGTGGACACGCTGTGCGGAGGGCCCGCTCCCCTCTCCTCCTCCTCACCACCTTCCAGAGAATAAGCGGCAGGAAACAAAGCCCAGGGAAGCTGGACTTGCAGGGTGATGGGAGCGCGGGCCCCATCAGGGTCCCCAGCCGGGCATAGCCATCTGCACGTCTCCTTCCTCCCCTTCCTGGGGCTGCTTCTGTGACTCCACACTTCTCTGCACTCAGGGCCTTGCTGAGGTTTTTTAATTTTGCATTTGGTTAGGACACTGCAGGTCAGGAGCCCACCCGTGCGTGTTCACTCCAAGAATGGCAGGGTTGTCGCAGACAGGGTGCAGCTGTGCCTGGCTGCCAGCGACCCCCTCCAGGGGCTGGGTCTGGAGGGAAGGCAGTGAGGCTGGTCTCACAGGCTCCGTCCAGGAGGGCACCGGGCAGCAGAGAGACCCCGAGCTGGCCTTTCTAGGCTGCAACGGGCAGGCGGGCACCGAGCCCTGGGCTCTGCTCCCCCCTGGCAGGCTGACTCACAGCCTGGATGCTGGGTCCCCTCAACCCGCCCTTTATAGGGTCTGAAGGTGGAGAAGCAACAGGAAGCTCCCCGAAGGCCCGCGCGGTGCCAGCTACCAAACCACCAGGGCCCAAAGAGAGACAGTGCAGGCAATCCAGGCAGAGGAGCTGGCCTCCGGCCACAGATGCCTGTTCTCAAGTGTCCGGGGTCTGCTCCCACCAGGCCCCACCTCCATGCTCTCACCAGGCGAGGTGAACACACAGCTGCATCCATTACTACCTCAGCAAGGAGAGCGTAGATGCTGCAGCAAGTTAAAGACCACACTCCTGAGCATTCAAAGACGCTCACTCCTTGGCAGGAAAGTTATGACCAACCTAGACAGCATATTAAAAAGCAGAGCCATTACTTTCCAGGAAAGGTCCATCTAGTTGAGGCTATGTTTTTTCAGTGGTCATGTATGGATGTGAGAGTTGGACTGTGAAGAAAGCTGAGCGCTGAAGAATCGATGCTTTTGAACTGTGGTGTTGGAGAAGACTCTTGAGAGCCCCTTGGAGTGCAAGGAGATAACAACCAGTCCATCCTAAAGGAGATCAGTCCTGAATATTCACTGGAAGGACTGATGCTGAGGCTGAAACTCCAATACTTTGGCCACCTGATGGGAAGAACTGACTCATTGGAAAAGACCCTGATGCTGGGAAAGATTGAAGGCGAGAGGAGAAGGGGACGACAGAGGATGAGATGGTTGGATGGCATCACCGACTCAATGGACGTGAGTGTGGGTAAGCTCTGGGAGTTGGTGATGGACAGGGAGGCCTGGCGTGCTGCAGTCCATGGGGTGGCAAAGAGTCAGACAGGACTGAGCGACTAAACCAAACTGAACTGAACCTGAGCATTACCAGGAATAGACACACTTCTTCTTTCTAATCAGTGTAAAGAGGAGCAGCCTCCCAGACACCAAGGGAAGAATCGAACTGGAAAGTCCCAGAGTGTTCTGGGATGTTCTTTAGGCTTGCTTCACACTGGACCACAGAAGAACATCTCTGGAAGGGGGAAAGCCCAGGAGAGAACTTAACACATGAAAATTAGGATCCAAACACCACCCCCATGGTCCCTGACACCAGCCAACACCCAACCCTTGGGAGTGATAGGGAGAAACAGCCTTGCTTCCCTTCCTCACCGCACCCTGGAACCAATCACTCATAGTCATCAGAATAAGCTTGCAGAACGCAGGGGATTAACAAACCCTGTCCTTGGGAAGCTACAGTCTCTGGGCAATTATGAGAATCCAGAATGATTTCCTTATCTGTAGCCACAGCTCAGTTCTCTGGTCTGTTCAACTCCATAAGTTTAGATGTATTTTACATACTTAGCAAGACCTTTCTCCCTGCAATTTAAGGTCCCCCTGGGAATCTGAAAAAAGAAGGAAAAGGCTAGAGCAATTTGTAAGTGCCATTTCTCCACTATTCTCAAATATGTATGTGTTTAAGCTACAGCAGCTTGAAAGACGCAAGAAAATTGGAACATAAATTTAAGTGAGTTTCTGGTGTGTTCTAGAGCCCATGCTCCGCAACAAGACAAGCACCGCAGTGAGGAGCCTGGGCACCGCACATGAAAGGAGCCCCCACTCACAGCAGCAGCCAAAGATAAGCGAATAAACAAAAATTTTAAACAGCCATAGGTTTCCTCCTTAAAGAAAAAATTTTTAAAGTAATTTCCAGCTCCAAAATTTACCACAGACAGATAGTTGGTGAAATCCAGGCCACAAATGTGTTTTATTCAATCTATAGTGTTTTATCACTCTCTTTCTTGAACCCTGAGAGGCCACCATCGGGTTATTAACTGGCCTCATCTCGATACTGTTGTCTTGGGGACAGGGTGGCAGAGGCGAGGGGGAGCGGTGGGAAACCGCCAGCTAAAGGAGCAGCCAGAACACACACAGCACTGGGAGCATCTGCCATCCTGCGCAGGGTCCCGAACAGTCACAGCGAGTATCGCTGACCGCAGATCATGAAAACTAATACAATAATAAGGAACAGCTTCAAATATTGTAGGAATTACCGAAATATGGCAGAGACGTGAAGTGGGCAAGATGTGGGAAAATGTGTCTGCAGATTGCTGGACTTGGGGTTGCCACAAACCTTTAGTCTGTATGAAACGCAGTGTCTGCGAAGCACAGTGAAGCAAAGTGCGGTAAAAGGAGGTGTGCCTGCCTGTGCCAGTGTGGGCACAGGTGCCCGTGTGGGTGTGTGTGTACACACTTGCAGCTGAAACATTCGAAAGCAAGTAGCAAACATGAAAAAGTCAGCTTAAAGCTCAACATTCAGAAAACTAAGATCATGGCATCCGGTCCCATCACTTCATGGCAAGTAGATGGGTGGAAACAGTGACAGACTTTGTTTTTCTGGGCTCCAAAATCACTGCAGATGGTGACTGCAGCCATGAAATTAAAAGACACTTACTCCTTGGAAGAAAAGCTATGACCACCTAGACAGCATATTAAAAAGCAGAGACATTACTTTCCCAACACAGGCCTGTCTAGTCAAGCTATGGATTTTCCAGTAGTCATGTATGGATGTGAGAGTTGGACTATAAAGAAAGCTGAGCACCAAAGAATTGATGCTTTTGACCTGTGGTGTTGGAGAAGATTCTTAAGAGTCCCTTGGACTGCAAGGAGATCCAACCAGTCCATTCTAAAGGAAACCAGTCCTGAATATTCACTGGAAGGACTGATGTTGAAGCTGAAGCTCCAATACTTTGGCCACCTGATGTGAAGAGCTGACTCATTGGAAAAGACCCTGATGCTGGGAAAGATTGAAGGCAGGAGGAGAAGGGGACAACAGAGGATGAGATGGTTGGATGGCATCACCGACTTGATGGACATGCGTGTGGGTAAGCTCTGGGAGCTGGTGATGGACAGGGAGGCCTGGCGTGCTGCAGTCCATGGAGTGGCAAAGCGTCGGACACGACTGAGCGACTGAACGGAACTGAGCAAGCACGACTTTTCACTCCTAAATGCTCCATCTGCTAAAGTAACTTCTGTAAACACACTATCATTATCCACCAAAGAGAGCCGACAGCTCGGTCACAGCATGTAACGTGCTCATCTCCCCAGTGGTCTCCTGTTGCTGTTATTCAGTCGCTCAGTCGTGTCTGACTCTTTGCGACCCCGTGGACTGCAGCACTCCAGGCTCCTCTGTCCCTCAACCTTTCCAGGTATTTGCTCAGATTCATGTCCATTGAGTCGGGATGCCATCCAACCATCTCATCTTCTGCCGTCCCCTTCTCCTCCTGCCCTTCATCTTTCCCAGCATCAGGGTCTTTTTCCAATGAGTCAGCTCTTCACATCAGGTGGCCAAAGTATTGGAGCTTCAGTTTTCGCATCAGTCCTTCCAATGAATATTCAGGATTGATGTCCTTTATATTGACTGGTTTAAAGCTGAATTGTGGAAGTTCAGATCCATGCAAGTTTCACACACAGCTTGAGAAGGGACCCATAAGCAGCTTGTGGTTTGCGTGTGGGGTCCAGCCACGTCCAGACCACCCCACTGACCATGAAGGACTTGCATTGCTAGTCCCAGGACACCCCCAGGCCTGATGGACTTGTGGTTTGGGGTTCTCAGAAAAGCCATGAATTCTGTCAGAACTCCTAGAAATGTCAAAAAAAAAAAAAAGTAACAACACTGCCTAATTTATATACACAACACTACATTTCCTAAACATTTTTCCATGCAGTAATTTTCACAGCTATCTAGAGAGGTCAGCAACATTCATCTCGTTTTACTGATGCAAGTGGCTTCCCAGAGACAGACAGACAGCGGCCAGCACAAGGCAGCGTGTGGACACGGGGCAGCGTTCATGCAACGGAGGCCCATGACCACCAACAGACTAGAGAAAGAGCTTTCCAGATGGGGCCTTGACCTGCTGTGCTGCGTCACGCAGAGGAGCCCACGGACAAGCACCCAAGGAAGACAGCGCTCAGAGGGGCCAGGCCTGCCCACAGGGCCCGGGGCGCCCAGGGAAGGACGCCCGAGGGCTTCAGGAGGACGGTCAGTTCTCAAGTAGCCCCGGAAGCTGGCAGGTCCACACTGCTCTGCCGCAGCAGAGCGGAGGCCAGAGGGAGGGCTGGAAAGACAGCGGAACAGCCAGAAGCAAGTGACCTCCCACCTGCTCCACAGCTTCACCTTGATTCCGGACAGACAGCCAAGTCTAGGTTCAGAAAGAAAATTCAAAGGCACTCTTCCCGAAGCTCTCCAGATTACAAAAACATTAACCTTTACAAGCCATTTGGGGTCAGGCTCAGTGCATTTATTTAAAGACATATTGCTTTGCTCAAGGAGAATATGAACTAAAACACAGGAAAATCAGGTGTTTTTTTCTTTTTTAAAGAAATTGCCGCTGCCCTGGTAAACAATCTGCCTGTCAATGCAGGAGACACACGTTCGATCCCTGGTCCAGGAGTCTCTCACAGGCCACGGAGCCTCCAAGACCGTGGCAACGCATCCTGTGAGCCTGTGCTCTGCAGTAAGAAAGCCGCCCCAGGGAGAAGCCTGCGCATCACAGCCAGAGAGGCGGCAGCATGGCAACAGAGACCCGCACGGCCAAAGGCGACTAAACGAACCGCACAAAAACCCCCAGCAGAAACCAGTAAAGACTTCCTCTGTTCTCTGCCCCATAAATGAAAAAGAGAGAGAGAGAGAGAGAAAAGAAAACTTTCCCAGTGGTTTAGCCATAAATTTTGTGGTAAATAGGGCAACTATTAAATTAATTCTGTGTGATAGTAAAGTGATTAGCTTTGCAAAAAATCCTCGCCTGCAGTGTCCCTGCTCCAGCCCTCGGTGGCCCAGTTTCCAGCCATTTCCACCCGATGTCTGGGCACGGCTGGGCGCACTCCGGCAAAGTTGGCTTGCAGACACGCCTGTGAGTCTCAATTAGGCAGGAATTTTAGGAGCAACAAAAATTATGGGAGGAACGTGGCTTCATCAGTCATTTTCCTGCAGGAACAGTGGCAATTTGAAGAGTTTTAGCACTTTGAAGGTCAAGATTTAAAACCAAGTAATTTATTACCACTGATTTAGAGATTAACATTGTGCCAATTAATCAATTACTCAATGTGACGAATTGACAATTAATTGACATTTCAGTTCCAACCTGGCAAAGCTTTCTGATTTCCATAGTGAATAATACGAAATCGCTAAATTGAAAGGTTATGAGGATTTCTTCCAAGAGCAAAATGAAAAGGAATTAAAAAAGGATACATAAGAGTAATCGTCCACAAAATTTTAATATAGGAAATATAGGCCATTGTTTCACCAGGGAGCAAACTGAAATCACTGAGTGATCGGGTTTAGGCAAAACAGGGCCTTTTATTGTTGATTTAGGAAAGTTTGCCCTAGGTGTTTTGTCCTTCTCCTTTTGCAAACACTCCTGTTGCCTTGAGCGCTGAAGCTTGAAGGCTGCCGGCCTCAAAGCCCTCAGCAGCGGTGCAGCTCACCAATAAAGGGTGCTGTGAGGGGCCGGCTGGGTCGGTCCTGGGTCACCCCTCTGAACAGCCTCACCGTGTTCCCTGCCGTCAGGGCCAGATCCAAGGTCAGAACAGCCACACGCCAGCTGTCCAGCCAGGACCACACCGCTCCCTCCGAGGCGGAGGGCGACGTGGCCTGGGCTGGCCTGGGAAGTCAGCCGGTCACAGCGAGGGCTCAGATCAGAGGACGGCTCTGCTCGGCACACGGCGGGCCGTCCGAGGCCAGGTGGGAGGGAGGGGCAGGGACGCGCTTGAAGTTTGGGAAATTTTGTTCTCTTCCAGGTTCCCAGGCCTGCCTGGCAGGGGCTGGCTGACCTCCTGGGCTCTGACCTTGACCTCTTCCCGGAGCCTCTCCCACGGCTTCTCCGCCCTGTGTTCCCAGCGCAGCCCAGACCCACTTCACTCCCTTGCAGGAAGAAGACTCCCTGAGGGACACCATCCTCCTCAACTGAAGGGGAAGCGCGGCTGCCGCTGTGGAAGCCAGCCGGAAGGACAGGCAGCGGCCCAGACCTGAAGCTTAATTAGGTAAAGGGACCTCTGCAGGGAAAATGACGTTCCTGATAGAAACAGCTGGAAGATAAAGTGACGAGAGACCTTTTTCAGTGTGTGCTTCAGTTAAAAGAGACCCTCCCATTCTCACAGCGATTGTCTGAGACCCCAAGTGAAGCCCCAGCTGTCAGGGTCCAACGAGCTGTGTCCCCACCCCCACCTGTCACTCCCTGGTGTTAAGTGTTAGTTGCTCAGTCGTGTCTGACCCTGTGACTCCATGGACTGTAGTCTGCCAGGCTCCTCTGTCTATGGGCTTCTCCAGGCAAGACTATTGGAGTGGGTTGCCATTCCTGTCTCCAGTAGATCTTCCTGTTCAGTTCAGTCGCTCAGTCGTGTCCGACTCTTTGTAACCCCATGAATCGCAGCACGCCAGGCCTCCCTGTCCATCACCAACTCCCGGAGTTCACTCAGACTCACGTCCATTGAGTCCGTGATGCCATCCAGCCATCTCATCCTCGGTCGTCCCCTTCTCCTCCTGCCCCCAATCCCTCCCAGCATCAGGGTCTTTTCCAGTGAGTCAACTCTTCACATGAGGTGGCCAAAGTACTGGAGCTTCAGTTTTAGCATCATTCCTTCCAAAGAAATCCCAGGGTTGATCTCCCTCAGAATGGACTGGTTGGATCTCCTTGCAGTCCAAGGGACTCTCAAGAGTCTTCTCCAACACCACAGTTCAAAAGCATCAATTCTTCTGCGCTCAGCCTTCTTCACAGTCCAACTCTCACATCCATACATGACCACAGAAAAAACCATAGCCTTGACTAGACGGACCTTAGTCGGCAAAGTAATGTCTCTGCTTTTGAATATACTATCTAGGTTGCTCATAACTTTTCTTCCAAGGAGTAAGCGCCTTTTAATTTCATGGCTGCAGTCACCATCTGCAGTGATTAAAAAAAAAAAAACCCTGTTTTTGGGTAGGCGTGGTTCCCTTTACATCAAATGTATGCTGTGATTTTCTAAGAATTGTACAGGCTTCCTGAGAAGTCTCTTGAGAATCTGACTATGTGGTGTGATGAAATGATGGGAAAAGCAGAAGAGCACTAGCAAGAAGTTTGGTTCTATTCGATGGGGATGTATGTGGGACAGTGTAATACTTGCAGCTTTCCACCCCCCCTCCTGTCTCTTAAAAACATCATCAATTTTTAAAGACAAAAGTATCTCAAGCAAAATTAAGTATAAAGGTTCATTTTATGGTGTTAAAATCGTATTCAAACATTGTACGGTGTTTTCTTCCATGCAGTTTATTCTGATGAGGTTTCTTTCCAATCTGTTTTTTTAGCTGTCTTGTGAGTAAGAGAACTTGGTGTTTTGTTTTGCAATTTGTACACTCAGCCCAGTGATGGTGGTGGTCATGGTGATGTTGAGCTGTGTGTATGTGTGTTGTGTGTGTGTGTGTGTGTGTGTGTGTGTTGGGTCATGTTTAAAGTTACTGCATTTCTCCTGAAACATAAAGTCTTGGGACCACATAAGTAGAGTTTATGACTACAGTATAATGTAAGAGGTATTGAAAAGAAAATATGTGGAAGAGAATATTTTCATTTTAAATATGAAATATGTACTAGACAACAGTGCTTAATGAATATTTGTTTGTTAATATTTTTCCTATACCAACAGTTGTGGGTGGCTGTGGGCCAAAAGCGTTTGCCTCCAATGTGGGAGACCTGGGTTTGAGCCCTGGGTCGGGAAGATCTCCTGGAGAAGGAAATGGCAACCCACTCCAGTATTCTTGCCTGGAGAATCCCATGGATGGAGGAGCCTGATAGGCTACAGTCCACAGGGTCGCAAAGAGTCGGACACGACTGAACAACTTCACTGTGGGCCAAAAAGACCAGCACAGTGGTATACACTAAGGTGAATATTGGTGATTCAAAAGTCAAGATAGGCATAGAAAGAGGACTACATACCCAGGAGCAGAACGAATCTAGGGGTTAGTTCCAAGTTTCTGACAAAAAGCCAGAAGCCAGGGGATCTTGACCCTTGACCAACCGTGAATTTGATTTCTATCTCATGAAGACCTTACAGTGAGACTCATAAGGGCAAGATAGTAAAATAGTGAAGACAGTAAAAATAGTTCAGGGCACTCACATCTTTAATTTTAACCACTTTTCAACTGAGCTCTGCTTCCATGGTGCACCTCTGGTCTGCTGGGAACCAATCCTAAGTTGAGCCTGGCCTGGAGACCTGTTGCAAGATTTTTCTTATCAGAGTCTTTGCTGGAACCTATAGATCTGATACAGTGTTTCAGAATATTTTCAGAAGAATTGCCCATTGAAAGTGCAAATATTGGCCTTAGACTGGCTTTTCTAAGAGTCCTCAACATTTTTATGAGGAAGGTTTTCCTTTTCTCAAATCTTGTGTCCCCAGAGAGTGTGGGAAGTGGATGCAGAAGATGAAGATAGAAAGGATTGTTATCGGGGCGTTAGGTTATCTGTCCCATGGTTGGGTCCCCCTCCTTGCTTTCAAGCCTTAGGAATGAATTTGGAAACTGGTTAGGAAAACGAAAACAAGCAGGGAGGGGTTTGAGGTTCTCAGCCAGGTTCCAACCAGTGGTTTATCATTATTGAATTCAACTATTGACCTGAATTGATGAATCCCTGGGTAGCCACTGAATCGTAGGACATAAATATAGGATACAAGCTAGAAGTCAGTCTTCATGGACACTATGCCAGGGTACCTTTCTAGGCTCATGAGGAATTGAGCACTTGTTTCACAACACTTAATTAACTTCTAAAGGTCAAATTTATAGAATAAAGCTTGATTTTGAGTTCTGGTAAATAGGCTCAACTTAGGTGCAAATTTAAAATGAATTTACTTTGCTATAATCATTGCCCTCAACTCTGATTTTAGCTTTTCTTGTGAGTAGCATCTTAAATGATGTTTTGGGCAGGATCTGAAATCTCTCAGTAGTTTCTAGCTTAAAAAAAATCCATATGGGTTAAAATTCTAACCTCCTATATAACTTCAGTTCTGTATTTTTTGCCATCTGGAGTGGCAAGCATTGTGTTACCTTTGATACTCTTTGTCATTGTCCTCCTCCTCTTTGTAGTTCCCCTTACATTCCTATTAATTAATACTGGTAAGCCAGGAGGAGAAAAGTACTCCTATCTCTTTCTTTTATCTCAAGAGTCTTCTCCAACACCACAGTTCAAAAGCATCAATTCTTCTGCGCTCAGCCTTCTTCACAGTCCAACTCTCACATCCATACATGACCACAGGAAAAACCATAGCCTTGACTAGACGGGACTTAGTCGGCAAAGTAATGTCTCTGCTTTTGAATATACTATCTAGGTTGGTCATAACTTTTCTTCCAAAGAGTAAGCGTCTTTTAATTTAAGACCCTGTGTCTGAGGTCAGTGGTGGCCAGGAGGAGATACCCCGCCTCTGAGGTCAGGGCAGTGGCCGGGAGGAGCTACCCTGTGTCCGAGGCCAATGGCGGCAGGGAGGAGACACCCCACGTCTGAGGTCTGGGGCTGCCGGTAGAAGCCACCTCACCCCAGAGGCCAGGAGCGGCAGCTGAGAAGAGCCACCTACGCCCAATGCTAGGGCCGGTGGCCGGGAGGAGCAACCCGAGGAGTGGTGGCTGGGCAGGCACAGGAGGGCCTAGAGGAGCTATCCTACGTTGAAGGTCAGGAAAGGTGGCGGTAAGGAGATACCCCTCGTCCAAGGTAAGGTGCAGTGGCTGTGCTTTGCTGGAGCAGTCGTGAAGAGATACCCCACGCCCAAGGTAAGAAACCCAAGTAAGATGGTAGGTGTTGCAAGAGGGAATCAGAGGACAGACACACTGAAACCATACTCACAGAAAACTAGTCAACCTAATCACACTAGGACCACACCCTTGTCTAACTCAATGAAACCAAGCCATGCCTGCGGGGCAACCCAAGATGGGAGGGTCATGGTGGAGAGGTCTGGCAGAACGTGGTCCACTGGAGAAGGGAATGGCAAGCCACTTCAGTATTCTTGCCTTGAGAACCCCATGAACAGCATGATCTTCCTGACTCAGGGACTGAATCCAGGTGTCCCGCGTGTCAGGCAGATTCTCTACCATCTGAGACACCGGGGAAGCCCCAGAGCCTGTGAGAGTCAAGTTTATAGCAGAGAGGAGGCTGGAACTGGCAGAGTGGCCCCGGGTGGATACTCATCCATGTCCAAGCTTATCAGGGTGTCCATGGCTCATCCTGCCCGTCACCCTGATGAGATCTCGTTATCACCAGGATGGCAACCAGCTGCAAGCAAGAAGCCAATCTGACAGCGGCCCCCATGCCTAAGGACTCGGCCCCCATTGTAAGAAGTCCTGAGGTGGGTGACCCACGCAAGTGCAGCAGCTCAAAACTGCTGCCAGAGACTCCATCTCTCTCCGCTCCCTCCTGCCTAGTATGTGCGCTTCCAGACTCAGACTTATCATAACCCAGTGGTTTTAACATGCAGGCTGCCTATGCAGAATGCATCTGCCCTCCTGCCAGGCAGGAAAGAGGGAAGGGAAGAGAAGAAAAGGGAAAGAAAGAGAGGGGAGGAAGGAGAGCTTCCTGAGTCTGGTTAGCTGAGCTTTCCGGAAATCATGTTCATACATCTCATTGGTCAGAACTGTGTCACATGGTCACCTGTACTTTCCCAGAAGTCACGCCCACACATCTCCTTACATCTCATTGGTCAGAACTGTGTCACATGGTCACCTATACTTTCCTAGAAGTCATGCCCACACATCTCCTTACATCTCATTGGTCAGAATTGTGTCACATGGTCACCTGTACTTTCCTAGAAGTCACGCCCACACATCTCCTTACATCTCATTGGTCAGAATTGTGTCACATGGTCACCTATACTTTCCTAGAAGTCACGCCCACACATCTCCTTACATCTCATTGGTTAGAACTATGTCACGTGGCCACACAAACTTTCCTAGCAGCCTCCTCCATACCCCTACTCACACCCCATTGGTCAGAACTGTGTCTCATAGCCACCAGTTTCAAGAGAGATTTTGGAGCACTAGTGTTTTTGCAGCCATGAAATTAAAAGACGCTTACTCCTTGGAAGAAAAGTTATGACCAACCTGGAGAGCATATTAATAAGCAGAGACATTACTTTGCCAACAAGGGTCCATCTAGTCAAAGCTATGGTTTTTCCAGTATTCATGTGAATTGGACTATAAAAACTGCAGCCATGAAATTAAAAGGCGCTTACTCCTTGGAAGAAAAGTTATGACCAACCTAGATAGCATATTCAAAAGCAGAGACATTACTTTGCCGACTAAGGTCCGTCTAGTCAAGGCTATGGTTTTTCCTGTAGTCATGTATGGATGTGAGAGTTGGACTGAGAAGAAGGCTGAGAGCTGAAGAATTGATGCCTGTGAACTGTGGTGTTGGAGAAGACTCTTGAGAGTCCCTTGGACTGCAAGAGATCCAACCAGTCCATTCTGAAGGAGATCAGCCCTGGGATTTCTTTGGAAGGAATGATGCTAAAACTGAAGCTCCAGTCCTTTGGCCACCTCATGCGAAGAGTTGACTCATTGGAAAAGACCCTGATGCTGGGAGGGATTGGGGGCAGGAGGAGAAGGGGATGACCGAAGATGAGAAGGCTGGATGGCATCATGGACTCGATGGACGTGAGTCTGAGTGAACTCCGGAAGTTGGTGATGGACAGGGAGGCCTGGCGTGCTGTGATTCATGGGGTCGCGAAGAGTCGGACACGACTGAGCGACTGAACGGAACGGAGTGCTTTTGTTGGACATGTTTCCCCTCCTCCAAATTCAGAGTTCCTTTTTAAAAATTAATGAATTAATTTGGCTGCATCAGGTCTTAGGTATGGTATCGGGGCCTATCTCTAGGTGTGGCGTGGACTCTGCTGTCCTGAGACATATGGGATCTTAGTTCCCTGACCAGGGTTTGAACTTGTGTGCCTTGCATTGATTGGAAGGTGGATTTTTTCACCGCTGGACCACCAGGGAAGTCCCTCAGAGTTCTTTTTGTGAGTAAAGACCTGGGCCTTAATTGGAGGTGTCCGACTGGTATTAAAGAGTCTGGTAAAATCTTGGGGGAAGGCGGAAGGTCAGCTGGGTAGAGAAGAGGCACGCGCATACAGCATGTAGAGTGTGACCACAGGTCCTCTGTTCAGGGTATGAAAGATCTCAGTCATGCCCACCACGGACTATGACCTGGAAATTATGTCTCCACGGGGACACTTAGCTTCTGGACCAAATTGTTCTTTAAGCAAATTAGAGATGGAGGCCAATTGCATCATTTCTCTTAATTAGCAAACCAATCTCTTTCAGAGGCTGAGAGTCCAAAAATGAAATCTGTCATCCCCAGCTCTCTGTCAGCTCCCTCTCCAAGCAGAAAGGCAGAGGCATGGAAGCGCCTCCCAGCCCACCTGCAAAGACGGAGAGCAGAGGAGAGCATTAGCATTAAGCGGCCTGTTAATTCTGGAAGCCTAAACAGTCAGAGAACAGCAATAAAGGAGCTCTTCAAATGTTGCTGGAGAATGTCCATAAAGAGGATATAATGAAAAGGACTGCCCAAATGTGCAAGGATAATATAGTTAATGTATTACTTCTTTTATTATTTTATCATCTTTCATTAATTGCTGGCAGCATGCCTGCAGGAGTTGGTTCCATGGAAAGGGCTTTTAGTTAAATGTCTTAAATGAAACGACCACTTAGAACCTGCGAACAAGGTTGAACCAAGGTTCACTTGACTTCAGTAAATCTTGTCTGAAGGGTGCAGGGGAGGGAGGAAAGGGATTCATTCTGGGACAACCCAGCAGTGTTCGTCTTTAGCCCCTCCACAGCTGCTTGGAGCTGACTGCCTCAAGTTTGGAAGCACAAAGGTGTGATTTTATTTTTGAAAGAAGGCCTTTTCTACCATCTGCTGCCACTGATCTGCTGTGTGACCCTGAAGAAGTGACTTGTAGTCTCTGAACCTCAATTTCCTCACTCTGCAGACTTTCTCTGACTCCAAGTTCATTACCTAGATATTTCAGGGTCACCAGGTCATATCCTGGGCTTCCCGGGCAGCGCTAGTGGTAAAGAACCCCCCTGCCAATGCAGGAGCCTCAGGAGGTGTGGATTTGATCCCTGGGTCGGGAAGATCCTCTGGAGGAGGGCATGGCCACCCGCTCCAGTGTTCCTGCCTGGAGAATCCCATGGACAGAGGAGCCTGGTGGACTTCAGTCCATAGGGTCCCAGTCAGACAGGACTGAAGTGACTTAGCACGCAGGTCATATATTAATTAATGGAGAGGGTGGTGAGGTTGAGGAGGGGAGTGTGACCCGAAACCAAAAGATGGCCCCAGAAAGGGGATGCCCGCTGCTCAGAACTGCTCTGGGGCCCTCAGACGTGTGAGCGTGTACTCCTCCTTAAAGCCCCAGCTTCCTTCATGGCTCCAGGCACCCCACCACCTCCCTGTAGACAGCAGAGCGCCAAGGGATGAGGCGTCCCCAGGGGCGGATGCTCCTGCCTGAACGGCCTCCTTTTCCTGACCGTCTGGGGATAAAGTATGAAAATGCCGCCAACTCCTGATTTGAGCAGCTAGCTCTCCTGTCTTCTTGCATGTCGCAGATACAGCTGCCCCTCACCCGAAGTTAGCATTTCTGCAGCCTGGCCTGAGCGCCTCGCACTGCGAGGGCAACCGCACAAGCCGCGGCTGCCCAGATGCAGCCTCAGGAGGTGAAGGGACAGGCAGGGCTGGGCTGCTTCTGAGACTGACTTTCCCAGGCTTGACCTCAGGTCAGCTGACCATTTCCACTTGAGGGTCCTATTCGTACCTCCAAACCACCAGGTCCCAAGCTGAATAAATCAACTTCCTCCTAAACTAACCCTTCTGCAGACATTCCAGTTTCTTTCAGCAGCTCTGTAGCTTTCTTCTCCTCCAGCCCTTTGTGCACCCCCTAACCTCTGGCCTGTGTTCAACGCCCAATCCCATCTAGGCACAAAAGTACCTGACTATAAGCTAGTATAGACATGGCCAAGTTTTGATGCCAATAGGTACATAACAATTCGTGAAATTTAACTGGAGTGAATGACTCCCTCCTGGGTTAGACTCTGCCCTAGTACCACTTCCATCCCCTCACCCTAAGTCAAGGTCTTGGTAAAAGAGACTGCACCCTTCCCTGTCACTGTTTATCTTATTGTTGCGTTTTATTCCGTTAATAACAGTTTTGCTACCTGAAATCACCTTGTGCATTTACGACTTGCGCACCACGCGTCTTCCCCAAGTAGAATATAAATTTCACAGCAGCAGAGACCTTGTCTGCCCTGTCCCTCGCTGTATTCCCAGGGCCAAGCATGGGGCCTGGCGGATCACAGGAGCTCGATAAGCACTTGCTGAGTTAATGGACTCGTTCCGTGTCCTTTAATATTCCTCCTCAATCCATACTGCTCACCACTGCCAAGTCAGACTTCCCACTTGTCACCCGCTGCTTATACACGTGTGGTGTCCCCCCACGGCCAGGGGACAGGGGCTCCAGCCAGCCTTCCTCACCACCTTCGGGGCCCCTCCAAGCTGACCTCCCACCTAAGCTTCTTATGCACACGGCCAAACCCTCCAGGAAGTACACACGCCTGGCCCAGTCCCATGTGTCCTGGTTAGAACTCTTAGTGGCAAGTAATAGGAAGCACGTGGAGCTGATTCAGAAGGTGATAGAGCTTCAGTTTTGCCAGATGAAAGGAGTCAGGGAGATGGAAGGGGTGATGGATGCACAGCAACGTGAAGGACATGCTGTCACTGAGTTGAGCACTTACAAATGAGTAAGATGGTCAATTTTATGTTATGCATACTCTGGCCACCTGATTCAAAGAGTTGACTCATCGGAGAAAACCCTGATGCTGGAAAAGATTGAAGGCGGGAGGAGAAGGGGACGACAGAGGATGAGATGGTTGGATGGCATCACTGACTCAACAGACGTGAGTTTGAGCAAACTCCAGGAGATACTGAAGGACGGGTAAGCCTGGTGTCCTGCAGCCCAGGAGGTCACAAAGAGCTGGACACAATTTAGCAACTGAGCAACAACAATCTGAAAAAAAAAAGCAGGGTAAGATTTAGTATGATGATAATAAGGTTGTAGTGGTCACTGACTTCCTGTAACAGCACCGAGACAGTCCAGGCTCAAGGCTCAACCCGTGAGGACCGATCCCCTGTCCCTGGAGCAGAAAACCTGCATGACCCAGGCTGGGCCAGGGTTCAGCTCCCCCGAAGTCATCAGTGGTGCACAGAGGTCGCGCTGGGGTCCTCCTCCGGGACCTTGCTTTTAGAGAGATGGCCGTTCTCCACAAGCGGAGATCATCAAGACGAGGGAGAACAGCCCCACGAGGGCTCATGCCTCACCTGAGACTCAGCTCAGCGAAGACTTCCTGGAGGAAGCATCACTAATCTAAACGCTGAAAAATGAGGAGGCATGATCTGAGCAGAAACAGAACAGAGAGAGGAATTCTGTCCTGGGACTGTGTGCAGAAGCCTTGAGATGGTGCATCATTGAGTTTGACCAGAAATATGGCAGCCTCCACCTCTTGTTTTAAGAGGATGCTTGAGTTCCAGCCATTGTGTCTATATTCCAGGAAGAAGGATGAGGCAAAGATCCCATCTCTTCCATTAAGCATCCACTCCAGACACCTCTTCTGCTTACAAAGCACTGACTAGAACCTAGTCATACAACCACTAGATGTAGGGAAGGCTGAAAAAGGCCATCTTTATTCTGAGTGGATATATGTTAATAGGGAGCTAAGAGTCGGAGATTCTATTGTCAGAGAAGAGACACAGATCCTGGGAGTCGTCTAGCAGCCTCCACTGAAGATGGACTGGAGCATCACTTTTTCCAGGAAACGGGAAAGCATGGCATGAGGACTCTAAAGGTTAAGGAGGGGAGCCTTTGACTCGTTTTAGAAGGTTGTCCGCAGCTTTTAGTTGCGTATTTATCACTGTCCACGTGCGTTCTTGCACGCTGAGTTGTGTCCAACTCTCTGCGACCCCACGACTGTGGCCCTCCAGGCCCCTCTGTCCATGGGACTCTCCAGGCAAGAATACTGGAGTGGGTTGCATTCCCTCTTCCAGGGGACCTTCCCGACCCAGGGATTGAACCTGTGTCTCCTGAGTCTCCTGCATTGCCAGGCGGATTCTTTACCAATGCACCAACTTGGAAGCCCCTCTTTGTCCATGGGCCCAGCCTATTTTAAAATAAATTATTTATTTATTTGGCTGTGCTGAGTCTTAGTTGAGGCATATGGGATCCAGCTCCCTGACTGGGGATCAAACCCACGTCCCCTGCATTGGGAGCTCGGAGTCTCAGCCATGGGACCACCAGAGAAGTCTCAGGCCCAGCCTATTTTTTGAAAACCCTTAATTTATCAGTAACTGCAGAGTCACGGGAAGTTGCAAAGAAGGTTCCATGCATGGGGAGGCGCCTGTGCAGGAAGGTCCCACGCACTCTTCCCTGCCACCGCCCCCCAGCATGAGCATCGTTCGCCACTGTAGTGCACCGTCAAAGCCAGAAACACTCGTGTGTGTGTCTCTGCGTGATTATCAGCGGTGTAGCCTCAAGCAGTCACCACAGTCAGCCGCTGAACTGAGTCATCGCCACAGACCCCTTTATCCCCTCCCCGCATCCCTAACTCCCAGCAACCACTAATCTGATAATTACGTTATCTCACTCAAGCCACATGTTTCCTAACAGGCAGAATAATTTCCTTGAGGCTCATCCAGGTTGTTGCGTGTGTCAGCGCTGGTTTCAATTTGTGGCTGAATCCTGTGGCCTAGGATGGCTCTTCCCTTCCATTTAGCCATTCACCTTCTGAAGGGCACATGGGGAGTTTCCAGTTTGGGGCTAATACAAATAAAACTGCTATGAATATTTGCATACAGGTTTCTATGTGAAAATAAAATTTTATTTCTCTGGAATATATGGGGGCTTGACTGGTGGCTCAGACAGTAAAGCGTCTGCCTACAATGCCGGAGACCTGGGTTCAATTCCTGGGCCAGGAAGATCCCCTGGAGAAGGAAATGGCAACCCACTCCAGTACTCTTGCCTGGAAAATTCCATGGACGGAGGAGCCTGGTAGGCTACAGTCCATGGGGTCGCAAAAAGTCAGACACGACTGAGCAACTTCTCTTTCCCTTTCTGGAATATATGGATAATTGCTGGGTTGCAGGAGAAGTCCGTTTTTAATTTTTAGAGACATCGCCGACCTGGGTTTGCAGGGGCTGGACCATTGTGCATCCCCACCAGACACGCACGAATGACCCAGTTTCTCTGCATCTCTGGCAGCACTTGGTTTTCTCACAATTTTAAATTTTGATAGACGTGTAGTGACATCTCGTGTGATTCCATTTCCGTGTTTCTGATGACCAGCTTTTCATGTACTTGCACTTGTTCGCTGCCTTACGTCAAATGTCACCATGAAACCTGCATGTCCCCTTCCTTCAGGAGACTGACGATTTCTTCTCTGGAATGACTGAACGAAAGAGGCTTCTTACATAAGGAAGCGGGTGCAGACAGATGCGCGGAGGGGGTGGGCTCTGACAGAGCTCCCACGCTGGCTCCAGCGGGAGGTGGCCACGTCTTGTCTACAGTCAGGCACCCAGGGGTTCACCAAACTAGAGGCCAGTTTGCCACCTGACAACCCCTGAGTGAGCACACTGTTGAAACCCCTTGCCTAGCTGTAGAAGTGGTTGTCTACGCTGGGTACCAAACCAGCCCAAAATGTAGTACCTTAAAACAATGGCAATCATTTGTGCCCAAGTCCACAGTCTGGCAGAACTCAGCGTGGACCGCTCATTTCTCCTCCATACAGTGGGCTGGCGTGACTGGGGCTGGAGGATCAACTTCGAGAACGGTTCAGCCCCAGGGCTGTCAGTGTGGGGCTCAGGCCAGGCTGCTGGTCCTCTCCCCGTGGGCCCCTCCGAGGGCCGCTTGCGCTTCCCCACAGCGTGGCAGCTGAACTGCATAGGCAAGAACTCCAAAAAGCTGGGGCAGCAGCCACAAGGCTGTTTACCATCTGACCACAGAACTCTCAGGATGTAACTCAATGGCAGGAATAGATGGAATTTACGGCTGTATTTAAACCACATGCCCAGAGCTCTGAACAGTTTTTTAATGCCTTATCAATGTAAGCTGATAGCCACCTATCAGAAGACATTTGAGAAAAGCCTCCAATATGAAGACAAAGATAAAGCAAAGTAAAAAAGACTACAAAAAGCAAAGATAATATAGGAGAATAAGAAAATAACAACAAAAACACCAAAGCTACTATAATTAATATCTAAGGAGAAGTAAGAGAAGATATGGGATTCATGCAGCAATGGAACTCAATGTCACCTTAACAGGGGAACAACTGTAAGTAAGAAAGTGCTCTTATACTGACAAGATAAGAAATATTTAAAATTTTAGAAAATTTGGTAAAGGAAGTTGAAGAAATCTCTCGGGGGAAAAAAAATACAAGAAGACAAAGAGATGGACTAGCATAACAAATAAGGAAATGAGAATCAACCCCCAAAGTCACACATTACACTAATAGGGATTCCAGAAAAGGAGAGGAGCTACAGCAAAAATGAAGAAATTAACAAAAAAGTAATGCCAGCACTTTCCTCAGAACTGAAAGACATGGGCATCTAGACTGGGCTTGATAAGCATATAGCAAGGAAATGAGAATCAACCCCCAAAGTCACACATTACACTAATAGGGATTCCAGAAAAGGAGAGGAGCTACAGCAAAAATGAAGAAATTAACAAAAAAGTAATGCCAGCACTTTCCTCAGAACTGAAAGACATGGGCATCTAGACTGGGCTTGATAAGCATATAGCCCATTATCTTTTAAAGAAAACTTTTAATGGAAGTATATTTGAGATGCTGTTGGACCATAAAGACAGCTGAGCACCAAAGAATTGATGCTTTTGAACTGTGGTGCTGGAGAGGACTCTTGAGAGCCCCTTGGACTGCAGGGAGATCCAATCAGCCCATCCTAAAGACCAGTCCTGGGTGTTCATTGGAAGGACTGATGCTGAAGCTGAAACTCCAACACTTTGGCCACCTGATGCAAAGAGCTGACTCATTGACAAAGACCCTGATGCTGGGAGAGATTGAGGACAGCAGAAGAAAGGGACGGCAGAGGATGAGATGGTTGATGGCATCACCGGCTCAATATACATAAATTTGAGCAAACTCACCGAAACAGTGGAGAACAAAGCAGCCTGGCCTGCGGCAGTCGATGGGGTCATGAAGAGTCAGACACGATTTAGCGACTGAACAAAACCTGTCCTGTTATCTACAGCAACAGCTTGATTTTCATTACCATCACGTATTGCATTGAACGAATATACCATCAATTCGTTATCCATTCTGTTGTTGATGAATTTGGGTTATTTCCAGTTGGGGATTATAACAAATTTTGTTGCTATGGACATTCCTATTTATTTGCTTCTTTGGTTGCTGTGGACATTCCTGTTTGCTTCTTTGGTTGACTGGATTTGCATTTTGGGTCCATAGGGAGATGTAGGTTGTATGACTGGCTTTAGTAGATATCATTGAACAGTTTTCCAAAGTGGTTGAACCAACTTACACTGCCATTAACAGCACGGGAGAGTTCCAGCCGTCTCTGCAACCTCTTCGACAGCTGATACTGTCTTTTTCACCTGCTCTCATCCAGGTCATCATGATAAGTTGTGAAAGGATGTTCAATAAGGGACAGTGTGTTGCCAGAAGATCTTCCAATCTTGTGCCGGGAAGGATCTGAGTAAGAAAGTGGCTCAAGGGAGGCCAGGAGAGCAGCCGAACCCTGCAGGACTCACGAGCCCTGACCGGGGTCAGACTTCATCCCGTGTGCTTGGCAGGCCTGAAGACCACTTTCTGAGTGTCCAAAATGCCGTTTTGGCTTCGCTGTGGAACATGAGCTCAAGGAAGGCAATACAAACACAGAGGGAGCTGTGAGCTACTGCAGAATCGAGGCCGGTACTGATGAAGCTTCAGACGAGGGTGAGAGGGCTGGAGAGAAGTCGACTCGGGAGCAGTTCAGGTGGGGACTTAGCCGTCCCAGTGGTGGGTCTGCGGTGTCAGCTGAGGGTCAGGAGGATCATGGGGACCCCATGTGCCTGGGTCACCCCCAGGGACTGACGCTGCAGATGTGGGGCGAGGAGGAGAGTCCGGTCCGCGTGTGCTCAATCTGAATTGCCCGCGAGACACCAGAGTGAAGACCTCACACAGGCCGGGGGCTGTTCCAGCCTGGAGCTCTCTAAGCAGAGGTGTGTTGGTGGGGGGCAAAGATGTCTATCTGGGAGTCAGAATCACAAAATGCGGTCAGGAGCGCAGGACGAGCGCCTGGAATGAAAAGAGGCACAGGCCAGCCTGAGCCCTGGGAAAACGCAATGCTTCCTAGATGCAGAGAAGCCGGCAAGGCACGTGGGGTGGAAGTGGGGGCCGGGGAGGGCGTGGTCCAGGAGCCACTGGGGCCGAAGGCTCTGCAACTTGGGACCAGTCTCAGAGGCTGTTCTTGGGGGCGGGGGATTTGAACTGGCAAGGGAGTTGGAGCAGGAAGAGTCAGATAGGATGGAGGAGGAGGCCAGTGGTAAATCCTTCTTAAAAAAAAATGAAGATCTGAGGCTAGATATTTTCTCCACGGCCAGACGACTTCCCTCTAAGCCCCTCCCACCAACCACAGTCTGCCCGAAACCCCCTTGGGGCACAGAGGTGAGGATGGGATGCTTGCTCCAGACTGAACGTTGTGGACATCACGGACGTCCCAAGGTCAGTTTCATCCAGGGCACGAACCACAGAGGGGATTTCCTTTTCTCCTTGGAACAACAGACTTTTCCTATTTGGAACAGGAGTACATCAAGGCTGTATATTGTCACCCTGCTTATTTAACTTCTGTGCAGAGTACATCATGAGAAATGCTGGACTGGAAGAAGCACAAGCTGGAATCAAGATTTCTGGGAGAAATATCAATAACCTCAGATATGCAGATGACACCACCCTTATGGCAGAAAGTGAAGAGAAACTAAAAAGCTTCTTGATGAAAGTAAAAGAGGAGAGTGAAAAAGTTGGCTTAAAGCTCAACATTCAGAAAATGAAGATCATGGCATCCAGTCCCATCATTTCATGGGAAATAGATGGAGAAACAGTGGAAACAGTGTCAGACTTTATTTTGGGGGGCTCCAAAATCACTGCAGATGCGGACTGCAGCCATGAAATTAAAAGACGCTTACTCCTTGGAAGAAAAGTTATGACCAACTTAGAGAGCATATTCAAAAGCAGAGACATTACTTTGCCGACTAAGGTCCATCTAGTCAAGGCTATGGTTTTTCCAGTAGTCATGTATGGATGTGAGAGTTGGACTGTGAAGAAGGCTGAGCACCAAAAAATTGATGCTTTTGAACTGTGGTGTTGGAGAAGACTCTTGAGAGTCCCTTGGACTGCAAGGAGATCCAACCAGTCCGTTCTGAAGGAGATCAACCCTGGGATTTCTTTGGAAGGAATGATGCTAAAGGTGAAACTCCAGTACTTTGGCCATCTCATGCGAAGAGTTGACTCATTGGAAAAGACTTTGATGCTGGGAGGGATTGGGGGCAGGAGGAGGGGACAACAGAGGATGAAATGGCTGGATGGCATCACTGACTCGATGGACGTGAGTCTGAGTGAACTCCAGGAGTTGGTGATGGACAGGGAGGCCTGGCGTGCTGTGATTCATAGGGTTGCAAAGAGTCGGACACGACTGAGCAACTGAAATGAACTGAACTGAACTGAACTTCCCAGAGGAGTACCCACAAGTGTCCGGCTGCGGACTGAGGAAGGGGAGGGTCTCGCCCTGAGACTTGAGAAGCCGCTCGAGGGCATCTCCAGGAGGCCGAGGACCGAGACACCCAGAGGGACAGTGCCTGATGGTGTTGGGAGCTGGTGAAGGGTGCGGGCTGCCCCAGTGGCCAGTGAGCTGACCCTGGGGGAGGCGTCCTGACCCCAGAATAAGCGCCCGCATGTCCCCACGGCCTCTTTGCCCAGCTGTGTCCTTCACAGCGTGTCCTTCACAGAAGGCGTGAGGCAGCACTGCCCACTGGAGAAGGCCATGACGGCACTTGGACTTGAAAGGGAGAGACTGCGGTGGGAAGAGCCCAGACCCGGCTCAAGGTGAAGCACCTGCTGTCCCCGGGCCTGCCCGCTCCTGACCCAGAAGCCGCAGCTGTGACGTTTCTGAAGGGGCCAGCTGCTGGAGCCGAAACTGGGGCAGGCGCATTTGTGTGTGTGGTGTTGATTGCCAGCGGTTAATCACCAAGGGTAAGTGGAAGAAATCATTCCTGTTCATTTGCAAATGGAAATCAGACGAGGGCTGTGCTGAAATGCATCAGCGTTTTCCCTTCCAAATGAAAGGATTTCAGAAAGACAGCTGACCTTGGGGTGCCTGGCAGGCCCAGGCCGCCAGCTCCGAGTGTCCTGTGTCTCTTCCAGACGTTCCTAGCCCGTCGTGCCCGCGGGTCCCCAGCAGACCTACTTAGTTGAGAAAGTAGGAGCATCTCGGATGCCGTGAAGTCACAGGCACACAAACAGCCAGGCTCCCTCTTTTATTACCTTGCAAAGCCCTGGAGACGCTTTCACCTCACTTAAGGAGCCCCGGCAAATTATGCTGAAATCCTTCCAAGGGTTGAAATGATATGTTTATAAATCCTCCTTGCTGAACTGTTGGCCCCAAGAAATCTTACATTAATAAAGACGTATGTGCTGGGGGCAGGAGGGGGATTCTTTCCTCTCTGTCCATCCTCCCCACCACCAAATGTGCAGCTTTTTCTGCCTAGGGGCGGTGCGTTGATACTGCACTTTTGCCCGGCATTATCACCCTCCAAGACACGTGATGTAGCCTCCTGATCAGATGTGTAATGAATGTCTCTCCATGCTGGTGGATTCATTCTGTGATTTATAGCTGTTTTAATGTACACAAGCTTCTTAAACAACTTAGAGTTGATTGTTCTGGAACTAGACCTGGGTCCCCGGGAACTCTTGGAGCTGAGCCACAGTTCAGGGAGTTATTGGTGTCCCTGGGCAGGTAAACAACCTTGGATCAAAGGTGCTAGGTTACCTGCAAACAGTGTCGATTGGAACAGGAAGCGCCTTATAATGGGGAGTTGGGGGCAGCCTAATACACCTCTTGAGCTGGGCCAGCCCACCCGGGCACCGCTGCACTTTGTCTGTAGCACGCAGGAAGGACGGCTGAGGCCCAGCAGAGGTGAGTGCTCTCGCTGGCACGCCTGGGCCGGCCGGGCGCCTTCACAGAACTTCCCCAGGAGGCCTGCACGGGGACACGCAAAGAGGCTGACAGATGCCGGTGGAGAGAACCAGCCTGGGTTACTCAGTGCACAGAGCTCCCGCTCTTTCAAAACACACTTTAACTTAGTCACTTTAAGAATGGCTCTAACGCCATCCAGAATGTCAACCTAAACCAAGCGCCTGCTGGGACACTCTAGAACTGGGGGCTGTGGGACTTCCTGGTGGTGCAGTAGATAAGAATCTGCCTGCTGATGTGGGGAACACAGGTTCAGTCCCTGGTCCTGGAGTATCCCACGTTTATCGGGACAACTAGGCCCTCATGCCACATCTGCTGAGCCCACAAGCCCTAAAGCCCGCGCTCGGCAACAGAAGCCACCTCCCCAGGGAGAAGCACACGCAACACGCCCGGAGAGCAGCCTCGCTCGCCACAACCGAGAGAGTGCGCCTGCAGCAGTGAAGACCCAGTAGGGCCAAAAATAAATACACAGATAATTAAAAACAAAAAAGAACTGGGGGCTGTACTCAGAGGGGAGGGAGGGGAACCAGCGACCGTGACCAGGAATGGAAAGCTTCAGCCGGACTGGGAGAGCTCAGGGAAAGACAGAAGGCTCCAGAGGGAGGGGGCGGGCCAGGGGAGGGGGTGCTTTGCAGATGGAGGGTCGACACATTCTGGAAGTTACCGCCTAGAAGGAGGGCTCTCCTGGGCCAGGGGGAGGCAGCGGTGGTAAGGGTGCCCAGGAGGGACTGCCCACCTGTGCCCAGGTGAGAACTCTTGAGAGGAGACGATGCCCACAGGGTTTCAGTGACGGGTCCCTGGTACAGAAGGCTCTTCCTCTTCACCCACTGGAGGACCTCCCAGTGAAGGTCAGTTAGTCCATCAACAGCCTTGGTGTCCTGAAAGCAAATGCAACTCGGCTCATCTCCGTGGACCCGAGTTGTTTGACTAAGAGGGTTGGATTAAAAAAAAAAAAAATCACGGTCTGAGGCTCGATGACTTATTTCAAGGCCAGATGACTCTCTTCTCTAAGCCCCGCCTACCCTAGCTAGGATGAGGGGCGTCTGCTCCGTGGAGCCGGACACCCCTCGGTAAGGCTGATGTGCAGGAGTCCTGGGCTGAGCTGACCCCTCTGGACCCCCAGGTGGAAGGTCACAGAGGAGCCGTGAGAACGCCTGCCCAACGGGCACACAGCCTCCTCACCCAGAGGGGGACAGCGGGGCCCGAGGTGAGCAAGGGATAGGCCACGGTCACCGGGGAGGAGCTGAGCCCTGGACACTCTTTCCCAGATTCCCGTGTTCTCCAGGCTCCATCCTGCTCCCGCTTCCATGGGACTGTCCCCCAAAATTCACAGTGAGAGGCATGAGCCTCCCCCGCCCGCCTCTCCTGCACCCCCACCTAAGGGCCACTGACCTCTGTCCCACAGAGGAGGAGACCCCAAGTCCTGGGTGGGCCCCTTTCCATCTGGGTGCAGGAACCTCTGCTATTCAGTCAAGAGCGCAACTGTCTGGACAGCAGCTGACGGGTATTAATTGGCCAGACAGGGTGACAGTGTGCCCCACTGGCCAGCAACTTCAAGCCCAGCTGCGGCGGAGGGGGTGCCCACAGGGAGGACAGCAGTGTGAAGAAGACTTCTCTCCAGCTTTGTCACTTCTGTGGGCTCCACTTCAACCCTGGGCTTGTCTGAGCGTGGCTCACCCAATGTTAGTGATGCCACCGCGTCTGAGAGATGACACGGAAGTGGGACCTGGCTCCTGGTTTGAGAAGCTCCCAATTTCATGTGCTTTATCAGTTGAATTACATTCTCCCCGCCCCGATTCACATGACGGAGTCCTAACCCCGAACCTCAGAAGGGGCCTCACCTGAAAATCAGGTCTTAGCAGATGCAATCAAGTTAAGATGAGGTCATTAGGGTGGGTCCTGATCCCACAGGACTGTCCTCACATGAGGGGGAGATCTGGACACAGAGGAGACCCCACGTGAAGACGGAGGCAGACCTAGGGGTGATGCTCCTGCAAGCCCAGGGACGCCGAGGACAGCAGAGACTACTGGGACTGGGGGAAGGCCTAAGACTGAGGCTGCTCGTGGCCCCAGCAGGACCCCACCCTGCCCACAGCTTCGTCAAGGGCCTCCAGGACGGTGACATAATATATTTCCACTGCAAAGGATATGAATTTGAGCAAACTCTGGGAGACAGTGAAGGTCAGGGGAGCCTGGTGTGCTGCAGTCCGTGGGGTTGCAAAGAGTCGGACACGACTGAGCGGCTGAGCAGCAGCAAAGCCACCCCAGCGGCGCTCTGCTCCGGCAGCCCCAGGGCTCTAATAACACAGTGTGTGTAGTGAGTTACCACCTACAGGGACCCACGACCCCATGAGTCACGGGCAAGGCGGGATCCGCACACACAAGTCACACGAATCATTTTTCACCCGACCAACCAATTTAATTACAGGGGGAGAAAAAACAATTCCGTTGAACAGCTGGTTTCAGTGACATTTTTTTCCTGTCTTTCACCAGCAGTTTGCCTGGATTTATATGGTCTTTCCATGGACAAGCGTTCCAGCCCCTTGACCCTAGGATGGGGTCTCTGGCGCTGTGCTGGAGCCCTGGCCTCATGCCTGGCCTTGACCCCTGGATGCCTGGGAAAGCGCCTGACCGATCCAGTTGGGGACTCTGCTGAGGCCAGAGACGCAAGCATGTGACTTCATCAGGAAGTAGGTTGCTCCAGCCACCACCGATGAATGGCTTGTTGGGGCCAGGAAACTGTCTCCCCTGAGAAGATGCATTCTCCTATAACTTCCAAAAAATATTAAAAGTGGAGTTTGGTTACGAGAGCCACACCTGCTGATTCCCACCCCTAAAGAGGAGATGGATGAAGGGCTCTGGAGTGAGGTCAGGCTTCCTAACCTGAAGGCGGTCTTGGGAAGGTGGGCTTCTGCTGTATCTGCCGAGAGCACCCAGCTTCGGAGACCAGCAAACTTCCGCCCGCCACGAGGTCACAGCAGGGCGAAGGCAGCCCTGTGGCCAGACGTCTGGGGGGTAGGGAAAGCAACGGTCACTCAGAAACCTGGGCGACAGTGAGCTGGCCAGTGGGAGAAGGGCAGTGAGTCTCCAGCTGAACTCCAAGGACAGTGCGTCTCAGGGCTGTGAGCCGAGGCGTCCCAGAGGCCCTCCCGGGAGATCTGTGGACACGGGCGGCAGCGTGGATGGGCCTAGAGACTCACTGAAGTGAGCCAGAGGAGGACGAACATCCCGTGATGGCCCTCACATGTGGAATCATAAAAAGCGGTGCAAATGAATAGGAACAGTCACAGGTGCAGAAAGCAAGCTTACTTACAGGACAGAAACAGAGTCAGCGATGTAGAAAGCAAGCTTACGGTCACCAAGGGCGGGGGAGGGGATGCAGATAAACCGGGAGACCGGGACTGACGCCTGCGTACTGCTGCACGCACGAATGTGGAGTGGAAGTCGCTCAGTCGTGTCCAACTCTCCGTGACCCCGTGGACTATACAGCCCATGGGATTCTCCAGGCCAGAAGACTGGAGGGGTAGCCTTTCCCTTCTCCAGGGGATCTTCCCAACCCAGGGACCGAACCCAGGTCTCTGGCATTGCATATATAAAAGCACAACTGATGGGAACCTACTCTATCGTGCAGGGGAGTACTCAACACTCTGTAATGACCTGTATGGGGAAAAGAACCTGGAAAAGGAGGATACGTGTCTATGCATGACCGATTAACTTGCTTCACACCTGCAACTAACACAACATTGTGAATCAATACTACTCTCATAAAAAGTTTAAAAACAAAGAGTTCTGTGGATAAAAGCGAGGAGTCCCTGTACCTGGATAGGAAATAATATCTTTGTTTTCACTAACCTGCGACCAGAATCTCTCAGGCCTTTTATTGTGAATGTGGCAGCAACCGCCCGCCAGCAGCAGGAAGCAGACTGTCTAGAATCACACGACTGCAGACCCCGTCACGCAACTGCAGACCCCGGTCACGCGGCTGCAGACCCCGGTCACGCGACGGCAGACCCCAGTCACGCGACGGCAGGCTTAGGCTGCTCCGCACAGGTCTCACAAGCTGGCTTGCACATGTCCGACCGTCAGAGGCGTCCGTGCCGGGGACCTTGTGGTTTAAGTCGCTGGTTAAGAGCCGAGCGTGTTCCTCTCACACGTTTGTTCAAATGTTCTGATAAATATGTTTCAGAACAACTGTTTTCCTTTATAAGCCCCCATATACCTATAATGCAGGAGATGTGGGTTGGATCCCTGGGTAGGGAAGAACTCCTGGAGAAGGAAATGGCAACCTACTCCAGTGTTCTTGCCGAGAGAATCCCGTGGACAGAGGAGCCTGGCAGGGTCGCACAGAGTCGGACACAACGGAGTCTCTAACGGTTTCCCTGTCACACATTGTATCACAGCCCGAAAATCCTTCCTCTGAGAAGCAGGTCCCTGGGTTCCACCAAGGGCCAAAGCACCGATGACTCACAAGATCAGCTCCTAATCCTCTAAGAGGGAACAGGGGCCAGGCTTGAACCAGGAAAATGATCAAGGATGAAAGGGAGGCGACTCGGGGTAAGGAGGTCTCAGGAGTGGGGGTCCAGGCAGCTGAGCAGGGGCAGAGAGATTCTCAGCAACTGTGGCAGCGGAACCACTACCATCCTCGAGAAGCAGACAGAAAGGGCACAGGGTCCAGACTCCGGAGGCAGCCGGGACTGTGGCGGAGACGCGCCCTGCAAGGCCCTCCGAGAGGAAGGCCCCCGCCCCTCCGTCCCCCAGCTTCCAGAGAGCCACCCGCACCTCCTCTGGCTGAGTCTCAGTCGTGCGGGGCCTGGGCCGGCCTTGGCCTGCACGCCCCGTGTCACCTCGCAGAGCAACGTGAAGGCTCATCACTCGGGCCGAGGCCCTTCCTCCTGGGGCTGCAGTGGCCCCGGCAGGACAGCGGGAGGGACCTGGCAAGACCAGGCAGCCCCACGCACAAGAGCCCCCGAGTGACCACACGCAGGAAGCAGAATCAGCTCCTCCGCTCTGAATGCGGGACTCCTGCTAACGCGCCCTTTCTGACCTCCCCTCCCCCGACTGTCATCTTGTGCATTGATATGCTGTTGAGGGAGAAGAAATGAAATTATGAACAGTTCTTATTGATTCACCGGTCAGCAGGCAGGCCTGATCCGGAGGAGACAATAAATACGGGTGGTACCCGTGTGAATTCGAACAATCACTGGCTTATTAGCGTTTGGCACCAGGAACATGGCTGGGATTAATGCCCCGGGATCCCTGGTGCTGCCTCCAATCTTATCTGTTTTACGAGCCAGCGCTTTGCTTTCTGAGTCATTGGGGGAATCGCACTTGTACATCAATTACATTTCCATTAGTACTGAGATCTCTTTCTTCCTAGGGCAGGATCCGGCTGCAGATACACAAAATATCAATACTGGCTCTCCCTTCATTATGCTAATCCTGGCCTCGCCGGGGCCTAGAGGGGGTTTACAGGCAGCTGGGCTTCCCGGACAGTGCTGTCCCCACTTCTGTGGGCGCTCGGCCCCAGGGCTAGAGACTGGGGGGGAGATGCCACACGTCTGCCCAGGTGACCTCCTGGTGGTCCAGGCACGGTTGCTCTGTCAGAGATGCTAGGGCCGCCTCTCCACAACACAGTCAGGGCGTCCTTACGTAAATGAGTGAAGAGGACACGATGGAGATGTTAGATCACCTCCAGGAGCTTGTTCTTTGCCTGGTTTTCCATTGCTGACCTGACCCCCACCCAGAGTCGGACATGGCTGGCCCATATGCACAAGTAGGTTCTTTGGAAGGGTGACTCCCACAGTCACTCATTCAAGGGAAGGCAGCTACTATTTTATTCAACTGATATTTATTGACCTTTACTGTGGATATTGAAAGCCACGAGGCTGAAGGAAGTCACCCGAGGAAAGGCTTGGCCTGAGGAAGAAAGGAGAGTCAGGGGCGGAGCCTGGCGCACTGCAGGGTCTAGAGCGTGGAGAAGCGAGGAGGAACCTGAGACGGCGGCTGAGAAGCGGCGTCAGGTGAGCACGAGGCCACCTGGACAGGGCGTCCTGCTTCCCAAGACAGCGCCGTCCGGAGACGCAGGAGTCCCTGCAGCCCTGGGCAGGGGCCCACAGGGCGTCCTGCTTCCCAAGACTGCGCCGTCCGGGAGACGCAGGAGTCCCTGCAGCCCTGGGCAGGGGCCCGGACGGGGCGGGGGGCTGGACTCAGCACACCGGCTCCCTCCCACGTGTCCCAGCAAGACGGACCGGCCCCGGGGAGCCTGAGCGGAGAGGGCCCGGTAGACGTCCCCCCTGGCCACAGCAGCCTTGAGGAAGAGCAAGTGCCGGAGGTTGCGCCGGGCCGATGTGCAAACGCTCTTCAAGGCACAGCTATCGGAGTGAGGCACAGGCAAGGCATGGTGTCGACGGGCAGGAAAGAACTGTGGACCCAGAGGCCGGAGCCCTCAGACAACAAAGCAGAATGATGAATCTGGACCCTCACACCACGCGAAAGGTCGGCGGACCCAGGCCGGAGTCCGCGCGTGCTCAGCCGGTGCGCCGCCAGGTTGCTGAGATGTTAACGGCCGCCTTTGCAACAGGTGGTCCTAGGACAACAGGCTATATCCAAAGCAAAATGATGAATCTGGACCCTCACACCACGTGAAAGGTAGTTCACTCATAGTAGATCATGGACCTATATTTTAATATATTCATTTATTTGGCTGCACCTCGTCTTGTTGGGGCATCTTAGTTGTAGCGTGTGGGGTCTCAGCCCCCTGACCAAGGATTGAACCTGGGTGCCCACGTTGGGAGCACCAAGTCTTAGCCACTGGAGCACTGGGGAAGTCCCCATGGATCTAAATTTAAGAGGTCAAACTGTCAAACTCTTACAAGAAAACACAGCAGCGAATCTTCACAACCTGGGTTAGGTAAAGCCTTCCTAGGCTCTTAGAATACTAAAAGCACAAATAACAAAAGAAAGATAAGTAAGCTTGACTTTGTCAAAATGGAACACTTTTGTTCTTCCAAGAACACCATCCAGAAAGTGAACGGACAAGGCGGAAGAAAATTCTTGCAATCATATATCAGAAAAAGAACTTGTATCAGCAATATGTGAAGAACCCTTACACTCTGATGATAAAAAGACAAATAACCCATTAAGAACAAGCAAAGGATCTGAACAAACATTTCTTCGGTGAAGATGTTCCAGTGACCACTAAGCCCATGGAAAGGTGTTCAGATTCACAGGCCATTAGGAGGCGAAAGAGGAGTCGCTCAGTGTCCGACTCTCTGCGACCCCATGGACTGTATCCTGCCAGGCTCCTCTGTCCATGGGACTCGTCAGGCCAGAGTACTGGAGTGGGTAACCTTTCCCTTCTCCAGGGGATCTTCCCAAACCAGGGATCGAACCCAGGTCTCCCTCATCGTGGGCAGATTCTCTACCAGCTGAGCCCCCACGGGAGCCCCAAGCGGAGTCAAAAGTACAATGGCACAGCGTGTCTCGCCCCCAGGGTGGCTGCGGCGAATGGCAGGTGACGAGGCGCTGTAAGGATGTGGGGAACCTGGCACGTTCCCATGCTCAGCAGCAGGGGTGCTGAGACACACCACCGTGATGGGGGGTCTCAACAGCAGAGTTTCCTTCTCATGGTTCTGAGGTGGCGAGTCTCCAACCAAGGGGCTGCAGGTCTGGAGGAGGGCTCCCCTCCCGGCTGGAGATGGCCACCCTCTCTCCCTGTTCTCGCCAGGTGGGGAGAGAGCCGGAGAGAGAGGGGGAGAGAGAAGGGGAGAGAAAGAGGAGAGAGAGGGAGAGAAAGGAGAGATGGGGAGGGGGGAGGGGGGAGAGGGGGAGAGAGGGAGACAAAGAAGAGAGCGAGGGGGAGAGAGGGGAAGAGAGATGGGGAGAGAGAGA